>CM020178.1:3055551-3073399 GCA_009805545.1 Oryza longistaminata
GGGGGGTGGGGGGGGGGGGGCTGTTTACAGCTTGGAGAAGCGATCGCTTCACGGTGTCCTGCATTCACAAGGGATGGTGGTCTCTAACCTTAAGCATCTCCAACTTGGAAGGAGGTGACTGTTGGTCACTAACTAATGTCTACGGGCCGCAAGAGACGGCTGACAAAATTTTGTTCCTTGAGGAACTGCTACTGGTCGGTCAGCAGGTGGTCAATGGGGCTTGGTGTGTGGTGGGGGATTTCAATCTGCTGGCAGCAGATTCGGATAAAAATAATGGGAATGTCAACAGGAGATTGATTGGCAGGTTCCGGAATTTGATGGATGTGCTGGAAATTAGGGAGGTCTACCTGTTCAGCCGGCGCTACACTTGGAGTAGCGAACAGGAAAACCCAACCCTAACCAAGATTGATAAAGTGTTAATCAATGCCGACTGGGAGGAGGTGTTTCGGGATGCTCACCTCCAGGCGCTCAGCTCATCGGCGTCAGATCATTGCCCACTGCTCCTGGCATGCGACAAGATATGCACGGACCTCGAAGGTTCAAATTCGAGTCTTTTTGGATGCGGTTGGAAGGTTTTGACGAGGTGGTCAAGTCGGCATGGGAGTCGGTGAGGTCAGGGGCAGATGCTTTAAGCTCCTTCCACCGGCGGCTGCAGGGGACCGCGACTTCACTTAGGAAATGGGGGGAGCGCCGGATCAGCCAACTGCGCATGCAACTCGCAGTGGCGCATGAGATTATCTTTCAGCTGGACAAGGCGCAGGATGATAGGGTGCTCACGACGGAAGAAAGGAAGCTGCGCGCCACGCTCAAGGGGCGTTGTCTCGCTCTCGCATCCTTGGAGCGGATACGGCTAAGACAAAGGGCTCGTCTGCTGTTTCTTAAACACAGCGGGACATCCTCCCAGTTCTTTCAGCTCAAGATCAACGCGCGCAGACGGAAGAAAGCCATTGCCTCGCTCTGCCAGGGCGGTGTATGGGCAACTACGGAGGAGGACAAGCTACAGGCAGCTTTTGACTACTTTTGTGGCATCATGGGTTCGACGGCACCAAGATCGACGACAATCAACTTTCAGCAGGCGGGCCTCCGTTCCTTTGATCTTTCGGAGTTGGACATAGACATCTCGGAGGAGGAAGTCAAGAAGATTGTTATGGCAATGCCGAGTGACAAGGCGCCGGGACCGGATGGTTTTACTGGGGGTTTCTACAAGAGATGTTGGGAGGTTGTCAAGCAAGACTTGGTCGCGGCCCTGAACCTCGCTTGGCGGGCTAATACGCAACACCTCCACCTCCTAAACACAGCGTCGATCGTGTTGTTGCCCAAAAAAGAGGACCCGTCGCAGTTGTCTGACTATCGGCCGATAAGCCTCATTCACAGTTTTGCCAAGATCCTTTCTAAGATCATGGCGTCGAGGTTGTCAGAGAGGATGAATGAGCTGATTGGTCCAGCCCAGTCGGCTTTCATTCGGCGTCGAAGAATCCATGAGAATTTCCTATTCGTTCAGGGGGCGGTCAAGCTTCTACACCGCATGAAACGACCAGCCATGTTGCTGAAATTGGACATCGCCAAGGCCTTCGACACGGTGTCCTGGGAATTTTTGTTGGACCTTATGCAGTACATGGGCTTTGGCAATCGCTGGCGTGATTGTGTTGCGGTTCTCCTGGCCACGGCCTCTACTGCCATCTTGATCAATGGGAGGGAGACCCAGAGGATAAGGCTAGCGAGAGGACTGAGGCAAGGCGATCCCCTCTCACCACTTCTATTCGTCCTCGTCATGGAAACCTTTTCGGCCTTGTGCATCACGGCGGTATCTAGGAATGCCTTGTCACCATTGGCCGACAACCTATTACCGCTGCGTGTTTCGCTCTATGCGGACGACGCGGTGATCTTCTTCCACCCTTCGCGGCAGGATGCAGAGGTGATCCACTTCATCCTCAAGATCTTGGGGGATGCAACAGGCTTGGTGTCCAATTTGATGAAGAGCTCAGTAACGCCCATCAACTGCTCTGAGGATCAAATTGCGGAGGTGACAAATGTTCTTGGTTGTCCGGTGAGGCATTTTCCAATTTCCTACCTTGGGCTCCCTTTATCCACCTGCAAACCGTCGAAAGCCCAATTGCAGCCAATGATGGACAAGTTGGCGAAGAACCTGGCAGGTTGGAAGCCACGTCTTCTTTCCTCGGACGCCCGGCTAGCCCTAATCAAACACGTGTTAATGGCTATTCCGATCTACTTCATGTCGGTTTTGGAGCTACCGGCATGGACGATCAAAGCGATTGAGAAGAAGTGTCGAGGTTTTCTTTGGAAGGGGGATGATAACGCGGCTGGAGGAAGCAGTTTGGTGGCATGGGAGAAGATTTGCTTGCCAATCGACAATGGCGGCTTGGGAATATTGAACCTCAGTAGGATGGGAATTGCTTTACGTGCGCAGTGGCTGTGGCAGCGACGTGCACATCCAGATCGTCCCTGGGTTACCCTGCCGTTATTAGTGGACAAAAAGGCAGAACAATGCCTGGCGGCGGGATGCAGAGTGTTGCTTGGTGATGGGAATAGAGCAGCATTTTGGACAGACAATTGGTTACCGGAGGGAGGTTCAATCCTGTCGATGGCACCGATCCTATGCTCTTTTGTCAAAAATAGGAGCCGTTCTGTGGCTGCAGCTCTCCAGGGCAATGCTTGGGTTACTGACATCAGGGAAGGTCTCTCAATTCAGGCCATCGCTGAATATCTTGCCATCTGGGACTTGGTACAGGGTGTTTCCCTGGACACATCGAGATTGGACGCGATCGTTTGGTTGGCAGAGGCCAATGGTGTTTTCTCAGTAAAATCAGCCTACTCTCTTCTCTGTGCCGGCAAGACGAGGTCGGCAATCGGGAAAATCATTTGGAAGTCTAGGGCGCCGACTAGATGCAAGTTCTTCATGTTTTTGGCGACGCGAGGAGCTTGCTTGACCACTGACAATCTCCAGCGACGGGGTTGGCAAATGGCTTCGATTTGTCATTTATGCTTGGCTGACGGTGAATCCTGCTCACACATCTTCCATGACTACCCCTTCACGCAGCAAGTTTGGACGCGGATTCGTAGCCGGCTGGACCTCCCCTGTTCCACACCATCGGAGGGTTTAATCAATTGGTGGTACACGGCTCGCAAAACTGTGCACAAGCAGGATCGAAAAACCTTCGACGCCGGGGTGATCCTTGTGACGTGGCTTGTTTGGAAAGAACGCAATGCTAGAATCTTCGACGGAGGGTCTAAAAGATTGCGGGATTGGTAATGAACTGGTATTTTTTATATTAGTAGATTAGCATAGAGTATAGATATAGATTTAATCAAGAATTTGTGCAACCGGACCCACGTGTCAGTGAGATAATAACACAGGATTAAGAGGATGATTACTGTACAAGATTAATTAAAGGAACATGGGTCCCACCTGACAGTGTCCCTTTTCATCTCTTCTCGATTTCTCCTCTTCTCGTTCCTCTTTCTTCTTCACGCGCGCACGAGCGGAGGAGGGCGAGGCGCGGCGAGGGGTGTGGGGCGCGGTTTTTTTCGATTTGGCGACGGTTAAGCGCTAATTGGAGGGTTAAGCGCTAATTGCAACTAAACAACTCGTGCTTTTTATATTAGTCTAGATGAACTGTATAATTCCATCAACCGTAAAATCGTAAATCCGTTCCGTCCCCATCCATCATATATCTGAACAAAACGTACGATGCCAAATTAGCAACAGCATATATGAGATGAACAATCAATTAATTAGTCATACATTCGATAACCGGTGACATGACCAAGTCTCATATTGGTCCGTACTCTGTATATACTGATCAAGTGATAAAGCTATGTCCCATTGGCAAGCGTCTGAAAAAATATTCTGGATTCATTTAATAGCAGTGGCATGTGCACAGATCTTCGGAAATATGAGCAGAGGCTACGGATTTGTAACAGTTTGGTCGTAGATCGAGTTGCCCTGTCGGCAGTGACCGTAGTAGTCAATGGCTACAATAAACTTTGTTGTACTTTGGTTTCCATGTTGTGGTTTCTCTCTCTTAATAAAATTCAGGCTGGTTTTATCTTCGCCGGACTGGCGAAAAAGATGAGATTGATACTTCTACTTCTGATTCGGAACGACGTACGATTACTGCTGATTATATATAGCATACTAATGCAAGATATGAAAACTATTGTTGCATGCGTTACTGTTTTTTTTTTCTCCAGAGAGCACAAATTGACTTGTTACATCCACAGGGGTTTTACCATCCATACAAGACTGGACATGTCCTTCATATGCTCATTGGTAATGGCTCGTCGCTGTACAAAGTTTTTCTGTCATAACTACTAACCGAATCCAGCAACCACAGCGTTTTTACCACACATAGAAGACTGAACATATTGCACTTTCAGTTATAGCATTCAAGTAAACAGAACTCGTCAAATCGTTTCAGGAAGAAGCCGACCTCAAGGTAGATAACATAGCTAAAATCACTCCACTGGATAAGATCATTTTCGCGTTAAGGTAGCCATATATACATAGTTCCAATGCACTCAAAAGAAGTATCACATATGCTGTACTCCCAGCATGACGCCTCCCTCTAGCTTCACATTACCATGGTCTGGCGGGAAGCCCTGGAGGATATGTCAGAAAACAAAACATATTAGTTTATGGTTTTCGATCATGCACCACAAAGAACATCAAGTGAACCAAATGCCTTCCATCTAACAAAAACAGTAATAATGTACGATGGTACTGCAACTTCATCAGGGATGAGAGTTACAAGAGAAGTATCACTCACAAGTGCTGCGAGTCTGACGCACAAAGATATTCTCAATGGGTAAGCCGTTAGTCCTGAACAACTGTGCCAACCAATGGACTCTAGCATCATTCATAGAACATTTGATCTTCACCATTTTAAGGTGTGTGCAAGCAAATGATCTTCCCACTGCTTTGGTAACTCCTTTCATTGCCTGTATGCTGTAGTAATCCTTTTTGTTTTTGTTTGCAGAAGAAGATAAATTATCAATGGACATGTGCTAAAACTCACGTGTCAAAATATGAAAAATGTGAAGCATCAAGCAACCGATATATAATAATATAAATGCACGTACCAATTTAAGTTCAAGGAAAAGCCTCTCCAGATTAGGTGAATGCTGCAAGAATGTAACTAGTGGATCGAAGTCAGCACCCATACACCATTCACCAAGGGACAACGTCTTCAGGTTTCTAAAAGTTGGGCAAGTTTTCAGCGCTCTATTAAGAATCACCTTCATATAGAACATACGAGTAATTTGTTCAGTGCGTAGAAATTGAAAAAGCTTTTTTCTTATGTAATGAAACCGCATTAAGGGAAAATGTCATGTAACAGGGAGCAGAAGAAGATTCATAGCTATACCTCTCCACCATCAGCTAATAGCTCCAAAATTTCAGCATTTGATAGGATGTGTAGAACATTATGGCCACCAAGAACTTCATCATGTCCAATTTGATTATGTTCCTCACCATGCTCTTCATGTTGATTTTCATCATCATAATCATCTTCAATCTGATTATGTCCCCCAACATGCTCTTGACGTTGTTTTTCATCATCATAGTCATCTGCAATCTCACTGTATTCACAGGTATTCGCGTCACTATCATCGTTGTCAGAATCACTCGTGCAACCTTCACCATCATCGCTATTGCTTCCATCAATTGCATCCTCATCGAAGTCTTTGTACTGGTAATCAAAGTCAACACATAAAAGTGAATCATCAAGCACAATGGTGCCTGTGGCCAGTGTGAGTGACCCTATATCCTCGAACTGAGGAGCTCGGTGGTATGGCTTGATGCAGCGCAGAGACACGAGGTTCGGAGCAACAATGATGAGATCTGCCATGATCCTGCACTTCACCATGGTCAAGCTCTTGAGAGAGGTGGATGAAATCTCACGGCCGTGCAGAGAACATTTCTTGAGCTCTAGAATTTCCAAAGCAGGGCACTGAGAAGAGAGCTGCATTAGCGTCGTGTTCCACAATAAAGAACCAGACAGGTTCAGGTGCTTGAGGTGGCAGGAGATGATGGGGACGAAGCGCAAGTTAAAGAACGCCTCATCCATTGGATGGTCGGTAAGCTGGATCACCCGAACTCTCCGCTTGATGGCGGCACGGATCCACGTCTGGACATCTGAGCACAAAGATATTCTCAATAGGTAAGCCATTAGTCCTGAACAACTGTGCCAACCAATGGACTCTAGCATCATTCATAGAACATTTGATCTTCACCATTTTAAGGTGTGTACAAGCAAATGATCTTCCCACTGCTTTGGTAACTCCTTTCATTGCCTGTATGCTGTAGTAATCCTTTTTGTTTTTGTTTGCAGAAGAAGATAAATTATCAATTGATGTGCTAAAACTCACGTGTCAAAATATGAAAAATGTGAAGCATCAAGCAACCGATATATAATAATATAAATGCACGTACCAATTTAAGTTCAAGGAAAAGCCTCTCCAGATTAGGTGAATGCTGCAAGAATGTAACTAGTGGATCGAAGTCAGCACCCATACACCATTCACCAAGGGACAACGTCTTCAGGTTTCTAAAAGTTGGGCAAGTTTTCAGCGCTCTATTAAGAATCACCTTCATATAGAACATACGAGTAATTTGTTCAGTGCGTAGAAATTGAAAAAGCTTTTTTCTTATGTAATGAAACCGCATTAAGGGAAAATGTCATGTAACAGGGAGCAGAAGAAGATTCATAGCTATACCTCTCCACCATCAGCTAATAGCTCCAAAATTTCAGCATTTGATAGGATGTGTAGAACATTATGGCCACCAAGAACTTCATCATGTCCAATTTGATTATGTTCCTCACCATGCTCTTCATGTTGATTTTCATCATCATAATCATCTTCAATCTGATTATGTCCCCCAACATGCTCTTGACGTTGTTTTTCATCATCATAGTCATCTGCAATCTCACTGTATTCACAGGTATTCGCGTCACTATCATCGTTGTCAGAATCACTCGTGCAACCTTCACCGTCATCGCTATTGCTTCCATCAATTGCATCCTCATCGAAGTCTTTGTACTGGTAATCAAAGTCAACACATAAAAGTGAATCATCAAGCACAATGGTGCCTGTGGCCAGTGTGAGTGACCCTATATCCTCGAACTGAGGAGCTCGGTGGTATGGCTTGATGCAGCGCAGAGACACGAGGTTCGGAGCAACAATGATGAGATCTGCCATGATCCTGCACTTCACCATGGTCAAGCTCTTGAGAGAGGTGGATGAAATCTCATGGCCGTGCAGAGAACATTTCTTGAGCTCTAGAATTTCCAAAGCAGGGCACTGAGAAGAGAGCTGCATTAGCGTCGTGTTCCACAATAAAGAACCAGACAGGTTCAGGTGCTTGAGGTGGCAGGAGATGATGGGGACGAAGCGCAAGTTAAAGAACGCCTCATCCATTGGATGGTCGGTAAGCTGGATCACCCGAGCTCTCCGCTTGATGGCCGCACGGATCCACGTCTGGACATCTGAAGTGGTGTAACCCTCCTCCCCTTCGCCGTCGGGGCTGGACATCACCCGGAGAATGTCCACAGGCGCTGACACCTCCCGCTCGAACAGCAAGCGGTAGGCGAACCTGGCAAGCCGCCCCGGCGGCGGGAGGTGGCCTCCGACGCGCCAGACGCGGAGGTCGACGTAGGGCGCGGAGAGCACGCAGGTGCGCGCCACCTCCCACGCCCGCAGGAACGACATGACGTGGTGCAGGAGCGCGTCGGGGAGGGCGCTGAGTTGGTCCTCCGCAACGGCGTCCCCGCTGGGGCCGCTGGACGGCTTGGATTTCTTCGGGGGCATTTCGTCGAACACATGTCCCGCGCGCCGCCTCCCGCTCATCTTTCTGGTCACTTTCTTTGCGTCAGGAATTTGAAACGAAATCAATCTCTGGAGAAGAAGGTTGCGGCGGCTGGGAAAGGGAGGGGAGGGGAAGGAAATTGAGCTTACCAGGTTTGACTCGTCGGAAACGATGGCGAGTTCTCGCCGCTTCAATCCCGGCGGTCGCCGCGAGGAGAAGAGAATGTGGCGCGCGGTGGGAGAAGAGAAGATCAAATATGTTGGCGATGATGGGCTAATAGAATAATGAAAACTAACGAAATGTAATAAGTTTATCCGAGGTCCCTTAACTTATCAACTAATCTAATTTCCGTCCTTAAACTCAAAATAACATGTGTCTCAATTGATAAAACTTTGCAACATAAATCCCACTGCGGTTTCAACGGCTGTTTCAGTTGACGTGGCACCTACATGGCTAATCGTTCACTCCATCATGGCAAATAAAGCAAAATATATCAATTTAAACAATAAAACAAAATATGTAAGCCTACATCCCATCAGGTAAATAATAAGACTGAGACCCAGTCAATCATGGCAAATAAAGCAAAATATATCAATTTAAACAATAAAACAAAATATGTGAGCCACTTAAATAATAAGACTGAGACCCAGTCAGTGAGTCCCACTTCTTCCCCCTCATCCCCTCCCCCTCTCTGTTCTCTATCTCCTTCCCCCTTCTTCTCCCCAACCTCCCTCCTCTAGCTCATAGAAATCGATGCCGCTTGACTTACCTACTCTACTCTAGTATATGAACCGCCACCACATAGGAATCCTAAACCTTGACTTGACAAGACTCGATGTGGATGGCTTGAAGAAATTGATCAGTCTTGCGATCTCTTCTGCCGATTTCTGCTTCGCGTTTACAAGTAAGCTGTTGATTAGCTCTCTTTCCCCAGCCTTTCTCTTAAGATTTCATATTGGTTTTTTACTATTTACACGTGTTTTTTTTTAAATGTGCATAGGATCCCAATTTCCTTCTGGATTACAGCCGTAGAGCAGATTTACCTTGGATTTGTTCATGCCGTGTACCCCGTGTGCAATTGAAACGGCAGACAATCTATTCGGAATGGCATGCATAATTGATTTCATAGGAGATCACAAGAATTGTTCAGTTCCGAATTCCCTCTAGGAATCTAGAAAATTTCTCGCATTCCAACCGGGTCGAAAAGAAATGGAGAATAACCAGTCAGGTCAAGCTCAGGACGGCATGGCCGATCAAAGATTTCGCAGCTGGCTGACAGAACAACTTAATATGCAGCAGCAGAATGTCGGTTGTTCTTCCAACCCAGCACCAGCAGTAATGCAGATGCCAGCTCTGCCATCTCACACAGATTATGGTGGCATATATCCCAACCCAACTGAATATGATGGCTACAACTGGAGGATATGTGGGCAGAAAGTAGTTCAGGGTGGGTGCCATCAGAAATTCTACTATGAATGTCCTCAAGCAAACTGCGGTGCCGAGAAATCCGTGACGCGCTCTGCAGATGGACAGATCAAGAAAACAGTATGTAAGGGCAGTCACAACCATCCGCGCTCATCAGACAGGTGGTTTGGAGGATATGGTTCAGCTACACTGGATGCAATCCCTGTTGGTGAGATATTACATGCCGCAGGGGTTATCATGCCCAGGGTTTCCAATTTCGAAACTAGGTTTTCTTTCGGTGGTGGGCGAAATTTCCAAAATTTCGGATTTTTTTCGTAAGAATTTTTTTGAAATTTTGACTGAATTTGAATGGATTTGAATAAAATTTGACCAAATTCACAAAGATTTGCAAAAAACTGAAAGTTTCGGGCGAGGTATGACCATTTCGTTGGGGGGGGGTGTAAAACTTGATAATGTCTAGTGCATAGGTTCTCGTGTTGAAGCTGTGTTTTGCATGAGACCCAGTTTCTTGCTCTCTTCACTCTCTCTTAATTAATATAGTGCCACATAAGCTAAAAGTGCTACATGGCAATATAGTTAATGCCATAGACACCATCCTAAGTGGAGGGTTGGTAGTGCCCTTATAGGGCTCAATTCCGAATTCAATACGATACGGTTTTGCTCTAATTTTTAGAAAAACGAAAAATGGAGGAGATAAAAATCGAAACCCCTCAATCAATTTTAGTTTATCTCCAAGGATAGGGACGAATTTATGGAGGAGGTGGCTTCCGGCGGTGACATGCTGTTGCGGGACTTAGAGGTAGGGGACGGCAATGTAGCACTGGGACCCGCGCGACAGTGAGAGGAGGAGCAGAGGGACACTGATTAGACTTGTGGTTATTTGATGGGCTGGATGCGCGCCTGCAGCCTGAGGCGGAAGGTAGGAAAACGGGCCGCCTCGGTTGCGAGCCGAGGAAAGAATGGGCTGAAAATGGCCCAGAGAGAAAGAAGTGTTTTTATTTAGATTTTCATTTAAATTAATGCTAAAATAATGTTTATATTATTAAAATTATCAATAGAGCTTTGAAACTTTCGAAAAAAATTCCAGGTAGTGAAATTAATCATGGAGAATTTAATAAAATTTAAATCCAGCCATATTTTATTTGGGAAATCTTATTTCCCACATTTTACCTTGTTTCTTTATATGAAGGATGGTGAAATTTATATTTTAATTAATTAATTACGTAATGTAACTCTTTCTTAACTTTTTCTTAATTTTCACATGTTTTCTTCCCGTTGCAACGCACGGGTATTTTTTCTAGTCTCTATCTCTACTATTATAAAAATTTAAGATGTTTTTGCCGAAGTTTTTCGTACGTCGTTAAAATTTGTCTTCTATTTCTTTTCGGCTTGGGCTTGACTCGCCCGTGCCACGCAGAATCCGGATGCGCCATGGAGATCGAAGGCGGATTCTGCGTCTCATGTCACGTTTTTTAGTCCGCTCTGCGTTCTGTCACCGCCTCGTGTGTCGCATGACTCAGTGGATCGCGCCTTTCCAGATGATTACCGATCGATCATGTTTGCATCGTCTTGCATGCGATGGAAAAGCATGGCGTCACTGTCATGCCGCATTGCTGCTGACCGCCAAGAATTGATTTGTTAGATGAGAGTTTCATGTATGCATGCATGCAGCATGCACTAAAGTTATAGTAAAGTTATAGCCATTAGTATGGAACTAGAGTTTATGCAAATAAGTCACACATCCCAAATTAAATTAAAGAAGAAATATTTATGTCATTACTCCCAAATCTATATTTTCCACTTCCTGGGAGCTACATTTCATGCACCCTTTCATGTATCAAATTTGCATTAAGTATCCATCTATCTATACCTCTCTATCTCTAATATTATAAAAATTGAAAATGTTCTTGCCGGTATTTTGGTACGTCATCCTTATTTGAGTTGGTTTTTAATTTTGTTCGTTTTTGAAAATATAGATTCGTGTTTGAGTCAGTTTTTATGTTTGTTCACTTTTGAAAATACAAAAGGAGTCGTATAAGCAATATCTTTTAAAAAAACTCGCATGCTAACTTGAGACGAAAGTCGGTCTCCTAATTGCGACTCATGATTTTCTTAAAAAAAATCAAGCGAAATTTCAGAGTAAATTTTACCTTAGCTAAACCGTATAACAACAATAAGATTAAAATAAATTTTACCCGTTGCAACGCACGTACATTTTTTCATTCTCTACTATAGGTTGAAATATTTTTTGTCAAAAAAATATTTCGTACGTCACCCTTATTGAATCGGTTTGGTATTCCGCTCTGCGCCTCATCGCGTACACGATCGAACGAGCAAGGCAGGAGCGTCGGATTTTCGTGGGCCAGCTGGGCCTCCTGCCCCCGGCCAATGCGGTTGGTTCTCTCCGGATTGGTATCAGTGTCTTTGTGGATTCACCTGTCCTGACACATAGTAGTACGGAGTATTAGTTTTTAAGTGATGAGGCATGCACTGATGCATGGAAGAACTTGGAGACATGCATACACACGTGATGATCCATGTTAGTAAAAACTAGCATGCACTGATGTACAAATAGTTCTAAGTTTTCAATTACAATTATACTAGCAAAAAATTCCCGTGCATTGCAACATGATGTAAATTTTTGGAGTTGAGAAGAAATTTTTATCGATAATTTTCTAATGGTTTAATTTTTTGGAGTTGAGAAGAAATCGTTGTCAATTTTTTTCTGATTGGGCATTTGATGACACATGTTGACAGTGGCTTATTCAAATGAGAGAATTATTCTCTACTTATCTCTACTATTGTAAAAAGTGAAAAGTGAAGGTGTTTCCACCGGTATTTGGGTACGTCATCTGTGACTGAATTGATTGTGCGTTTGTTTTCTTGGGTCATATGCGTCCGTCTCTAACTCAATTGGTTTTTGCGTTTGCCGCCGCAACCCACGAATATACATTATGAGCCCATCAGCAAGAGCACGTAGTCCTAGGATTAATTACAACACCGCTTATCTGTCCAATTTTACACTAGTGATTTCTGTTTATTCTATACCGGTACTTATCCAGGAGCTAGGAGGAGAACGTTATCAGTATATCTGTGGCTCTGTGCTTGTGCTTGATCAACAGGGGATCGATGTAGGATTAATAATATAATCAAATTTTTAATTCAAAAAATATTATTAATAATTATTGAAACTATATCAAATTATGAAAGATAGTCTAGGAATATCTTCGCAAAGTATTTAAAGGAAAATCTTAGTGTTCTCATTTACCATTCATTTTCTTTTCGTTCATCATCAATCACAACATGGGACCATAAGGATTTTTTTTTATCTTTGGATAGATTTTGATGTATAAAAACCCGAATGAATTTTGAACAAGGGAAGACAGATAAAGAAATAAATAATTCAAAAGGAAAAATCATATTCACTTTCAAAATTTTGAATTGAGTTTGAGGAATTTCTGAAAAAGTTCGAAGTACGGATCTATTGTTTATCAAAATTTTAGTTTGTCCCATTGTAACGCACGTGTATTTTTTCTAGTTAGTATTTAAAACGTAGCAATTTCGGGAATCAATCCACACCTATTAAGTAAGTACCCCCTCCGTTCATAAATATTTGACGCCGTTGATTTTTTTAAACATGTTTGACCATTCGTTTTATTTAAAAATTTAAGTAATTATTAATTCTTTTCCTATCATTTGATTCATTGTTAAATATATTTTTATGTATACATATAGTTTTACATATTTTATAAAAAATTTTAATAAGACGAACGATTAAACATATTTTAAAAAGTCAACAACGTTAAATATTTGGGGACGGAGGGAGGGAGTATAAAGTTGAAGCTATATGGGACTGCGTTTAGGAGTAGTATCTTGCTAGCCTCAACCTCAATGACTCGATCCAACTCTGTAAACCGTTGAGAGTCCGTACCGGTCCATGTACGAAGATGAAAGTATGAAACCGAGTCGGCACCGATACGCTACGCGCGCACGGCCACCGGCACACGTCATTAACACGTCTCACACTCTACCCTGGCCGTCCGATCAGATCAACCAACGGCCCAGATCACGCCGCTGACGTGTACTCCCTCCGATTGGGCGGCAGCTCGGCCTCGGCCGCCGCACGCTGTATATATATCGCGACGCTCCCCCGCCTCGTATCGACACAAAACGAAAAGCGAAGACGACGATCATGGCGCGGCCGCGGCGCGCGTCGACGGCAACGGCGATGCAGCTGGGGCTGTTCCTCGCCGCGCTTCTCCTCCTCACGTCGTCGCCTGCCGGCTCTGTGGCGGCGGCCAAGGGTGGCGGTGCCAAGAGCGGCGGCGGCACCGTGATCGGGATCGACCTCGGCACGACGTACTCGTGCGTCGGAGTCTACCGGAACGGCCATGTCGAGATCATCGCCAACGACCAGGGGAACCGGATCACGCCCTCGTGGGTCGCCTTCACCGACGGCGGCGAGCGGCTCATCGGCGAGGCCGCCAAGAACCAGGCGGCGGCCAACCCGGAGCGGACCATCTACGACGCCAAGCGGCTCATCGGCCGGCAGTTCTCCGACGCCGAGGTGCAGCGCGACATGAAGCTGCTGCCGTTCGCCGTCGTCGACCGGAACGGCAAGCCGCACGTGCGCGTCGAGGTGAAGGACGGCGACGTGCGGGTGTTCAGCCCGGAGGAGGTGAGCGCCATGGTGCTCACGCGGATGAAGGAGACGGCCGAGGCCTACCTCGGCGAGAAGGTCACGCGCGCCGTCGTCACCGTCCCGGCCTACTTCAACGACGCGCAGCGGCAGGCCACCAAGGACGCCGGCGTCATCGCCGGGCTCACCGTCGACCGCATCATCAACGAGCCCACCGCCGCCGCCATCGCCTACGGCATCGACAAGAAGGGCGCGGAGAAGAACGTCCTCGTCTTCGACCTTGGCGGCGGCACGTTCGACGTCAGCATCCTCGCCATCGACAACGGCGTGTTCGAGGTCCTCGCCACCAACGGCGACACCCACCTCGGCGGCGAGGACTTCGACCAACGCCTCATGGACCACTTCGTCAAGGTCATCCGCCGGAAGCACGGCCGCGACATCACCGGCGACGGGCGTGCGCTGGGCAAGCTCCGCCGTGAGTGCGAGCGCGCCAAGCGCGCGCTCAGCAACCAGCACCAGGTGCGCGTCGAGATCGAGTCCCTGTTCGACGGCGTCGACTTCTCGGAGCCGCTCTCCCGGGCGCGGTTCGAGGAGCTCAACGGCGACCTCTTCAAGAAGACGATGGTGCCGGTGAGGAAGGCCATGGCGGACGCCGGGCTGGGCAAGGGCGACATCGACGAGATCGTCCTCGTCGGCGGCAGCACCAGGATCCCCAAGGTGCAGCAGCTGCTCAAGGACTACTTCGGTGGCAAGGAGCCCAACCGCGGCGTCAACCCCGACGAGGTATGAACACAATGTATACATGTACAGCCGCTGATCAATGGTAATTAGCTAAACGTATGCATGGGCACCTGTTGCCTCCCACCGAAAGACATAAGTAGATCAATGTGAAAGACATGCATGTCTTGTAGTTCACCTGTTGCCAGCGAGCAGCCAACGAACTTGCCGCTCAAGACACCGTGGCTGGATTGATGGCGCTGAGTAATGGACAAATCCAAGGCACCGGTGTCGACAAGGACAGTATCAGTGACGACGTGGTTTGCAGGGTGAAGCGTACAGATTACAGCCCCCGATTGAAGGCGAATACAACGACACCGATGATCCCTGACCCTAGCTAGGTCGAACAACTTTTGTTTCAATACTTCTCTTAGCGTATCGGTGGCGTAGGTATGACTGCACCAGGAAGGTGGACGTTGTTTCTAGTAGCGTCCAAGTCTGGACGCTGTTTCTACCCGCGTCCATCCTATTTTGTTTAATCCTCCTAGAGAATTACTAATTATTTAATTTAAATATTACTAATTATTATAAATAAAAAATTCGGCGATCCGATTCTGTTCCAGTTTGCTTATTCGGTTAATTACCGAGAAGAAAAAAAAAAGTATTACAAGTACCGGATAGATTAACATATAACGGACAATGAGCGGGCTGAAATCCTCAAGACTTGCATGGGCCCCGGCCCAAGTAATGTATAATTTTTTTACTTTTCAATTTTTTTACTAGAAAAGTAACGTGTAATGACCAGCCATAATCTTTTGATAGGCCATAGAGTAAGTTATTAGGTAATAAATAGTTATCGATTTTGCTATATATTTGTCGACAAATTTTTCCCCAAAAATTTGACAAATATAATTACAGTACAATCGTAGTGTAATTACACTGTAACTTGCATATAATTACACTGTAACTATAGTGTAACTTGTATGTAACTTTCAAAAATCTCTTCGTAACATGTTATTTCAGTAAAATGGAGGTCGTGGGAACAAATTCTTTCACATATGTGTGTACTATGATTTGTTTTCTTCCTCACCAAAACAAATCTTGTAATAGATCTAACGATTCAAAATTATGTGAAACTTACATATAAGTTACACTATAGTTACATACAAGTTACAGTGTAATTATATATAAGTTACAGTGTAATTACACTACGATTGTACTATAATTACATCTGTCAAATTTTTAGGGAAAAATTTGTCGACAAATGTATAGGTAATTATTATGTGTAACTAAATCTATCTATACCTAATATTTTTCCATGTCTCTTCCCACGTGATCCCACGTGTGCAGACAGTGCAGCGCGCCTCCGCCCCGCCCGGGCCAAACCCAAGCGTTGTCACGACGTCGATCTGCTTCTCCCATGTATTTCCTCCTCTAATTGATTGCAAAAAAACGATTCCTCACTCCTTCCTCATCATTTTTCCTATGATTTTTCCTTTTGATTCAGCTTTAATTTGTCGAATTTAATCTGCATTGAAGATGACCAACCGGTAAGCTTCTCCAGCCTATTATCCCGAGTTCTGTGAATTCTCTTCAGTTTTGGGAAAACCGGACAGAGAAGATCGAGTGGATCAAAAGCCCCCATCAATTTTGGGAGATAAAAAAAGATTCGATCGGATTTAATGGGGGAGGATTGGCTCCGGCATCATAAGGACACGAGATTGTCTTCCAGAGATTGAAAATGGTAGTGGCTATGTGTAACACCCTAAAAAAAAAAAAAAAGAAAGAAAGAAAGAGCAAAGCTAGCTAGCAGCAGGCCATGGGCCTTGGCCCACGCATGCATGCGGCCCAGCAGCAAAGCGAGCAGAGCAGCAGCAGCGCTACAGTGCTGCGCGGTACTGTAGCTAGCTATAGTACCACCTCGCTAGTTCTGGCTGAGGAGCAGCTGCTTATAAGGATGATCGTCCGGCCACTGTTAACTCTGATTCTGGAATTTTTTGCGTTAAAGCGAGGACGAAAAATCAGCGAGTTGCAGTGGTAGGTGTGGTCTAATGCCAAAACCCTGGCTATCACAAATCAAATGGTATCAGAACGGACTCGCGGTCCCTAAGAGAGGGCGTGTTCCTTTCATCTGGGAAAGCACGGGTATAGATTAGTTCGACGGAGTTCTGGCTGAGGAGCAGCTGCTTATGATCGTCCGGCCACTGTTAACTCCGATTCCGGAAAAACACAGTGAGTTGAGTTGCAGTGTTAGGTGTGGACTAACTAAATAAGATGACCAATGCCAATGCCGTTTTCGGACCCTGCTTTGTCACACTATGCGAGTGTCTAGTCCACAATTGAAGCCGTAGGCCGAACATAGGCATGAGTGGAGGAGGTATCAGACTAGGTTAGGTTTGAACGTACGGGTATTTTTTCTAGTCTATTATAAAAATTTAAGATGTTTTTGTTAAAAAAAATATTTCGTACGTGTATTCCGCTCTGCACCTCATCGCGTACACGAGCGAACGAGCAAGACAGGAGCGTCGGATTTTCGTGGGCCAGCTGGGGCTCTGCATGCCTGCTGCCCCCGGCCAATGCGGTTGGTTGTCTCCGGATTGGTGTCAGTGTCTTTGTGGATTCACCTGTCCTGACACATATTAGAGTAGTTTTTAAGTGATGAGGCATGCACTGATGCACGGAAGAACTTGGAGACATGCATACACACGTGATGATCCATGTAAGTAAAAACTAGCATGCACTGATGTACAAATAGTTCTAATTTTTCCATTACAATTATACTAGCAAAAATTCCGGTGCATTGCATCATGATGTAAATTTTTTGAGTTGAGAAGAAATTCTTATCGATAATTTTCTAATGGTTTAATTTTTTGGAGTTGAGAAGAAATCGTTGTCAATTTTTTTCTGATTGGGCATTTGATGACACATGTTGACAGTGGCTTATTCAAATGAGAGAATTATTCTCTACTTATCTCTACTATTGTAAAAAGTGAAGGTGTATTTTGATACGTCATCTGTGACTGAATTGATTGTGCGTTTGTTTTCTTGGGTCATATACGTCCGTAACTCAATTGGTTTTTGCGTTTGCCGCCGCAACCCACGAATATACATTATGAGCCCATCAGCAAGAGCACGTAGTCCTAGGATTAATTACAACACCGCTTATCTGTCCAATTTTACACTAGTGATTTCTGTTTATTCTATACCGGTACTTATCCAGGAGCTAGGAGGAGAACGTTATC
>CM020178.1:3076053-3090534 GCA_009805545.1 Oryza longistaminata
GTTCACCACGTACAAGGACAGGCAGACGACGGTGACCATCCAGGTGTTCGAGGGCGAGCGGAGCATGACGAGGGACAACCGGCTGCTCGGCAGGTTCGACCTCGCCGGCATCGCGCCGGCGCCGAGGGGGGCGCCGCAGATCGAGGTGACGTTCGAGGTGGACGCGAACGGCATCCTCAGCGTGCTGGCCGCCGACAAGGCCACCGGCAGGTCGGAGAAGATCACCATCTCCGGCGACGACCGCAAGATCAGCCAGGAGGAGATCGACCGGATGGTGCGCGAGGCGGAGGAGTTCGCCGAGGAGGACCGCCGGCACAGGGAGCAGGTGGACGCCCGGAACAGCCTGGAGGCGTACGTCTACAACATCAAGAACACGCTCGGCGGCAAGATGGCGGCGGACGCCATGGAGGGCGAGGAAAAGGAGAAGGTGGAGGAGGCGGTGAGGGAGGCGTACGAGTGGCTGGACGGCAACCCGGACGCCGGCAAGGAGGAGTACGAGGAGAAGCTGAGGGAGCTGGAGGACGTGTGCAACCCCGTCATGTCGGCGGTGTACCAGAGGTCCGCCGGCGGCGGCGGCGCACCGGAAGATGGCAACGTCGACGCCGAGGATGACCACGATGAGCTTTAGTTTAGTCGCTGCTAGGTGCTAGCTGCTCCTGTTTCACTAACTATATATATATATAGAGAGAATAATTTTACTAGGCAATCAATTATATTGCAAATAAGTAGAAGTATATTGGTATTTTTGTATTACAATTCATAGTTGGGATTCGATCGAAAGTGTGTTTTCATTTGCTTAATGGATGAAGTCCCTATCTTTATCTTTAGTTCTTTACCTATATTATAAAAATTAAAGATATTTTTACCTATATTATGTTTCTGTCTTGCTGTTTTATTACCGAGAAAAAAAAAGATTAGACAGGTATTGCAGGCAGGCAAGACGGACAGTGAGGGGCTTTACATCCTCTATGCTTGCCTGGGCCTCAGCCCAAGTAACGTATAATGATCAGCCCATAATCTATTAATTGTGATTGGCCATAATATATGTTATTAGATACTTTCTCCGTCTTAAAATTTAATAATTTTGTTTTTATATAATTTGTTCCCATTTAATTCCACATATTTTCTTAATTCTTATATCCAATTTTAAAACTTTTTATATTTTGGTACGGAGGTAGTAATAAATAGATTAAATTGAATTTAAATTTGACAACGTATTCAACTTCAATATATATGAAACCATCAATATTTTTTCCTAAACACCCTAACTAAAGATACTTAGTGTTTGAGAAGAGGGGAAAGAAGAAGGTTGAGAAGATCACAAAACGAGATGAGTCATTAGTACATGATTAATTGAATATTAATTATTTTAAAATTTTAAAAATGGATTGGTATGGTTTTTAAAGCAACTATCATATATATAAAGTTTTTTTAAAATACACACCATTTAGAAGTTTGGGAAATACGCGCGTGGAAAACGAGGCAAATCATCTCTCAATCTTCAACCAAAGAATCGTAAACAAGACATATATTATCTTCATATAGTACTATAGGACAAATTATTATTCCGTATATAGGAGTACCAATGAAGGCTGTGTTTAGTTCTCCTCAAACTTCCAATTTTCCGTCACATTAAATGTTTAGATACATGCATGAAGCATTAAATGTGGGCGAAAAAAACTAATTGCACGGTTTATATGTAAATTGCGAGACGGATCTTTCAAACCTAATTACGCCATGATTTGACAATGTGGTGCTACAGTGAACATTTGCTAATGATAGATTAATTAGGCTTAATAGATTCGTCTCGCAGTTTATAGGCGGAATTTTTTGTTATTAGTCTACGTTTAATATTTCAAATGTGTGTTCGTATATGTTAAATTTTTTTTTTGCCAAAACAACTAAATATGGCCAGAGTTTCCAAAGTTAAATGAAATCTAGAATTGCTCGCAATAGTCATTTACAATCTCACTATATTCAAAGGTGATTGCATCACTGTCATAGTCAGAATGATCCGAGCAACATCCATCGGGTATCTCTTCCTTCAATTTCATCACAATCCTCATCGATGTCTTTCCACCTAGAATTAGGTGATATTTGGATCAGGGACTTAGAGTATTAAATATAGACTACTTACAAAACTAATTACATAAATGAAAGCTAATTCGTAAGACAAATTTTTTAAGCCTAATTAATTCATAATTAGATAATGTTTAATGTAGCATCACATAGGCTAATCATAGATTAATTAGGCTCAATAGATTCGTCTCGCGAATTAGTTCAAGATTATAGATGGGTTTTTATTAATAGTCTACGTTTAATATTTATAATAAGTGTCCAAACATCCGATGTGATAAGACTTAAAAGTTTTAGTCCCATCTAAACAATGTCTTAAAACCACCACACAAGAATGAATCATCGAGCACGATAGTGCCCGTCGCCAGTGCGAGGGACCCCGAACCCTCGAACAAGGGAGCTTGGTGGAATGGCTTGATGCAGCACAGTGACACGAGGTTAGGAGCAGCAACGGTAAGGCCCTTCACGATCCTGCACTTAGACCAATGGTCAGGCTCTTGAGAGAGGTGGATGATATCTCACGGCCTTCAAGAAAGCAGCACTTGAGCTCCAAGATTTCCAAACAAGGGCACTGACAAGAGATCTGCCTTAGCGTCCTGTCCTCCAAACTGAAACCAGTTATCTTCAGATGTTTGAGGTGGCGGGAGATGATGGGGACGACGTGGTTGAGGTCAGGGAAATCACTGTCTTCTGGATGTCCGGTGAGGTGGATCACCCGAGCTCTCCTAACGTCTCGACATCGCAAGCCGAGTAATCCACCACTTGCGGCGATGGCTCCTCTTCCTCTTCGTAGTCGGAGAAGGACACGGGGGGACAGCACTCGGAGAGTGTCCACCGGCGCGGACACCTCCCGCTCGAGCAAGAAGCGGTAGGCGAACTTGGCGAACTCCCTGGGTGGAGGACGGTGGACTCCGCCGCGCGAGACGCGGAGGTCGACACAGGGCGCGGAGGCCCAGAGGTGGCGCCAGCGGCGGGCGAGCACGCAGGTGCGCGCCACCTCCCACGCCCGCAGGAACGACATGACGTGGTGCAGCAGCGCGTCCGGGAGGGCGCTGAGGAGGTCATCCTCGCCTCCGCCGCCGCCGCGCGCCGCCTCTCCAGGGCTATGCATTCCGTCGAACAGGCGGCCTGCGCTCCACCTCCCGCTGAACTTCCACAGCATTATTGCGTGTCAGGGATACAGTACAGAGATGGGAAGGAGGGAGATGAGACGGATCGGACTTACCGAGAGGTTCGCCGGAGCGACGGAGAAGGCGGCGGTTGCGGAAATCAATTCACGTAAACGAGAAGGCTACCCAATTTATCACGATCAATTGCCCAAAATGTCTAATTGGAATTTGGAATGATCTAATCGTGTCTTTTGTTTCCATGCAAATAGACAGGT
Organism: Oryza longistaminata; assembly: GCA_009805545.1. Lineage (NCBI taxonomy): Eukaryota > Viridiplantae > Streptophyta > Magnoliopsida > Poales > Poaceae > Oryza > Oryza longistaminata. Next base: position 3,079,514 of record CM020178.1, read on the forward strand.
TTGAATATGAACGAAATTTACGACAAGCATCCACTGGGATTTACACCGTGTTTAGTTCTAAAGTTTTTCTTCAAACTTCTAACTTTTCCATCAGATCAAAACTTTCCTACACACACAAATTTTCAATTTTTCCGTCACATCGTTTCAATTTTAACCAAACTTCTAATTTTGGTGTGAGTTCACACAGTCTTATTACTGTAATAATTATTGCCTAATAGTACTATTCGGTATTCTATAGTACAAGTCACAAGTGCGAATGTACTGAGCTACTCTCCCCGTCCCATAAAAAACCAATCTAGTATATGTCACATCCGGTACTAAATTCGTTTTTTATGGGACGGAGGAAGTAGGCACCAAACAGAACGTGTGACTAATTTGAACAGCATTACAATGCAAATTAAAATCTGCATAACTTTTATTTTTCAAAAGCAATTTCATATCTAAAAGGCAGGGCCATCATCCCATAATATAAGGCACGATCAAATTTGGGACATTCTCCAAAACTAATCTTTGTGTTATAATTTCTCATAAATTATAGCATCAAAATTATAACCATATCAAAGTAAATTCAAATGTCAATCCAATAATATTATTTTCAGCAAATAAAATTTAATTTATATTATACTAATGGTTAGTCAAATGTTTTAAAAGTTGAATTTCGAAATACGTGAGGAAGTATTATGGGATTGAGGAAGTATTATGCTAGTGCAAAGGTGATTGCAACCCATCGAGACATTCAAGCAAAGAACATCTGTACGTTTAAGGTATATAAACAAACTTCAAAACATTTGAATGTTAACTCATTCCACTGGATAAGAGCATTTCAGTATTTGGATAGCCATACATAGTTCATTCAATATTACCCCAAAGAGGAATAACCGATCTGTCACGGCCCTGCTATGCGTGCTTAATGCGTCGTGCCGTCAGATTCTAAGTACATATAAAAGACCTGCAATCCGAACATAAGAACTAAATGTAGCTCTGTGATTTTTCCTCTAGAAGCTTCACTTTATTTCCTTTCTCATCTACTATACATATACATTGGTGGAATGGGCCCTATTGGGCTGAAATACACACGCCTACACTCAACACTCCCCCTCAAGATGGGCGATAAATATCTATCATGCCCATCTTGCTACACGAAGAAGTGCACTCTCTAGCACCTAATGCCTTCGTTAAACTATCAGCTACTTGTTCACCAGAGTTTACAAAGCCTAAGTTTAAGGTTCCCTCATCCATTCTCTCTTTAATAAAGAAGCGATCTATTTCCACATGCTTCGTTCGATCATGCTGGACTGGATTGTTAGCAATATTTATGGCTGATTTGTTGTCACACCACAACTTCATGGAAGTGCTTGTCGACAGCTTCAATTCAGCCAAAAGATTTTTCAACCATAACAATTCACTCAAGCTCATCGACATTGACCTGTATTCCGCCTCAGCAGTCGAGCGAGACACAACTGATTGGTTCTTGCTCCTCCAAGATACCAAATTGCCACCAATAAATACACAGTAGCCTGATGTTGACCTCCTATCATCAAGACAACTGCCCCAATCTGCATCACAATAGCCCTCCACATCTAGGTGTCCATTCTTCTTGAACCATATGCCTTTACCTGGGCTTGCCTTCAAATATCTCAAAATTCTATACACAACATCCATGTGACCACTTCTAGGATCATGCATGTATCGGCTCACCACACTCACAGCATAAGTTATATCAGGTCTTGTGTGACACAAATATATCAACCTTCCCACAAGTCTTTGATATCTCTCTTTATTAACTGGATCTCCAGATTCAGCACATAACTTATGATTTTGTTCAATTGGTGTAGAAGCTGGCCGACATCCAAGCATACCTGTATCACTGAGCAGATCCAATACATACTTTCGCTGTGAAAGAACTATTCCTCTAGGAGATCTTGCAATTTCAATACCCAAAAAATATTTTAATTGGCCCAGATCCTTGACCTCAAACTCCTTGCTTAGATTTTGTTTCAACCTAGATATCTCCAAGCAATCATCTCCAGTGATAATCATGTCATCAACATACACAACAAGAATAGTTTTAAGACCTCTATTATGGCGATAGAAAACTGTGTGGTCTCCATTGCACTGTTTATAACCCATACCACACATTGCACGTCTAAAGCGATCAAACCATGCTCTTGGTGATTGTTTAAGGCCATATAAAGATTTTTTCAGTCTCAACACTTTACCTTCAGTTTGTGAGGTAGCAAATCCAGGTGGAATTTCCATATACACCTCCTCTTGAAGATCTCCATGTAAGAATGCATTCTTGACATCTAACTGATGCAATGGCCAATCAAAATTAGCTGCACAAGAGATAAGAGTTCTTACCGTGCTCATCTTTGCTACTGGTGCAAAAGTTTCATCATAATCAATTCCATATGTTTGACTATATCCCTTAGCCACAAGCCTTGCCTTGTATCTTTCCACATTTCCATCAGGATTTTGCTTTACTGTATAAACCCACTTACAGTTGACAATTTTCTTCCCTTCAGGAAATGGTACAAGATCCCATGTTTTGTTCTTTTCAAGAGCCTCTAGCTCCTCTAGCATAGCTTGATGCCACCTTGGGTCTTGCTTTGCTTCCCTCCAATCATTTGGAATTTCCACTGAATTTAGTGATGTCACAAAGGCCTTATATGTGGATGACAAAGAAGCATAAGAGACATAATTGGCTATGTTATTCTCATCATCATTCACACCTTGAGCTTCAAAACCATACCTTTGTGGAGGTTTACCTGCATTGCTTCTTACCCCCTTTCTTATAGCAATAGGAAGATTAGTTTCTTCTCCCCCTTTTTCAAACTCCTCTCCTTCCGTATCCGATGAAATCTGTATAGTATCACACTGATCAGATGATTTATCACCTACTTCAGCAACAATTGAAGATTGTTGCTGCTCCATCCCATCCATAGGAGACTCATGTTGCCCCATTGTTTGCGCCTCCAAAGACCTTGTTTTCCTCCTAGTATAAACTTGTAGATTTTCTTCTTCACGTGGCCTTCTCCAATTTTGCTCATGAATGGGTTCACTAACAAGATATGGGATTGAGCCAACCACAAATTTCATGCTTCTTGATTGTGTGTCTTCTTCAGTACCTGATGAGCCATTCTCCCCCTCTTGTCCATCCTCATCAATAATTGGATTGTCAAGATCAACAAACAAGGAACTCAAATCTGTTCTTTCTCCATAGAACGGAACAGACTCTCTAAAAGTAACATCCATACTAACAAAAGTTCGCCGCTCAGATGGACTCCAACATTTATATCCCTTTTGCCCAGAAGAGTAACCTATAAAAATACACTTGACGGCTCGAGGATCCAATTTTCCAACTGATGGTCTATGATCTCTGACAAAACAAGTACACCCAAACACTTTTGGAGGAACAATGAATTCATTCTTCCCAAACACCATTTCATATGGAGTCTTCATCCCAAGTATTCGTGATGGCATGCGATTGATGAGATATGTTGCTGTCATGACTGCCTCACTCCATAGAAACTTTGGTACATTCATCGTATACATGAGTGAACGAGTTACCTCCAGAATATGTCGATTTTTCCTCTCAGCTACTCCGTTCTGTGGAGGTGTGTCAGCACAAGAAGTTTGATGTACTATTCCTTCTGCTGAGAGAAAACTCCTAAATTCATCATTCACATATTCTCCCCCATTATCGCTCCTAATAACTTTAACACAAGTGTTTAATTGATTCCTAACCCAAGCATAGAAATTCTTGAAACATTTCAATACTTCACTCTTGTGTCTCATGAGATATATCCAAGTCATTCGTGAGTGGCAATCAATAAAGGTGACAAAGTACTTTGCTCCACTTACCGAAGCAATAGGAGAAGTCCATACATCAGAGTGAACCAACACAAATGGCAAAATGCTTCGAAGTCCTCTGCTTATGTATGTGGTTCGTGTATGTTTTCCATACTCGCATGCATCACACATTAATTTGCTTTTGTCCACCTTACTCATCTCATCAGGAAATACCTTAGACATAGTATCAAAGGACATATGTCCCAATTGACAATGTTTTAGAATCAATTTAGCCTCCTCTTCACTTGTGCTAGCTAACAAAGCACTACATAGTGCTTTGTCCGTCCCTCTTCTATCCAGATACCACAACCCATTATGCCTAACGCCGGTTCCAAGCTTTCTTCCAGTTCTTCTCTCCTCAATTAGACAATTCTCTCGGTCAATAGTAATTCGACAATCCATATGATCAACCAACGAGCTTACGGATACTAGGTTAACAGGAAAAGAGGGAGCATATAAAACTGACGACAATGTAATTGATGGAGTACATTTGACTGTTCCCACTCCCCTCACATGTCGTAAAGTTCCGTCGGCAGTTTGAATTGTTTCTTTAAATGATGACTGAAATGGAGTATATGATGTAAACTCACTCGACATTCCTGTAACATGTCTAGATGCTCCGGAGTCTAATATCCAAGTTGAGTTAGGTACCTGCATAGGATGTGCGAGATTAACAAAGTTGCCAAGCACTGTTGTTTTCTCCTTCACTTTCTGAATTCTTCCCCTTATTTCTTCAACTTCTTCAGCCAATTTCTCAAGTATTTGCTCAATTCCTTGAATTTCCCCCATGGCAGATCAACCAAATCTTCTAGGATACTAGCCAAATCAATTAATAGGAGCAACAACACTACTACTCAGTTTCTCACCAAAAACAGAACAGCAGCAGTAGCACTACCTCCTCCCAGCAGCACTACTTTTCAGTTTCCCCCAAATCAGCACAACAGCAGCAGCAAGCCAAGCTCTCGTACTCAGTTTCTTCCCAAAATCAGAACAACAGCAACAGCAAACCAAGCTTCCGCTTCACCTCCAAATCCTCACCTTCTCAAGTAGCAGCAGCACCAGCAACAGCACCACCAAAGTCACCACCACTGGAACGGACAACAATAGCCAATAGCACCAAATCCTTCTCTGTTGATCCTACAGCCAACAGCTGCGCGTCTCTCAGCCGCTGTGCTCCCTACAGCTTGTGCTGCACCAAATCCTTGCGCAGCTCAACCAGCGAGCGTGCGCCCTGCTCCTCCTTCACGCTGCTCGCGTCGAGAACCTCTGCAGCAGCCGTCGCCGCCTCCGCCGTCGACACTGCCGCTCTGCCTCCGCTGTCCGACGTCGCCGCTCCGCCTCAGCCGTCGACGTCGCCGCAGAACCCCTCTGGTCACAGCGCCGCCGCCGGCTAGGGTTCGCGTCGGCGAGGTCGCCGGTGACCCAGCTCTGATACCATGTAGTTCTGTGATTTTTCCTCTAGAAGCTTCACTTCATTTCCTTTCTCATCTACTATACATATACATTGGTGGAATGGGCCCTATTGGGCTGAAATACACACGCCTACACTCAACAGGATCATCATGCTTCTTCTCCCCCATGTAAACGATGTAGAGCTGAAAAATCGATGAAAAAATGTTCCCAATTGGATAATATCAGTAACTTTCGTGAAACGAAATAGTAAACCATGTTTCATGAAAGAGGAAACCGGCCGGCTTACTCTGCTGGACGCATCGGCGAAAATGGGGAGTACCAGTACAAGAACCAAGAACAGAGTAGGAGGAAAAGATGATCTCGAGTCCATGTTTGATTTCGAGGAGTATATATGTTCTTGTGGTTGGTGTTGTGATCTTATGCTCTGGCATGCAGGTATATATAGCAGATATCGTCCAACATTAATCAAGATTGACGAGGGGGGAGATGCAAGAACTGTGTTAAGAAATCGTGTGTGCGTGTTGATTTGTTCTTTCAGGTCACAAGTCACGACAGAAAGAGACTAATTAATAAATCAGGTTAAACACTTGTCTGGTGAGTATTGTTGTTTGATTTTTTCATCAGCTCAAATTAACAACGATGATGTACGTACAGAAGAGTCATATAATAATACTGTTTCACATGCAATGACCAGATCAACTTTGTGTGGTGATGAAATGAATTATTAATTAACGTCATCCATGGCTCCAAAAGATGATATACTCTCGTTATGGGATATATCTATCCAATCAAAAGAAAGGGGGATCTGAAAAGGCATTAAAAGAACCCAAAATTTTTTTTTAAAATTCTTTTTCAAAAAAAGCAAAAAGGAAAAGGTTTGAAAAAGAAAAAAAATCCCCAAACCATGGAATTTTCCGAAAAAAAGAAAAAAATTTCCAAAAAATTTGGGGGGTAAGCTCCCTGACCGTGGGTTGGGGGGGGGTGGGAAAAAATACTAAAATTGGTAAAAAAAAAGAACATACTAACTTATGGTCCAAAGTTCTGGACCCTTTTTGCGAGATGTCTTACGCTATATGAGACACATTGTGTTATGTGTAGGATTGGAAGGCCGTTCGCACGAGTATGTGCAGCATGCACCTGGGCGAACCGAGCCAAAGCAAGAATGGAGTAGCTAAAAGCGTAATCGCACTCTTAGGAATATGGTACGAAGTATGTTAAGTCACTCCACTCTCTGCCGTAAAGTTATGGATGGAAGCTCTTAAAACAGCTACACACATCTTAACAGGGGTTCCCAGTAAATCAGTCCCTAAGACACCTTTTGAATTATGGACTGGGAAGAAACCCCTAAATTATTTTCATGTGTGGGTTGTCCTGCTGAAGCACGAGTTTTCAATCCAAATATGGGAAAATTAGACCTCAAAACAATCAGTTGTCATTTTATCGGTTATCCTGATAAGTCAAGAGCATATAGTATCACTGCCATCAGTTTACAAAGTTCATTGAGACAAGACACGCTGTGTTCTTGGAAAATGAAATAATCGGGGAGTATGACAGACACCCAGAGAAGTTGTTCTGGAAGAGAAACGGAATTATGTTCAATGCCTATAATTGAAGAACCCGTTTTCTCAACACATACTCATGTTGCACCTTCAATAGAAAGACATAATGATGCAACACCTGCTGAAGCTCCTGCAACTACTTCTAGTAGTGTATCAAATGGTGAGAATAATGAGGATGCTCAGCAGCCCCAGATTGTGATAGATGAGCAAAATAACGAACCCGTCAGAAGATCACAACGAGTTAGAAAGTCAACGATTCCAAGTGACTATGTCACTTACATGAATGAAGAGGTGAATGAACCTATGAGTGAAAATGTGAATGAGCCTATACTAGATAATGATCCCATCTCATTTAAAGAAGCAATGAAGAGTGAACATTCGTCTGAATGGCTAAAAGTTATGAAAGACGAAATGAAATCCATGAGTACAAATAAGGTCTGGGACTTAGTAGAAATTCCCGAAGAAGCCAAAACAGTTGGCTGCAAATGGGTCTATAAGACTAAACGTGACCCCAAGGGAAATCGAAAGGTTCAAAGCAAGGCTTGTAGCAAAAGGATTTACACAAAGAGAAGGGATTGATTATAATGAAACATTTTCTCCAGTATCTACTAAGGATTCATTCAGAATTATTATGGCACTAGTGCTCATTATAATTTAGAATTACACCAAATGGATGTTTAAGACGCATTCCTGAACGGTGATTTGTATGAAGATGTATACATGGCACAGCCAGAAGGTTTTTATGAAAGGAAAGAACATATGGGATTCATCTAAAGAAATCAATTTATGGACTAAAGCAAGCATCAAGGCAGTGGTATCTAAAGTTTGACCAAATCATAAGACAATTTGGTTTTAAAGAAAATAAAAAGGATGACTGTATATACGCTAAGTTTAAAGAGAGTAAGTCATCTTCCTAATATTATATGTTGATGACATACTCTTAGCCGTAATGACAAAAATATGCTACTGGAAACAAACAAATTTCTGGCCTCTAAATTTGAAATGAAAGATCTCGGTGAAGCCACTTATGTATTGGGTATAGAGATTTACCGAGACAGATCAAATGGTGTTTTGGGGTTATCTCAGAAATCAATATAAAGAAAAGGTACTGAAGAAATATAATATGCATAATTGTTCAGCCTCGCCTGCTCCTATAATGAAGGGTGATAAGTATGGAAAATTCCAATGTCCTAAGAATGAGTATGAGCTGCGCAGATGAAGTCAATACCATATGCTCAGCTGTCGGAAGCATATATGTATGCACAAGTGTGCACTCGCCCCTGATTTAGCTTTTGTTACCGGGATGCTTGGCAGATATCAATCTAATCCAGGTCTAGAACACTGGAAATTAGCTAAGAAAACCTTGCGTTATCTACAAGGCACTAAAGACCTCATGCTCACATATAGGAAAGTCTGAAAACCTTGAAGTTGTTGGTTTATTCGGACTCTGATCTTGCAGGTGTGTTGATGATAAGAAATCCACGTCAGGTTTATATTCACCCTTGCAAGGGGAGCTGTTCTGTGGAAAAGCTCCAAACAAAGAGTTACTGCATCGTTGACAATGCAGGCTGAGTAGTGGCATGTTATGAAGCTCCTGGACAGGCAATATGGCTGAAAAACTTTATCCCGGGATTAAGAGTGGTCGACAGCATATCAAAACCACTCAAATTATACTGCGATAACAAACCAGCAGTATACTATGCGAGTAGCAACAAATCAAGTGCTTCTGCCAAGTACATTGATATCAAGTACCATGTGTGAAAGAAATGATCCAGGATCAGACAATAAGCGTTGAGTATATAAACACTAAGTTGATGTTAGCGGATCCACTTCAAAAGGCCTACCACCCATTGTATTTAAAGAAACATGTTGCCGCACGGGTTTTGGTAGAAAGCCTTCGATCCTGGAATAAGAAGGAACCTATATGGCACTGACTCCCCATAAAACTAAGACGGACTCATTTTAAAATTAAATAGGAACCGTAGTCACTTGGTTTAGTGGTGCTTAATTGACTACTGTAATCTTGTGTCTTGATGTACTGTTTTGTTGAAAAGTGAGTCCAAAGTATGATAAGCCTAATGTAATAAGTTCAAAGAGCTCGTAAGATTAAAGAAGTTCATTTTTTAATATAATGGTGTGCTATAGTCACTGTATTCTGTGATACTTTATATTGTCACTGTAATCTTTGTCTTGGTATGCCATTGTGTTTAGACATGGACTTATAAGTTTTAGCCTCACGATCAAGGGGGAGAAGTTAGTGTGAACACAATTGTGATCTTGCGGCTAAAACAAAGTCGGCAAGAGAGATATTTTTTTTGGGATAATAGCTACAGTAGTCGACCCTCAAGAACATCCCCGATCGGGGATTACCGCCTTAACCCTAGTGCCGTTCCCCCTATGTGCAGTGGCTATAAATAGAGATCAATACCTAAGAGTTAAACCTCTAAGTGAGATTTCTCTAGCTACCCGATCAAGCAAGCCACTGAAACACAGGGAAGAACCGAGACACAATCCTCTCTGTGCTTCAAACGAGAGGAAAAGAAAGGAGAACAAACAACAGAGAAATGGGAACTCCGGGAGATCAAGTATGATTCAATCCCATTCCAATTTGTAGTTCCATTTTGTGCCAAACCGATCCAAAGCATATCAACAGATTGGACTCCAAGTCAATGAACGAGGGGAGGAGACAACGGCACATGTAAGAAATGCCTTTATTGAATCCATCTATGTGCAAGTAAAATATGACATCCAGGATATCCCTATAAATTGCTCAATTCCTCAATTCCTTGCTATTCACCTCATAATTTGGATCAACTATGCCTTTCATCGATTCCTCGCTCAGTTGGCTCCAATTTACTATAAGCTGATTGACGAAATCCTGCCCAAGTCTACTGCAGCTGGGATCTTTGATGGCTTTGCAATTGCGATTGTAAATTTCCCTGAACTTGACTTCTAACAAGTGAATCACAAATTTCCTATGGACCTTCTAACTTCTGGTGGTTCCGGATAATCTGCCCCCTATATTGAACAATTGATCCAAAGCTTTGTCGGATGTCATATAAACTTAATAGGGTCCTTCCAGCTTGCCCTTTCGAGATGACTCCATGACCAGCAGCAAATCCTACCATCCGACATTCCTCAACATTCATGTATAGGCACAGCTGATCTTCTAAGTCCATTTGGAAGATTCCATTTGAAGTGCAAAACCCCACGAGCCAGGCCATTCTCGCAATGATCACAAAAACGATATAATCATCTTTATATTTCACGACATAGTAGAAGGTTCCATTAAGTGGCGTGGTGTAAACCAATCTGTTGCCGATTCTTACACGAACTGCTGCATTACAGAGATTCCATGTATTTCAAGTAGGCATGGCAAAGGTTATATCTTTGAAAATACTCTTCTATGGTGCCATCGCATATTATTAAGGGGCGCGCATGGGGCGACGGAGCGCGGGCCCACGTCACCCCATTTTCCTGCCGCCGTCACGTCAGGCGTGGGCGGCTGGGATTGATGCGCGCAGTAGAAATTTTGCGAAAAAACCCTCCGGTTCGCGCGTAATTCGGCCGCAGTCCCCCGCGAACAGTACCTGTGAGCTGGTGCTCTACGTAGAGGCCCTTTGAAAATCCGGATATTGCACACGAAGGAGGGAAAAATCGAGGATAAGGACTGTACTCTAAAATATGGAAGAGGAGGGTCTTTTTCGAAAAAACAACGCGCACTAAGTCGCTACCCACCCAGTCCCCAACCCTAGCCGCTGCCCCCTCCCTCCCACCTGCTCCCGGCCCTCTCTCTCTCGCCGCCGCTGCCGCTGCCGCTCGCTCGCGCCGTCGCCCCCTCGCCCCGTCCACATCGCCGGGCGCCGCCACCGCCCCCCTCGCGACGCCGCCTCCGCCGCAGGGCGCCGCTGCCGCCCCTTCAGATCCTAGCGTCGCGGCGCCGCCCCTTCAAATCCTAGAGCGCCGCCACCCCCCCCTCGCGCCGTCGCCTCCGCCGCAGGGCGCCGCCGCCGCCCTTCAGATCCTAGCCGCCGCCGCCGCCGCTGCCGTGCTCGCCGACCCACACCGCTCAGCTGCTGTCCGTCGTTACCGCCGTCGCCGTGCCATACACCAGCTTCGGCGGCGCCTTCGTCGCCGCCTCGTCGAGCGCAACGGCCGCCTTCGCCACCGCGACGCCGCCACCACCCGCCGCCGCCC
>CM020178.1:3090559-3138772 GCA_009805545.1 Oryza longistaminata
GATGAACGCTTCTTGCAAGATGGCTGTGAAAAAAGCGAGGCTGATACCTTAAGTATTATTTAAGTATTATGACTTATTCTTGTCGAGAGCTAAAATTTTTTAAGCACGGGGAATTTACCCTACTCTTGTAAACCTTTCAAAACTGTGGAGCTGCTTGTGAGCAGAGAGAAAGAAGTCAACTCCAGGGAATTTGGTTTCTGATCCATAATTCCCATGTAAATTAACTTCAGACCCACACGCCGACGCAATTAACCTAAATTATTGATCTTCTGGCTCAATTAGATCATACACAACATCTTTACAAGCAATATGCCATCAATTCAAACATTATTTTAATGCTGTATTGGTCGATGCGGTAAAATCCAATTTGCATACATGTGCTTTATTTTAATTTTGCGGGAAAAGGAGTCCCGTTGTCATATTTATGGTCAATAGCTTGGTTTCCCTTTTCCTAATTAACCGATCACTCTTAGTTTATCCTCGTTTCTGCTAAAATGATGAATTGCTCTTCTTCAAATACCACACGAAGAAATGGCCGGTGATCTTCTAAAAACAATTATAATTGGAGTTGACAGGTAGCCAAGCTGTTTCTCTTTTTATAATAAAACTAGGGAGGAAGCAGCGCATGGTTATAAATAAACAAATGCTTAAGATATCCCTATCTTACCATATTTCTACTTCCTCGCGTTTCAGGGTTATAAGACTTTCTGCATTGTCCGAACTTCATTATATATGTTAATAGTATGTTAATGCATCTAGTCCATATATATGTGCCTGATTCATTAGCATCTATATGAAATGTGGGCAATGCTAGAAAGTCTGTTTAATAACATGAACAAAAATGCTAGAAAGTCTATAATCTGAAACAAAGTAGTATAGGTATCCATAGATTACTATAATCAGAAATAAAAAAAAGAAACATATTTTCAATGCATCTTCAAGCAAAAATAGATTGGGAAAAATGTTCAGTGATCCTCAATCTCATCTGTGAAACCTTTCTTTTCTAAGACGGCTATAAAGTCGTTTGGCCAGACCAAAGCCACGAAGATGCTAGAGCTAAGAAAGAAGTAATGAGGCAAATATCGAAACAGCTTTTGGATTAAGTGCGACTGCAAATTGAAATCCTAACTGATGTGTGGTGACCATCTTGACATCACGTTAAGCTCGCCAAACGTAATAGCTGCCTTCGTGACTCTCCTCCTCGCTCAAATGTCATTCTTAATAGGAAAAAAGTAGAATTACCCTCTAATTGCGCGGTACGTCCGGAGATTACCTTTCGACCAAAACGGACTTCTTCACGCTATACGCAAACTACTAACAAACCGGATGGTTTTTGTCTTACGTAGCGTATGCGTGTAGTCCAGTTAGCATTTTATTTATAAAAAATATGTGAAGCCCACCTATCATACCCTATTCTATACTATCCTTCTGCTTCTCTCTTCACTCTTTCATCTCTCTCTTCTTCACTCTTTTGCTCAACTCAGGCGCATCGGGTGGCAGCGGGGGACAGGAACGGCGGCGGGACGGAGGGGGGATGGGCGGCGAGCGGTGGCGGGGATGTGACGCGCAGGAGGCGAGGCAGCGGTGGGAGCTCTACGTGCTCGAGGCCAGGCGAGGGGCAGCTGGGTGTGGCGGAGGAGGCGAGTGGGCGGCGGAGCGGTTGGCGGGGGAACGACGTTGCGCTCCTCGTCTCGCACAGCCGCCTCGCCTCGCGCGCAGTTGCCGCCCAGCCAGCACGCGCGCAGCTCACGCCCGCCCGCGCTTGCCTCCGTTGCGCTGCTCCGCGCTCGCTGCCTTCGCGGCACACACCCCCGGCCGCCTCGCGTCGCTTCGCTACTGCATCCTCCGGCCTCCGTGCCTTCCGGCCGCCGTCGCGGGAGAAGAGAGAGAAGCCGCGCCGATCGCCTGCACTTGGAGCTCGCCTTGCGCCTGGCGCTCCGCGTCTCTTTCGGCGCCACCGCCGGCGGTGTCCTGTCCCCGCGTGCTCACCACCACCGCCGCCGCGGGCATGGTGCTGCGCACGCACATGTGCAGCAGGGCGGCCATGGCGACGATGGCCCCGGCGGTGGCGTCTACGGAGACGATCCTCATCGTCTCCATCTGACAGCGCCGGCGACGAGCGAGCTAATCAATCAATTAACCAAGATTCTGTTCGTTGCACGGTTGGTGCCGCGCTGTTCGAGGGTCCCGCTGCGGCCTCGAATGGGGATCGCGCCCTGTGTGTAGTGCGCCACTGATGGTCGTCGTTCGACGGAGAGGCGGGAGCGTCGGTGCCCTTCTTCGATCTGCTACTCATTATTCGTTCTTGTGATCAGGTTGCCTGGGTATGGATCCTGGCGGGTGATGCCATGATGCTGCGCCTTCGTATGGGGTGTGTATGTTTCTGTCTTTGTTTTTGTGTCTGTCTTTTTTCGCATTCTTTTGACTCCAGGGTGTTGATCTGTGCAGGTTTGGTGGATCTCGTCCTGTCTTGGTTGGTGTGTTGTGCTGCTGTTTTGGCTGATTTTTATTCTTGCCTGTTGGTTATCACTGCTGCTTATCTTAGTGCAAGGTAATGCTTCTTTCTGTTTATATACCTGCTATTGTACCTGTATGTTCTCTGTGATAGGTCATGTTCCCATGTTCCAAAAGCCGTTGCTTTTTTGGGTATAGAGTATTTTGTTGGTTTGCATGTATGGCATGGATGGCTGTTGTTGTCTCTTTAGTTTCTTTCTTTTAGTGAATGCAATATGCGTGCTATGCTCTGCATCGCTGTTTTTGTCTGCTGCTTTTAGCCATGTCCTTGCTTGCTGGCTTGTGCCGTTGCACAGTTATGTATACATGTGTCTTGCCCTGGTCTGTCTGGTATATGCAGGTGGTCCCAGCTTGAGCAGGATTTTTTTGCATGTTCTCAGTGCTATGGCTATCGTTCGTTTTTTTTTTGGGTTAGTGGTTGCTGGCCTGTGGCTTCTACGCCTTTGGTTTGATCGTCTGCTGTTTTTACCTTTCGTGTGTTCTTCTTTGTGTTGGATCATGCCGTGCGAGTGGTGCCTTTGTTCTTTGCAGCTTGTTCGATTTATTTTGTTTTGTTGTGCTCCTTGATTTATGCGTGTTTTTTGAGTTTTATTGTATTTATGTGCGCCTTCTTAGTTTTGTTCGTTTTCTTCTATTATTGATATGGAGGGCCCTTTTCTTGTTCTGTGTTTATTAGTTGTGCTGCGAGTATGTGCATGATGTTCTTTAGGGGTGCTTTTATTTACCTTCTAGATGGAAGGAGGGCGTGTGGTTAGACCGGCGTGGCGTGCAGACCGTCGATTGTTAGAACGTGTGAGCGCATCTATCAGATGTACGCTTCATTATTTCTTGTTCGGTTGTTGCTGCCTTAACCGTATGTGCAGCTTGTTGCAAAAGGAGAATAACTTTCTTATCCTTGTTTAGCATCTGCCTCTGCCTCAGCTAGCAGCTCATATACATGGGAGACTCCTGCTCCAAAACGCAAGAGTATGTGCAGTTCTTGTTTTGCTTGTTTCTGTTGTGGTTTCTTCCCGTTGCTACCTGTTTTACTTGGTTTGTTTCCTCTATGTCGTTCGATAGACGATGGGTTCTTTCCGATTTACCCTGCGTGGTATTCAGCGAAAAGGCGCCAGATCCGGTCAAAAAAAATGGCTATCAAGCGACTTATAGCTGAAGGTTTTGTTGGATGCTGTTTTCCCTCCATTCTTGTTCGATGGGATACCATTTAGCTGATTCATGTCCTTGCTGTGTGTTATGGTTTTTTGTAGGTAAAAGACCTCCCCGTATACCATCGGTGTCCTCCAGTAGATTTGACACCGCCTATGCCGATTTTTTAAAAGGTTATTTTCATGTTTGGTTCCATTCTATTCCCTTGGGGTGTACGGTTCTGTTTTTATAACTGAATATGCCATCCATTGTTCGTATAGAGTCATCAAAGGATAGGTCCTACTATGGAGCACCTGAGTATCAGTGCCGTTTCTGTGGTGCTCAGTTTTGGTACCAGAAGCGTTCCAAGAAGGATTCTGCTGTAACCCAGCGTCGTATGTCTTATAACCTTTGTTGTAGAGGTGGTAAGATCTATGTCCCTCCATTCGCACAGCCACCAGAACCTTTGAACTCGCTTCTTAAGTTTGATGGTGATTCTCGCAGCAAGTATTTTTTGCGGCACATAAGGCAGTACAACTCGCTGTTTGCTTTCACTTCGATGGGTGCAGATATTGATGATAGTTTAAACCATGGTGGTGGTCCTTATGTTTTTAAAATAAATGGCCAGGTTCATCACCGTATTGGTGCATTGCTACCCAACGAAAATAATCCTCCGAAGTTTGCTCAGCTCTATATATACGATACCCAGAATGAAATTGAGAATAGGATGCATGCTGTCCTTAGTGAAGGTGCCAATGCTTCTGTTTTAGATCCTGCTATAGCTGCTGAGCTAATGCAGATGCTAGACGAATGCAATCCTTTGGTGAAACAGTTTAGGCTAGCAAGGGATCGTTTGGCTGAGAACAGAGATGAGGAAATAGCAATTAGAATTGTTGGCTCTGATGAAGATGGTCCTGTTCAGTACGAGTTGCCAACCGCTGATGGGCTTGTTGGTTTGATTGTTGGTGATTTTTCGTTAGAAAACCTGAAGCGTGATATCATTGTTCAGAGTATACCTGGCCCGTTGCACCAAGTGTCTTGCCTACACCCTGCTTACATGGCTTTGCAGTACCCTCTGCTTTTCCCCTACGGTGAACGGGGTTTTCAGCTAGGTATAAATTTAAGGGGAGTTGATCTTACTCGAACCGATATACGCACGAAGGCATCGATGCAAGAATACCACTGCTATTGTTGCCATTTCCGTCGTGATCAGTTCAATCCATATTTGTGTTGTGGTCGCTTATCCTCTCAAAGCCAGGTTGACTGCTTTGCTTGTGTTGAGGAAGGTAGGCTAACGTACATAAGCGAGCATCAGGCCGATTTTAGAAGCGAAAACATTCAGGGGATTGCGGATGCCGTTGGCAAGGGACGCTTAGATGGTGGTAGTGTTGGTAAAAAGCAAATATTACCTGCAAGCTTTACCGGTGGAAGAAGGTACATGTACCAGAACTATCAAGATGCAGTGGCTATATGCCGTGTGTATGGTGCACTTGATGTATTCACAACATTTACGTGCAATCCAAAGTGGTCGGAGATTGAGGAGGCCCTGCTATTTGAGCCGGGCCAACGTCCATCTGATCGTACAGACCTTATTTGTAGAGTTTTCAAAATGAAACTTGATGAGATGGTTTCTGATATAATGTCTGGTTCTACATTTGGTCGTGTACGGGCTGATTAGTTCCTTTATCTTCCTTTCCCTATCCTTTATATCCTGGTTAGTTCCCTAGGGCTTTTGCTGACCCATGCTTCCACGTTCCTTTTTTCCCTATTATTTATGTAGTCCTTTATAGCGTGGAGTTTCAAAAGAGAGGGCTTCCGCATGTCCATATATTGGTGTGGCGTGATGCGCCAGGCACTGATGCAACGGCTCCTATTGTGGATGCATACATCAGTGCTGAGCTGCCTGATCCTGATCAAAATGAGCTTGATTATTTGTTGGTCGAGGAGTTTATGGTGCATGGTCCCTGTGGTGATGCTAATAGAAAATGTGCATGCATGAAGAAAGGATCATGCTCTAAAAGATACCCTAAAGAATTTAATACAGAAACGACGGTGGATGATAAAGGGTTTGTTGTTTATAGGCGGCGTGATGATGGTAGGCATGTGTATAAGAATGGCATTAAGCTTGATAATCGATCTGTTGTTCCATACAATATGATGTTGCTGCGTAAATTTGAGGCACATATCAATGTTGAGTGGTGCAATAAATCTGCGATTCTAAAGTATTTATTCAAGTATGTAACTAAGGGTCCAGATCATGCAAACATAAAATTCACCAGGATTAAGAAAAGAAAGCTATCTCGTGTTACACTCGCCGATGGCAGCGAAGGCACTTCTAACAAAAAAATGCGTGGTTCTGATTTCATTGATAAACCACCAAGGGATGAAGTTGCTGAATTTATCGAGTGTCGGTGTTTATGTGATAAAGAATCTATGTGGAGGCTGTATTCATACGACATACACTTTAGAAACCCTCCTGTTGAACGATTAGCATGCCATTTGCCAAATATGAACAATGTTAGTTTTAGGCCAGATACAAATTTAGCATCTGTTGTTTCAAATGCTTTTTTCCAGAAAACAACTTTGACTGAGTGGTTTATTGCAAATAGAATGTTTCCGCAGGGTCGCACTTTGACTTACTGTGAGTATCCCACCAAATTTACTTGGGAAGATGATGTTAGGTCCTGGAAAAAAAGGAAGCATGGCTATAAGCTTGGCCGAATGTACTATGTCCATCCTTCTGCAGGTGAAACTTATTTTTTAAGGATGCTATTAATGTGTGTGAAAGGTGCTATGAGTTACGAGGATGTTAGAACATACAATGATGTGGTCTATGATACGTTTAAGGAGGCTTGTGCTGCTAGAGGTCTGCTTGGTGATGATAGAGAATGGACATACGCATTTGACGAGGCTGTTCTATGGGCATCGGGTCGACAACTTAGGTCTCTATTTGTGATGATGCTTATACACTGTGGCGTTACTGATGAAAAAACTTTTTTCGAAAATCATTGGCATGCGATGTCTGATGATATCCTTTTTGAGTTGCAGCAGAGTTTAGATAATGCTTCGTACACTCTACCTGATGATGATCTTAGGCAAATGGTCTTGCAGGAATTAAACACGTTGTTTATACGTAATGGTGTGTCTATGTCATCGTTTAACTTGCCTGCCATCGATCGCTATGGTTCTTTTGGCCCAGCGAATAGTTTGGTTAATGATGAAATGGCTTATGATGTAGATCATTTGTGCATGAATGCCCCTTTGCTCTATGATCAACTTAATGTTGACCAGCGAAATGCATATGATCGCATTGTTCAGAGTGTTATGACTGGATCGCCTGCTTTCTATTTTGTTTCTGGCTTTGGTGGCACTGGCAAGACATTTCTTTGGAATTCTATAGTCACTTACCTTAGATCACAAAAAAAATTTGTCCTTGCTGTTGCATCTTCTGGAGTTGCTTCTTTGCTTTTGCCAGGTGGTCGAACCGCACATTCCCGTTTTAAAATTCCAATAGATGTTGATGAATCAATGACCTGTAACATAAAACGAGGAACGATGCTAGCTGAGCTTATCAAACAAACGTCTTTAATCATATGGGATGAGGCTCTAATGACACATCGACGATGTTTTGAGGCTCTAGATAAAACATTACGTGATATTCTTAGTGAAGATAATCCTTCTGCTGTGTCGATTCCTTTTGGGGGTATGGTTGTTGTGCTTGGCGGGGATTTCCGGCAAATTTTGCCTGTGGTTGAAGGTGGTGTCAGAGCTAAAACACTTGATGCAACAATATCGAGGTCTCCGCTCTGGTCGCATGTGTCTATTTTACAGTTGACAATCAATATGCGCTTGCGTTCTGATTCTCTTGCCGCTGATATGCAACGTGAGCTTAGTGATTTCAGTGATTGGATACTTTCTGTTGGTGATGGAACAGCTGTGACCTATAATTATGGCAATGAGAGTGAATCAACATGGATTGAAATTCCACATGATCTTTTGATAATGAACAATGATGATAAAATTGGCGCTATCATAGGTGCAGTCTATACTGATTTTAGTGAGCGATACAATGATCCGCTTTATCTACAAGAACATGCCATTGTTTCCCCTACCAACGATATCTGTGCTGCTATTAATTTACGTGTTTTAGAACTTGTTCCTGGTGACACCAGAGAGTATCTCAGCTTTGATCGCCTCCAAAAAACAAATGAGAAATGTGATGATCTAGATGTTCTGTACCCAATTGACTTTTTAAATTCTATTCAGGTTAACAACTACCCAGAGCATCGCCTTTGTTTAAAGATAGGTGTTCCTATAATGCTTTTAAGGAACCTAGACCAAGCTGCCGGGCTCTGCAATGGAACACGAATGATTGTCACAAATCTAGGTGATCGAGTGATAGAAGCACGTATTATAACAGGATCTAATGTTGGTCAGACTGTTTTGATCCCAAGGATAACTCTCTGTGCAAATAACAAAAAATGGCCTTTCACACTAGAACGGAGGCAATTCCCTGTTCGTGTATGCTATGCAATGACCATAAATAAAAGCCAAGGACAGAGCTTGCATTCAGTTGGTATTTATTTGAAAAACCCCGTTTTTACTCATGGGCAATTATATGTAGCTCTTTCTAGAGTGACATCTCGATTGGGTTTGAAGGTACTGATTGAGGATGAAAACGGCAATTGCACCACCCGTACTCAAAATATTGTGTACCGTGAGATCTTTTCTTCCATTCGATAATAAACGTGGCTTATATTTTTTTGCTTTGCTTGTACAACCTACAGCCCATCATTTCTGTGTACTTTCTCCCTTTTGCAAGCTCTGCTGCTGTTCTTGCTGATTTTTTACCTTACCATTACCTTATATGTTGACCTTTTCACTCCCCTTGCCTGCTTTATGCCATCGATTTGATAGGTGATCCCTTGCATGTCTGTTCAGCTGCTTACTTTTCCCTTTTTACTGTTGTGTTGCCACGTTTTCCCATCATCTTTTTTTGTAGGTGGCTTATGGCCTTTTTGTGTGATATATCCCCAGTCAATAAAAAAATAGCGGATATGTGCAGAGGTGGCAAGGATGTTGGGCTACACTAGAGCATGTAATGGTCAGCCTGCCATCCATGCTGATTTGGTGCTTGTTGATTTTAAGGTGGGTTCCCCTGCTATACATGTAAAGTTATATTTCCTGTGTTTATACTATTCTATTCATCATCAGTCTTATGTCTTTACAGGGAAACACGGTGTTTGCAGAAATTCCAGTCATTCAAGTTGCTAAATTCAGGAGTCTTCTTTATAAATCAGCGGTTTATATGTTTAGCAGGTTCCTGGTTACGCTTGCTAAACCTGCTTATAAGCTGTTCCCTAACAGATACATGGCCAGGTCTGCTCCATGAGCCAATATATATGATGTTAGTGATTTTTGTCCTGGTTTCCCAACGTGTGTTTGGCTGTTGTAAGGAACCATACATATGTGGTTTACATGGTTTCTTTTTCCCATCATCTTTTTTGTAGGTGGCTTATGGCCTTTTTGTGTGATATATCCCCGGTCAATAAAAAAATACCGGATATGTGCATAGGTGGCAAGGATATTGGGCTACACTAGAGCATGTAATGGTCAGCCTGCCATCCATGCTGATTTGGTGCTTGTTGATTTTAAGGTGGGTTCCCCTGCTATACATGTAAAGTTATATTTCCTGTGTTTATACTATTCTATTCATCATCAGTCTTATGTCTTTACAGGGAAACACGGTGTTTGCAGAAATTCCAGTCATTCAAGTTGCAAAATTCAGGAGTCTTCTTTATAAGTCAGCGGTTTATATGTTTCGCAGGTTCCTGGTTACGCTTGCTAAACTTGCTTATAAGCTATTCCCTAACAGATACATGGCCAGGTCTGCTCCATGAGCCAATATATATGATGTTAGTGATTTTGGTCCTGGTTTCCCAGAGTGTGTTTGACTGTTGTAAGGAACCATACATATGTGGTTTACATGGTTTCCTTACTGCCCCGTCCTTTACTGGTACATTCTTTATTCCCTTGATTCTCTACGGGAGACGAACTGTTTAGTTATTATTATAGTTTTGTCGCAGGGGTTGCAAAATTTGACTTGTTGTATGGGGTCAGCTTGCTTTAAGCTTTAGCGCTGCTGCTGTTCATGTTATTGGTGAAGAAAATGTTGTTGTTGGTATTTTTGTTGGTGCTCTTATGAAAGCATTCAGTAGTAAGTCTTCCTATTCATCTACATGCTTACCTATTCTTTTTAAGGTGCTCATATCATGCCTTGTTTCATTTTTATTTTTCCCCTTGTATATAATGGGTCTCTGTATCTGTTGTGTAGGTGGAGAAACACTAGGTGGAGGATCAGCCTGCAAGTGGTACCGGAATGAGAACATACAGGAGATCAACCTTTCCTTTCACAGGCTAGGGAAACCATGCCACAGAAAAATTTATATATTTTTAAGGTCTTCAGCCCTTTCTTTTCCATACCACTTTTCCTGTCCTAATTAGTCTCACTGATGCTGCTCCAAACATCCAATGGATATCGACAGGAGCAGGATCCTTTGCCTCATCACAACTTCCAGTACATGTAGGGCATAAAGCCGTTGCTGATCCTGCAAAAATTAATCCATAACATGCTGAGGTAATTATTCAAGACACAGCATGGTATACTCTTTATAACACATGCTTTTGAGATTGGGTCTGTTTGCAGTGCTGCTGGTCAGTCTTTTCGATCCAGGGTGCTGCTTTCTCATGCACAGTCACTGCTGCTGGATTAAGACCGTCTCAGCTCATCTCATGTATGGGATTGAAACTTACTTTCTAAGGCAAGGCTTTATTCCACATTTAGGGAACAGGGATCGTCCACAACCCCTCTTGGTGCTTCTTTGGTTCTTGATACTCCACATACAGGTTAAGATGTTGCCTTTACTGGTGATGGATTGCCGTCTGTTGACGCATATACCTTGGTTGCTGTCTTGCTGATTCAGTTAGTGAGGTATAGAACCATCTCTTGTTACCAATCACATGTGTTGTCTACTAAACCAAGGGTACACTTGCATAGGCAACAGGTGGATATTGCCTGCTATATACTTTTTTGCTTCATCTTAATACCTCCCATATGAGATATAGCAAGCCTTAGACTAATGTGCATGTAACATGTCATCTCTAGATGTGCCTGCACATATGAAAGCGCACATCGACGGCCTATTTTACCATGTGTTTTGTGTTTGTTTTGCTAGCTATACTGACTTTCTTTTATGTTTATTAGCGCCTCTCACGTTGATGCATCGGCTGTAAAGAAACAAGCAATGCTCCCCGATGGCGCCGCTGCCCCTCACACTGCAGTTGTACCTCCTCGATCAAGCATCCAGGTTAGATAGGCACATACCATGCTTATAGTGGTCTAATCCTACAGTACTTTGGGTGAACATTAGCCGAGTAACTGTTTGCTTCATATAGATCAAGTAAATGCTATCACTTGACGTCAAAGAGAAAATGTGTGCAATTATAATTTGAATTGCTTATTAGAATGTTCATGCCCCCATATTTGGCGCTGCTTTGCCTTCATTCATTGTGCTGCGTTAATAAAACGTTCCTCCCTCCTTAGCGTTGATCTAGCTTCTGCAGGCGTTCGCAAGCCTAAGGCTCAAACATCCACAGGTAGCTAAACCAGAGGAAACAACCTGTGCACTGATGTGGGTCGCCAGTTCTATTATATTTGTGCTCATAGTGTTTAGTGCAGCTGAATTGCTAATCATCTAGGTTTCTTTTCTAGGAAATCGATACCCTACGGCAACAGTGGTTTCTTATATGTTATCCTGGTCTTAATATTGCCTATGGAACTTACCGTGCTACCGCCTGTCAGCCAATGTTTTGTTTTCGTGGTTTCTGGAACTGGTATGGTCATTAGCCCACATGCATGGTGCTGCGCCTGATGGTTATTTCCACATTTATGCCGCTGTTCTTTCCTTATGAGCATGAACAGCACACATCCTTCGTGTAGGAACTCAAAACCCTTTCATATCGTCATGGACACTAGGATCGTCCTGTTGACTTCTATTGACTTACACACGCACATTTATTTTGCAGGGGTTGCAGCCTTCTCATCATCAATTCCATCGTATGCCACCTTGCCACCGCACCTATACTGCCTTCGTCTTTTGTTTGCATCCTTAGTGTTTTGCCTGTCCCTGACGGTGTGTATATGTGTTCCTCTGCTGATGCAAAAAGCTCGCTCAGTGAAACTGCCTCTTACCTACTCTACGGCTGCTACTATGTCACTCAGTATTCCAGGCTAGGTCCTTATTGTAGATATTGCCCTGCTTTACATGTATAGGATACTGTCTGTATATATGTGGTAACTAGCACTGCAGTATTATTATCTGCAGTGGTTCTCTAGCTACTCTAATTGTGAGCTCTTTGTTCGGTATAATCGCGTGCAGACGGCACGCCATGGGCGGGCTCCAGGCTCTATTAATGTTTAGCTTTGTTCTGTTGAACAGCTGTTCGATGTGGTGGCGATTTGCTAGCTTTGTGCATACGAAGGAGATTAAATTTTCCCCTTTTTGCAAGGGATGTGATTTTGTACGGATGGGTTTCTCTTTTCCCTGCTTTGGTTTCATGGTGTATGTTTTGTGACCAATTGACATGACCATGTTGTCTGATACAGTGGGTGCACCAACTATCAGGGTGCCTGAGATTATAAGATTGAATGTACTAACCGTGCAATGTTATGTCATAGTTTAGTTTTGCTGCTGTGTTTATCAGTTCCTTGTCTAATTAACAGCTCCTCCTCTAATTAAGGCGGCCTCTTACAGTCAGCTACCGAATTTGGGCTTATGTTGTTTCCTCTTTTTAAAAACGTGTTTAGTCTGTTCCTCGTATTCAAAAACAATAACCGCGTTTTATCTGTTACGCCTGCGTGTGGTGTATGCTATCTGGTGGAAGCAGTGAATCCTGAGTTGGTTACTGCATGTTGAGCCACGTTTCTTCGGTGGTTAGTGCATGTCAAGCCACGTTTCTTCGGTGCCTCCACGTGCGATGCAGATGTTTATTTGCCATTTCTTTGTTCCTTGTCGCCGTGGCAGCTGATCATAAAGCACTACGTCGATAACAAGGCAGGAAGGGCAAGGCCTAGCGCTTCCTAAATACGATTGGATTTCCTCTCCGTGACTTGCTGTGCAATCGATGCTCTTCCTATCCGGATACCGATCTCCACGCCTGGTGGGCTTTCTTCGCCCCTAATATTTTCTCCCTGTAGCGGCCCCTAATATTTTCTCCCTGGTAGCCAGTGGCGGAGGACGGAAAAAAAATTAGGTGTGGCACATGGACTCTTGTATCACAAGTTTACAATTCATCATCCATTTGCAAAAAGTGTAAATAGAAGAGTAGGTACTCAAAAATACCTAAAAAGTGGCTGCTTGGTGCTTCTGTGCTTCCTGCTTGGCTTGGTGCTGGCGTGCTGCTCGCTTGCTCCTGCTCAGCTGCTCAGCTGCGCTGCAGCCTGCGGGCTTCTTTGCCGGCCCGGCCGCCCGGCTACGCGCCTACGCGGCCGTCGCGAGCCCTCGACGCTGCTCTCGTCTGCCGCCCACAGGCCGCCGCCCGCCGGCGCAAGAAACTCGCGTCCTGGCCTCCGTAGCTCCGGCTCGCCTGCCTCCTGCGCGCTGCGCACCACCTCAACCCTCCAGGCTCCGAAAAAGGCCACACCGCCACAGGCCGCAGCAGCCGCGGAGTCGCCGCTGCACCGCAGCTCTGCGCCCAGGAACCTAGCCTCCGCAGCTTCCGCCTGCCCTGGCTGCTCCCCGTGTGCCGCCCACCACCTCCGCCCATCAGCCTCCGAAGCCCGAAGGGCCACAGGCCACTGCAGCCGCCAAGTCTCCGACCGCCGGCGCCGATGGTGGGGGGAATGGACGGAGGATTGGAGCTGGAGGATGGGGATTGAGGAATTTTTGGTTTAGGGTTTTCTTTAGTAAAAAAAAGCCCAATGGGCCTAATTGCTCGCGGCTTGGGCTGCTACAACCTCGCGCCCACGCGCGGGTCACGCCCTCGCTGGCCGACGTCGCCATTGCTCGCGCTCTCTCCCGCATAGGTGCCTGCTCGCTCGCCATGTTCTTCCTCATGTGGGGTGGGGGGGTAGGGGGGGGGTAGCGCGGATGGTGAGGTATGGCAAGTGGCACACCTCGCCCTACCGAGTCCTCCGCCCCTGCTGGTAGCTGCGGTGGCCAGTTAATTACCGTTCAGTGCTTGTTTACTGTTCTTGCCCCCTCATCACGGCATGCCAGAGGATGTACAGGTCCCTGAGATAGCCGCTCAAAATCCTCTGATTGGGTCGCTCTGGGCCATCGCAGTCGACCCTCGTCGCTGCCGAAGGGTCCCGCCAATGCCGGCAGTGTCACCTGCAGTCTCCTACCAGTGCGCCACTGGCGCCCGTCATTCGAGACCAGCGCGGAGCGCTCGAGTCTATGCCTGGTCAATGGTGGCCGGTCATCAGGGATGCGACGTGGTTGGTGCCATCTGTGCGCATTCCAGCGAGTGGTCGGTCCCACACTTGTAGCCAATCGCGGTCCGCTGCTATTCCGCCCCAGCCAACCGTGGTCCATGTCAGCCGCGATTGGCCGCTGCGATGGGTCCCGCCGATGCACCCTTTGCCTAACGGGATGCTGACGCTCGGCGTTCGAGGTGAGCACGGAGAACTCGAGGGTGGCCTTCGTCGGAGCATTCGAGAGTGCCCTTCGTCAGAGCATTGATTCACCACGGCCTATACTATGGCTGACCAATGGACCTATCGTTTGTGGGGTCCTATTGACAGCCTCTAGGTATGTTAATTTTTATGTTACATGTTTTTTTGTTTTCTTTACCAGTATAAGTAGCTTATCGCCTGCAAATTTCCTCTTTCTCCGCTGGTTTTCACCATTTCCTTTGCATTGCCTTTTAATGCCCCTTCTGGTGTTCTTGTTTTCCTTCGTTTTAACCGATTCTCCACTGTTGTGCTTTCTTGGTTCAGTCATGGATGCTGCTGGGTGAAGCCGCGTGCTCTCTGCTTTTGTCTGGTTGGTCTAGCTACCTTCCTTTCTGTCTGCACCGTGTGTTTCCTTTTTCTCTTGCGACTAGCTTATGCACCTGTGCAGCCTTAGGTGACGATCTGCTGGCCTATTTGCTGCGCTGTGATGCCTGCTACAGGGTTTTTGGGGGTTTTTTGCGATTTTCCATCTTGTTCATATTTTCTTCTTGCCAATGGATCATTGCTAATCTCTATTTTCCTTCTTTCAGTACGTAAAAGATGGTTATTACATAGGTGGAAACACGTCATTACTTATTTTTCCCTGCTTTTGGTTCATTATTGGATCATATTACATTGTTGAGGGTGTGTCCTGTGATGTTTTCTTTTCATGCAGAACCGTGTGCTTCGTTCCCTTTTTTGGATCTTTCCTTACGTGGATCTCTGTAGGTTTACATGGTGTTTTATTTGCATCTCTTCACATGATTTTTTTTTTCCGCAGGTGTTTATCCTCGCGCTAAGACCCGTGCACTTCTTTCGTTGTTGTTGTGTTGCTGTTTCTTTTACAACCGACTCCTGTTCAGGTGAGGTCTGTTTCTTTGCTATATCTCTCGCGGAGATGCCCTTTTTTATCTTTAAATTTATTTGTGCTCTGTGATTGACTGTACGTTCTTTGTTTTATCTGATATCCACTTTAGATTACATTTCCATTCCCTGCAGGTTGCGCGGCGCATCTCGTGTGTCTGTACATGTCGGCTAAGGTATAGCAGTTGATCTCTGTTCTATAGATTATTCATGGTCAGACTTTCCTTATCAGTTATATGTTCTATATATGTGTGCGACATTTCTATTTTGTTCACATTCGACTTCTATATGAAAGGGAGCTATGTGGTTAGACCTGCTCGTCGGCGGGATGGTCGCTTGCTAGAGCGTGATACCGCTCTTCTTCGATATATCATTTGCTGTGCTTTGAGTTTATTATTGGCGATTTAGATTCTATATCTTTCCCTGGTAGAAGAATTATATTGTTTGTTGCTTGTTTAGCACTTATCTCTGTTTCAGTTGCTGACCAGTATATTTAGGAAAGTGTTGGTCTACCCTGTAAGGGTACGTGATTTATTGATCTGTGTAGTGCTCCTGTTGTGGTTTGCTCATATTTATCTCCTCATTCCTCATATCCTTGCCGGTTTAGTGGACGATCAGTTTTTCCCTATCTAGCCTGCATGGTGTTCTTCAGATAAGCAGCAAATACGTTCAAAAAATTTGCGCATAGAACAATTGGTAGCTACAGGTTTTTCCATTGGATTTTTTGTTTGTTGCATTTGTTCTTGCTCACCACATACCTTACATGCATATTGTGTGTCCTTCTTACCTGTGGGCAAAAAACCTTGCCATGTTACTCCTGTCTCTTGCAACAGGTTTGGCACTGATTATGCCACGTTTTTAACAAGTTGCTTTCATGTTTAGTTTGTTTCCATTTCTTTCTTTGAAGTGCCAGCACACTCGGTTCATATATAAATTTTCTTTCTTTCATGTTTGCATACAAGTTTCAGAGGATAGATACAGTTATGGGCCTCCTGAACATTGGTGTCGTATGTGCGGTCCTCAATTCTGGTACCATGAACGATGCAGCAAAGATTGTACTATTACCCAACATCGTGTGTTTTACAATCTTTCTTGCAAAGGCTGCAAAATTTTTGTTCCTCCATCTGCGCAGCCACCAAAACCTTTGAATTCGCTTCTTAAATTTAATGGCGATGTTTGAAGTAAACAATTTCTGCAGCACACACGGCAACCCACTTCACTATTTGTTTTCGCTTCAATGGGTGCAAATATTGACAATAACTTAAACCAGGGTGGTGATCCTTATGTGATGGAACCTTAGATATGGAACATTGCATGATAGCCTCGGTGAGGATGATCCTTCTGCTGCATCATTACCCTTTGGTGGTATGGTTGTTGTGCTTGGTGGGGACTTTCGTCAGATTTTACCTGTTGTGGAAGGGGGTGTTAGATCAAAAACAATTGATGCTGCAATATCAAGGTCCCCTCTCTGGTCACATGTTTCTATGTTAAAACTCTCAATCAAAATGCGTCTGTGCTCTGGCCCTCTAGAACCTGATATGCACTGTGAAATCGCTGGATTTAGTACTTGGATTCTTTCTATTCGCGATGGTACAGCAGCCGCAACTCCTTGTGGTGCTAAGGCTGCACCAGCTTACATTGACATCCCACAGTCTGTTGGTCATAAATGATAATGGTAGGATCAGAGCTATTATATCTGCAATATATACTATTTTGCTAAACATCACTTACAAATGATATATGTCATGCTATTAACTCTCATGTTCTATACCTTGTCCCTGCCGAGCTAGGACTATATAGAGATTTGTTATGCTTGTACTATTATCTGGATCCTGTCTGTTATTTAGTTATGCTATACCTTTGTTTACTATCCTGCTGTTCCTTTTGTCATAGATGATGCATCACATATTTATGTGCCTGTTTTGCAGTTTTTTTTATTCCTCTTGCATTAGCCTGTTTGTTGTTTTCCTATAGATGGCCTTCGATCTGCTGTCTCACATATCCCCATCAAGCAAAAACTGGAAGATCCGTGCAAGGATAGCAAGAATGTGGGACTACACTGGTACAGCTGACGATCTGCCTCCTATACATGTTGATCTGATCCTTGTTGATGAAAAGGTATATTTCATTAATCCGGGTGCACAGCATCTCTTTTCTCCCAGCCCAGTTCAGTTTTCTTACAGTTTTAATGCTTTTGCAGGGAAATGCAATGTATGCTGAGATTCCAGGTGTTGAGGCCGAGAGATTCAGACCAGTTCTTCAGGAAATGAAAGTCTACACTTTTAGCAAGTTCCTTGTCTTGCCTAGCAAGCCGGCATACAAGCCCTTCCCTAGCAAATATATGATCAAGCTTACTCCATGGACAAACGTAGAACAAGTCAACGAAATTCCTGCTGATTTCCCATCCCATGTGTTTAATTTGGTTCAGTTCTCAGATCTAAGCATGCGCGTTGGGATGCAAGAGTACTTCACTGGTTTGTTCTTTCCTTTACCATTACTTTCCATTATTTATGCTATCTATAGCATTTATCAATTTACCAACCACTGTTCTTAATTCTTTTTAGATGTGATTGGTTTGATCGTCGGGGTATCAAAACTTGCTTATGTCCGGATGGCATCTAAATCATCCGACACACCTAAGAGAGTCATTGCTCTAAGAGATCTTGCGTACGTAGTCCCCATGATTTACTTGCTATTCCAGTGTTTACCAGTTCCTTGTTTGTGCCCTAATTTTCTGCACAGCACCAGCTATTTTAATAAATGTTTATTCTTCATGGTAGGAACTGTGAGGTTAAACTTGTCCTATGGGGAGAGCATGCTCTCGACTTTGATGCTGATGCTGTTCATAGTGCTGGCCAAGAAAATGCTGTTGTTGGTATCTTTGTTGGCACTCTTATGAAGGCATATAATAGTGAGTTTTCCTCCTTATCTGCGTGTTTAGTACTCTGTTTATTTTCCTGTGCTGGTGTTGCATCTTCGATATCTATTTTTTTTTGCTGTGTCTACAATCGCTGCTCCCATGTATTATGTAGATGAAGAAACTCTTAGTGGAGGATCAGCCTGCAAATGGTATTTAAATGAGGACATACCAGAGATAAACCAGTTCTTTGATAGGTTAGCAAGGGCATTTCGCAGCAAAATTCATGGTTTTTTTATGGTGCTGCCCCCTTCCTCTAACCTATCGTTTTCCCTGCCTTGATTAGTTTGGATGATAATGCTCCGAAGATCCAGTGGATATCAGCAGGAGCAGAGTCCTTTGGTTCGTCGCAACGCCCAGCGCAGTTGGAGCATAAAACTGTTGCTGACCTTAAAAAGATTGATCCATGGGAAGCTGGGGTAATCACTGCAAAAATAATGTTGTACACTTTCACACATCTTTTTTTTATTTGATTCATCAACTAAGCTGTCCCTAAACACCTCCTATGCAGGGTGCTGGCTTCTCATGTACAGTGACCATAGTTAGATTGGCCCCATCTCAGCAATGGTGGTTTTCATCCTGCTCCCGTTGCCACAGAGCCGCTACTGCATATGGATCTAGCTATAAATGCTCTACCGGTTGCTCATCAGTCACTGCCGTTCCAAAGTTATATTCTGCACCATACATGTTCGACTTCCTTTTTATGTGCCTGCTTGGCTTCTATGACAGAATTTACATTTTTATATGCTAGGTACCGCCTTTGTCTCATAGGAACCGATGGAACCGACTCAGCAGAGTTTGTGCTGTTTGGACGTGTTGCGCAGCAAGTTGTTGGCCGTCCTGTTATGAATCTTATCAAGTTTCAAGGCGGATCAGACAATATTCCAAAAGAGATTGCTGCTGTTGTTTCGCAAAAATTTACCTTTGTTGTCTGTATCACTGAGCGAAGCCTTATGCACAGGAATATATCTTTTCAAGTTAATGGAATTGAAACTTTTTTTGGAAGACAAGGTTCTATTCCGCAGCCTAGGGAACAAGGTCCATCTGCAAACCCTTGTACTTCTTTGGTTCTTCCTGCTTCCCGTATGGATAAGGATGGCACTTGTGATCCTCATCAATCAACTCCTGCCGAATCATCTACCTCAGCTGCTGATTCAGTCGATGAAGTTCCTGATGACAGCAAGAAGCGCAAATCCATTGTGCGTCATGTACGTGTCGCTTTTCCATGCATATAATATGCACTATCTGCTGCTCCTTTCATGACCTTTCTTTTTATATGCCTATCCGCTGTTTCAGCCTCTACCAGTACAGAAAAGGTTGACCTTTGAAACAGCTCCATCTAGCAAAGAAAACACCGGCCCGGTTAGCCCTCCTGCTAGGTATAAGTATTTTCCCACGCTTCTTGCTCTTCTTATGCATTCTAACTTTTTGTGTGTTGCGTCTACTTTCTTTTTGTAGCCACCAGTAGATGCAGTTTGCTTCTACTGCATAGCAAACCTGAACCTATTCCTCCACCTGAATTAAGTATAAGCATCCAACCCATTCCATGTAATAACAGGCCATGTACCATCAACATATCAATGTATGTTCCTTATTGATATACTTATCTGATAATCATTCCTAAGCCTGATAGGCTTGCTTAGACCTCACGTACGTCTTTCTGTTGCTAAATGCCTTGTCATATAGATTGCCAATTTGCTAAATAGAACCATTCATCATTACTGTAACATGGACTGCTGGCTGATCCAAAAAGGCATGTTCATACACAGATACAGAATATCATTTATTATAACCAGATTAGCTGGGTGTTTCTTTATCTTTTACATGGAATATAATGCACTTCAAAGCTATCTCCATCTAACCTGTCATCTTTACCTCATTCCACGCATCTTACCAGTTATTTTGCTGTACATATGCATGTCTTGTGATATTGCTGACCGTAGTGCCTATTGCTTATATTTCTTAGTTCTTCTCGCACTGATGACCAGGCTGCTGATAAGCAGCCTACTGTACTTGATGAAGTCAATGTGCCTCAGATTGCAACTGCCCCTGCTGAACCAAATATCCAGGTTAGCCATAAATACACCGCCTTCCAAGTGATCCAATCCTGCAATTTTGTTTATACCACTGCCAAACTAATTGTTCCTGTTCTATAGGTCAAAGATATCCTGCCGCCTGCTGCCAAAAAGAAAAGGTATAAAGTTATATATTCCAACCGAAGACCCATAGCAAAATCCTTATTTTTATATTAATAATACAACCATGTTACATTTCTTATTAAATAGCCTGCACCATTTTACTTTCGCTACTTTCCCATTGTTAGTTCTTCTAAATTAATCAAGTGTTCCTCTGTGCTTTAGTGTTGATCCAAGCCCAGCAGTCACTCGCAAGGCTAGGCCCCACGCACCGAAAGGGAATTAGATTGGTCAGCTTACCTTTTGTGCTGATGTGAGTGACCTATTCTGTTATATATCTACACACATGGCGTTTCTTTCACCTGAATTGCTAATCCCTTTTACTTCTTTTTCAGGAACTCAATACCCTACATCAGCAGTCCCACCCTATGTCTACATATCTCCTTAGTCTTAGTGTTGGCTATGCAGCTTGCCATGACACATCCTATCAGACAATCTTTTGCTTGCATAGTTGCTGGCACCCCTATGTCCATGCATGTGCATGTTTACTCTTGTGTCTGCTGCTCGTTTGCCTTTTAGTATCAGTGTGCTTTCCATATAACCCTGGCAGACATTTACTATCGAACGCTACCATACGACTGCACGTCGCCCCATCTTTTGCTTATATATTTGGTATTGTAATCATAGCTGTCGATATGCATGTCGTGCTCTCAATCCTGTGAACTTGCTCAGCGAACTCCATCCTCTTATGGATCATACTAATGCACTACCGTATCATCTGAATTTTTTCTGTTCATATTGCATATATTGCAGCTGCTTTGAATATGTTTATTGATTATAATACACTGTCAGCTTTAAATGCTTTAGATTCGTATGCTCTATGCCTGCAGAAGAATTTAGAATCTGTAGAGTTTTGTCATGTGCAGCTGATGTAATAGTACACGTTTTACGCGATATGAATTCTAACCAATTTTGTTACCATGGTAATATTTCCTATATACCGCTTTGGATCAAAAGGATGGGTCTTATGGGATTCTACAAAATTCCTATAGCATGTCTAATCTTATACAAATTTTGAAAAAATTGTAGCATAGAGTCGAACTTCATGGAAAATTTCCTTTAGCTCTTTATCTCTCCTCTAATCCCATCATTTTCCCTATGATCCAACCAAACGATCGTCGTCATATTTTTCCTCTGTTTTAGAATCCTTTATTCTACACTTTTGATTCTATTAAAATGCTACCTTTTTCCTTGTTGGTGCGTTTTCTCGCTCCTACAATTTAAAAAGGCCCTAAACTGCTACATCTCACTAGACAAAAAAACATTGCTTTTCTACAAGCACAAGAACAGGAACCAATAAATTTATATGGATCTTTTTCTAGCTCCTGCCGCACGTAAATATATACAATACCTTATATATACTAAGTCCCGTATCATGCTGCTATCGAAAAAAAAAACAAGCACACACTAGAGGCTACCATTAATGTTCCATTATAGTATTCAGTCACATATTGCATTCATCTCAACCTAAGTAGATACAGCTTAATATTAGTGCAGCATACTTTGTTCCATAGGATTATTACACAATTTATATAACCTGAACCTCCACATCTCAACAGATGATCGATGCAACCTAAAACAAGGATGGGCGAAATTTGCAGCAGCAAATAACATATTCATTGGATCGATCTGCATTTTCCATTTCCGCAAGGCAAAGCAAATGCACCTGACCATCGATGTTCTGTAAAACCCACCTAGATGCTCATAGTTATGCTAGAGAAGTTCTTTTGGTACCATTCAATATGTAGGACGCTATCACAATGAGCCACTTATCAGCTCTACCGCCGCTGCTATACTAATTAGTGCTATGCTCATGGTTAGTAATGCTATCATCACTGCTGCACTATCTTACAGATATCAGACATATGTATGTAATTAGCACTCAATCTACTTAGCTATGATCATCTACTCCCTTAACCTTTCCCCAGTAGCGCTTTTTACTCATTATTCCGTAACTGCCAGCTCATTCAGCAACATAATTGCGTACAGGCGGCGCGCCACAGGCTCTAGTACATATACATTGGTGGAATGGGCCCTATTGGGCTGAAATACACACGCCTACACTCAACACTAAATACGATAGAAGATATGATGAACGATAGATGATCTGACGTTGCATCAGAATTCCGAATCCGAATCCCCGAACTCCGGATCTGGACCACAGTACTCATAATCTGAACCCCAGAACTCATCTGACCCCCAGAACTCCAGTTCTTGCTTGGCTAGATCTCTCATCACCTTCTCGCTGCGGAGACCTGGTAGCAATATCAGAAAGCAGATAAGAACACATGTGAAGATCACACAGAAAATCAAAACTTCAAGCTAACAGAATAGCCTTTTGATTGTTTAACAGATAAGCCTGATAACAGAATAGCTATCAGGAGCGCAGAATGTCCATTTAACCATATTTAGCTTTTTGAGGAACACGGTCATAGGTATAAACAGGAAAGACATGATAATTTAACCATATTTCAGAAAGCAGGATAGAGATTTAACGTCACATGCTTCAATTAAACAGCAAATAGATGGGTAATTTAATACTGATAATGCAAATAAATACAAAATGCCAAGAAGAGACAGTCTGACTTACGAGAGCTCCCAGACCGATGGACATAAATCTTATCAAAGGGTATGCCATTAGCCCTGAACAAATGTGCCAGCATATGGACTCTCGCATCGTCCTTCGAGCATCTGATCTTCACCATTTGCAGGTCTTTACAAGTAAATGATCTTCCCGTAGGTTTGACACCACTTTCCAATGCCTTCCTAGTATTGAAGTTCTTTTTGCAGAACAATGAAATCTATTAACACATGCACGCATACTCGGAACTCTACATATAAGTCAGAGGAGACGTACCAACTGAGGTTCAAGAAAAAGCCTCTCCAAATTAGGTGAACGCTGTAGCAAGAAAACTAATGCATCGAATTCAGCATCCATACACCATTCACCAAGGGACAGGGTCTTCAGGTTGATAAAAATTGGGCAGCTTTTCAATTCCCTAGAAAGAACCACCTTCATATTGGACACAAAAGTGCTTTTTCATCAGTGAACTATAATGATTGAAACAACCTCACATCGTGCATACAAATGATATTCAATGTGCATCAAGAATGAAAACAATAATATGGTGATATATTGACAGTGGATTAACACCTACTACATCCGTCCCATAAAAATTGTATTTCTAGCTAATTTAGGACAAAATAGTATGATTGAAAAATGACCACAATAACCTTATTTAATGAACCCACTGCATACACACATTCCATATATACAAATGATTAAAAGGAAGTTTGAGAGAATTAACCCATATAATTAGCATACTTAATAAAATTGCAAGCATTAGCAGCCCAAATTACGTGGGATGGAAGAAAACTTATATAGATGAATCAATTGGTTGGGCCCCACATGACTAGAAATACAATTTTTGTGGGACAAAGCCTTGGAGCTACAAATGCAATTTTTATGGGACGGAGGGAGTATATCATAAAGTGTATTTCCTTGAACAAAAATACACAGATCGAAATTGTCTGTGGGAATCTTAACTGATGTCAAAAGATACACTATCACGACAACAAAAAGTAACAAGCAATCACACCAAAACTAAGAGGATTGCTCTCTCTTTTTTTGAACGACTAAGAGCATTGCTCTCTCAAAGCTGCAATCTCAAGAGTTTTAGTTGCCTATCAAATGCCTCACAACGGATGATGGAAAATCATAGAATGCTATGAGTAAGTAAGTAGGTTTAATCAATTGATACTGCAGCAAAAAAATGTATCACATGTTCTCACTGGATAACCAGATATCTGGTGAAAGGGAAAAGGTTTCTTTGGAAAAAGTCAGAAAAATATCATTATGTTCAAAAGGGCTGGATATTGAAGAAAACAAAATACATATACAACATAATGAAAAGACTATACCTCTCCAGCACCAGCTAAGAGTTCCAAACTTCTAACATTTGAAAGGCTGTGAATCACATTTTGGCCACCAAATGTTTCAGCATTGTCATATTCGCCATCTTTACT
Organism: Oryza longistaminata; assembly: GCA_009805545.1. Taxonomy (NCBI): domain Eukaryota; kingdom Viridiplantae; phylum Streptophyta; class Magnoliopsida; order Poales; family Poaceae; genus Oryza; species Oryza longistaminata. The sequence goes on from CM020178.1 coordinate 3,114,915, forward strand.
GGAATTATGACCATCACCATTGTTACCATACTGAAGCTCACCACACTCATTTGCAATCTCACTATATTCATAGGTGTTGTCATCACTCTCAATATCACTACCATAGCCATAACCATCCTCGTTTCCACCAAACACAAATCCTTTTTTAGCGTAATTAATCCTATACCCTGCCTTATCATTCTTCTGATAACCAAAATCATCATCATCAGTGGTTTCATCAATGTCATCTTCATCACTAATGTGCTGATAATCATCACCCAAGAAAAGGTCATCAAGTATGATAGAGCATGTCACCAGCGACTCCAAGTTCTTGAACGATGGAACTCGGATGTAAGGTGTGACTATGTTCAGAAAAACAAGGTTTGGAGCAGTGATAGAGAGGTCCACATTGATCTTGCACCTATCCATCTTCAAAGTCTTCAAAGAAGCAGAGGAGATCTGATGGCCGGTCATCACGCAGTCCTTAAGATCCAGTTCTTCCAAAGATTTGCACCCTGAAGAAAGCTGCTTGAGGATCTTGTCATCGATCAGGACATAGGACAGCTTCAAGATCTTGAGGTGGGTAGAGACCAAGGCCCTGTGCTTTAACACCCCGATCTCTTTGCGGTGCCCAGTGAGATGAATGAATCGAGCATTGCGCTTGATGGCAGTCCGGATCCACGCTTTGGCATCGTCGTTGTCAAACAAATTGTCCGGGTCGCTCAACTGCAGGCGGAGCGTGTCCACCGGCGCCGACGCCTCCCGGCGGCGGAAGAGGCGGTTCACGAAATCGCGCGGCTCCTCCGGCGGCTCGCTGTCGAGGCGGAAGTACCGGATGCGGAGGTCGACGCAGGGCGCGGACGCCCAGAGGTTGCGCCACCGCCGGGAGAGCACGCAGGTGCGCACCACCTCCCACGCCTTGAGGAACGACATCACGTGGTGCAGCACCCCGTCCGGGAGGGCGCTGAGGCGGTCGGCCGCTTCTCCATCGCCGTCGCCTCCACGCCGGGACGTCTCGCCCTCGCCATGGCGCGGCCGCCAGAGAGCGGCTTTCCCCCGGCGCATTCCGTCGAACAGGTTGCCTTCACCTCCTCGTCGAACTAGGTCTCAGTAACCTCCAACCTCCATTCTTCGATTTCAACCTATCAAGACAAATAATTGCGAGGAAATCTTTGAGGAAACAACTTGCATGTGAAGGTGAAATCAAAAGAGGAAGATGAATTATTCGAGCTTACGTCTCTCGAAGGAAGAAGATGGCTGAAATGGTGTTCTTGGTTTCCGCAGAATTCAAATTTAAAGTTTAAACAACAAACCGAGCATAAGGAGGCGGCAACTACTCCATGCTGAACGGAGGCCAGCAACGTCTCGTTTGGGTTGGGCTGAAATTCTGGCCCATCCATGTAAGTATATGGGCCATATTAGTTCAAATTTCCATTCAAATTACGCCCAGACGTCGCCACTTATGTCAGTTTTGAGACCGAATGTAGAGTAGAAATTTACAAATATCTTTATCTAATCTCTACTATTATAAAAATTAAAAATATTTTTGCTAGTACTTTGGTACGTCATCTGTGTATGAGTCGGTTTTTAAGTTCGTTCGCTTTTGGAAATACAAAGGAGTCGTATAAAGAAATCTCTTATAAAAAAAACTCGCACGCTAACTTGAGACGATCGGACTCTTAATTGTAGTTCACGATTTTCTAAAAAGTTATATATTAAAGCGAATTCGCAAAGTGAATTTCATCTTAACTAAACCGTATAACATAATAAGAATAAAATAACCTTCACCCGTTGTAATGCACGGGTATTTTTTTCTAGTCTTAACTAATTAAAAAATTCATATGTTTCTGATCTTCACATTACGCCTTCGTCCGTGATAGTCCGCTTTCCTCCGTCACGGTGTGAGCCTCCGCTTCCCTCACGTTGGCACGTTGTTGCCCTTCACACCTGTCTCAAATGCTCCGCACGTGTCTCAATGCCGTCTCACCTCAAAAGTCACTTGAAAGCATGAACACAAAAACAAACAGATGCAACCCAAATTCCCTCAAAATAATCCTATCTTGTAAATAAATCGGGCCTAGAAACATGTTTATGGTAACTGAAATCGAATCCAAGAATAAGATTAAAAGAAATCAAGTCATAGAAGATGCGTAATCAAATATAATCTCACGGAATCAAAAATAAATAGGAACTGATCCAACCAAGATAAAAATCGCTATGTTTTCTTCAAATGAGGTGAAAGGCCCGTTGGGTGCGGCTGCACTCAATCCGCATCACTTGCGCCCAATTTAGGCTAGGACGGAGGAAGAGAGAGTGAGGCGAGAGGGACGGGGGCCTACCAGGGAGCTAGCCTGGCTTGCTCACGCTGCCCCCGAATCCGCACCATGGATTTGACCGCTGGCGAGCTCTTCGACTCCAGCACAACAGATCCAACTCCCGCGAGCAGATGAGGTCTCCGATGAGGGAGAGAGTCGTCTGCTTCGTCCACTCATCAGTTGGAGTGAGAAGAAAGGGGGAAAAACTCCGGATATGACTCGCCATCCCGACGCCTCATCCTCTTCTGTAAGTGGGAAAAAAACACAGATAATTAGGACTAGTTAATGGGGACAGAGAAGAGAAAGGCCCAAATAGGTGGAAAAAATAATGTAGACAACGTAGAAAGGCTGAGAAGTGGGCCAACAAAGTGCATTTGCAATTAATTTCTTTCATATAAGGTTACTACTATAAAAGATTTTGAGAAAAATAATGATTAAAAAAATAGCAGGGCTGAAATATAAGAAGTGGAGGGTTGAAATGAAAATAAAAAACCTACGTGAGACAGTGAGAGGGTTAGCCTTCATTGTAGTTTGTAGAATTAGGATATTCAAAGTGCTCCCATCCATATCAAAGAGAATCCCTTATATATCATTGAAAATTAATCTAATCCTTATATGCCATTGAAAATACGTCTTTTTTACTTTAAAGTTAACGGTCAACACACAGTCATCTGACGAGAGTGGCATGAGAAGGTGTGTAAGTTTGGACCAATGATATATAAGGGAAGAGCCAATTTTCAGTGGCATATAAGGGATTAGACTAATTTTCAGTGGTATATAAGAGATTCTCTCTCCATATTATCTCTCCTTGAGGAGCCCGGACTAATTAACATGTTCAGATGAGTGAATACTATTATTTTATACACAAAGGGTATTTTTGTGCATTAAAATTACTTACATTACAATAGAATGTATGTGGTTTTAGTGGACAGTAGATGCTATGTGCAAATTCATAAAATTATTTACCTCTTTAATACATAGGAAATGATACACACACTTTCCGATTTTTGTTTATGTTCAGTGCAATAACAGGCCGTTCCATACATGAAAACCATATTGATACGGACTCCATTGACGCCGTTGCCTACACAATTGTCAGCAATGCTACGTCGGCTCATAGATAAGAATCGCTGAAAAACTACCGTAAGATTTTATTTAAAAAATATTCAAATATAAACATAATTATAAGCCTAGTTATAAAACTGATCATAAATTCCCATTTCATAGTATAGACATTTAATCAGTTTACTGGTTGGTGGCTTGGCGCTCTCCCGCATGCTTGGAAAACGGTGTTTTTTATTAAACATTTGATCTTTGTTACATGAGAGATGAGTTAATTTCTGCTTAGTCCTCGTGACAAAAAAAATTACACGTAAGACTTTTGGATGAAGTGAGTAATACATAATCAGAGTCATAAATGAGTTTTTTTCCCGTAGCAAAGCACATGCCTTTTTTCTAGTTAAATATGAAATTTATAACAGGAGAGTTTTATTTCGTTGGAACTAAAAATAATATCCCATTGCAGTATAAGCTAATGTTCATGGGATGAACAAATATTGCATTTTTGGATCTACTGTTGTAACAACTAACAATCCATTAGAAAATTGAAAACGTTTTCTAATACACACGAAATAAGATCAAAACGAGTTCAGAATAGACATTGAAATCACCTATTTTAATCTCGGGCAAACATTAACTCATCAGTTTACAATAAACGGTGACAGCAGAAACATTTGTTAAATGGAATTTTCTGAGTTAACAACACCCAGAAGGCCAGAACATTGCTTTAACCTGTAGTGCACCACGTTCCACGTCTACTGAACTGTAAAATCCAAAAGTATATGCTACAGGTAAAGCTGATATGGGTGCAAAGGAGCAAATAGAGGTAAAGATGACAGTGGCTTCAACTGGACATTATTACTACATGACTCCATTCCGATCGATGCGTCCTGTGTGATCAAGGTGACGAGACGATTGATCATCTCCTGGTCTCATGCCCGGAGTCACGTCAACTATGGTGGTTCGCACTCCGAGCAATTGGTTTGTCGGACATAGTGCCATTCAACGAACCCTCCTTCTAATGCACGGGTATTTTTTTCTAGTCTTAACTAATTAAAAAATTCATATGTTTCTGATCTTCACATTACGCCTTCGTCCGTGATAGTCCGCTTTCCTCCGTCACGGTGTGAGCCTCCGCTTCCCTCACGTTGGCACGTTGTTGCCCTTCACACCTGTCTCAAATGCTCCGCACGTGTCTCAATGCCGTCTCACCTCAAAAGTCACTTGAAAGCATGAACACAAAAACAAACAGATGCAACCCAAATTCCCTCAAAATAATCCTATCTTGTAAATAAATCGGGCCTAGAAACATGTTTATGGTAACTGAAATCGAATCCAAGAATAAGATTAAAAGAAATCAAGTCATAGAAGATGCGTAATCAAATATAATCTCACGGAATCAAAAATAAATAGGAACTGATCCAACCAAGATAAAAATCGCTATGTTTTCTTCAAATGAGGTGAAAGGCCCGTTGGGTGCGGCTGCACTCAATCCGCATCACTTGTGCCAAATTTAGGCTAGGACGGAGGAACAGAGAGTGAGGCGAGAGGGAGCTAGCCTGGGAGCTAGCCTGGCTTGCTCACGCTGCCCCCGAATCCGCACCATGGATTTGACCGCTGGCGAGCTCTTCGACTCCAGCACAACAGATCCAACTCCCGCGAGCAGATGAGGTCTCCGATGAGGGAGAGAGTCGTCTGCTTCGTCCACTCATCAGTTGGAGTGAGAAGAAAGGGGGAAAAACTCCGGATATGACTCGCCATCCCGACGCCTCATCCTCTTCTGTAAGTGGGAAAAAAACACAGATAATTAGGACTAGTTAATGGGGACAGAGAATAGAAAGGCCCAATTAGGTGGAAAAAAATAGGATGGGAGCACTTTGAATATCCTAGCTCTACAAACTACAATGAAGGCTAACCCTCTCACCGTCTCACATAGTTTTTTTTTTTTTTCATTTCAGCCCTCCACTTCTTATATTTCAGCCCTGCTATTTTTTTAATCATTATTTTTCTCAAAATCTTTTATAGTAGTAACCTTATATGAAAGAAACTAATTGCAAATGCACTTTGTTGGCCCACTTCTCAGCCTCTCTACGTTGTCTACATTATTTTGTTGGGATAATCCCTTATATGTCATTGAAAATTAGTCTGATCCCTTATATATCATTGAAAATACGTCTTTTTTACTTTAAAGTTAATGGTCAACACACAGTCATCTGATGAGAGTGGCATGAGAGGATGTGTAAGTTTGGACCTATGACATATAAGGGAAGAGCCAATTTTCAGTGGCATATAAGGGATTAGACTAATTTTCAGTGGCATATAAGAGATTATCTCTCCATATTATCTCTCCTTGAGGAGCCCAGACTAATTAACATGTTCAGATGAGTGAATACTATTTTTTTATACACAAAGGGTATTTTTGTGCATTAAAATTACTTGCATTACAATAGAATGTATGTGGTTTTAGTGGACAGTAGATGCTATGTGCAAATTCATAAAATTATTTACCAACAGAAATATATTCTTTAATACATAGGAAATGATACACACACTTTCCGATTTTTGTTTATGTCCAGTGCAATAACAGACCGTTCCATACATGAAAACCATATTGGTACGGACTCCATTGACGCCGTTGCCTACACAATTGTCAGCAATGCCACGTCGGCTCAAAGATAAGAATCGCTAAAAAACTACCGTAAGATTTTATTTTAAAAAATATTCAAATATAAACATAATTATAAGCCTAGTTATAAAACTGATCATAAATTCCCATTTCATAGTATAGACATTTATAATCAGTTTACTGGTTGGTGGCTTGGCGCTCTCCCACATGCTTGGAAAACAGTGTTGGCTTGGCGCTCTCCCACATGCTTGGAAAACGGTGTTTCTTATTAAACATTTGATCTTTGTTACATGAGAGATGAGTTAATTTCTGCTTAGTCCTGGTGACAAAAAAGTTACACGTAAGACTTTTGGATGAAGTGAGTAATACACAATCAGAGTCATAAATGAGTTTTTTTTCCCGTAGCAAAGCACATGCATTTTTTCTAGTTAAATATGAAATTTATAACAGGAGAGAGTTTTATTTCGTTGGAACTAAAAATAATATCCCATTGCAGTATAAGCTATTGTTCATGGGATGAACAAATATTGCATTTTTGGATCTACTGTTGTAACTGTCATAATGTTTGAGGAATTTCTGATACTATGTAATCAGCATTAGTTCAGCAGTACACATATACTTGTGCCAAAATGGGCCTGGGCTAAATGGGCCTTCTATCCTAATATATACACACATATACATTAACAGCCCCCTTCAAACTGAGGACGGATCAATAGTCTTTAGTTTGGAAAGAAGAAAACCATGTTGCTCCCGGGTCTGTGGTTTAGTGAAGAAGTCTGCAACTTGAAGCTCTGAGGGCACGTAGCGAAGAGAAATGGTCTTCTCATGACAATGATATCGAGTAAAAGAAGCATCAGTGCCAATATGCTTAGTAAGCTCATGTTTCACAGGATCAGCAGCTATTTGAATAGCACTTGTGTTATCACAAAATAGGGGAGTTGGTTCTGATATGATAACACCAAGGTCAGCAAGTAACCAACGTAACCATATGACTTCAGCCGTTGTAGTTGCTAGTGCCCGTAATTCAGCCTCAGCACTAGAGCGAGATATAGCTGTTTGTTTCTTGGACTTCCATGCAATAAGTGAGGAGCCAAGAAAAATGCAATAACCAGTTATAGAGCGACGATCAATAGGATCACTAGCCCATGTAGAATCAGAATAAGCTTGAAGTTGTAATGAGCAGTCACGAGAGAATAACAAGCTGCGTGAAGATGTCCCACGTAGATAGCGCAAGACACGCAAGAGATGGGCATAATGAACAGATGTAGGAGCACTAACAAACTGACTGAGCACATGAACCACATGTGATATATCTGGTCGAGTAATAGTAAGATATACTAAACTCCCAACAAGCTGTCTATATCGAGAAGGATCTGAAAGAGGAATACCATCTGTAGGTCGAAGTTGAAGATGAAGCTCCATAGGGGTCGCAGCGGTTTTAGTGTCGCTAAGACCAGCTCGAGTAAGCAAATCCAGGACATATCTTTGTTGAGATAGCCGAAAACCATCACTAGTTGGAATGACCTCAATGCCTAGAAAATACCGAAGTGGTCCAAGATCAGACATCATAAATTGTTCCTTGAGATGTTTCTTGACAAAGTCAATGTGCGCAGGATCATCACCGGTAATGATCATATCATCAACATAGAGTAGGAGGATGGTGCGCCCTCGAGATGAAGTATGAACAAATAGGGCAGGATCATGCTCACTAGCAACAAAACCGACTTTTAGAATAACTGAGCTGAAACGCTCAAACCAAGCCCGCGGAGCTTGTTTGAGACCATAAAGAGCACGTCGAAGACGCCAAACATGACCAAGTGGACACGGAAAACCTGGTGGCGGTTGCATATAAACCTCCTCTTGCAAGTCGCCATGAAGAAATGCATTCTTTACATCCATTTGTGAGATCTCCCATTGATGAGTGGAAGCAACAGCTATAAGAGTGCGAACGGTGGTCATGTGAGCAACTGGAGCAAAGGTCTCAGCATAATCACGACCATGTTCTTGTTGAAAACCACGAGCAACCAACCGGGCCTTATAACGTTCAATGGACCCATCAGAGCGCGTCTTTACCTTAAATACCCACTTGCAAGTGATAGGAACAGCATGATGAGGAAGAGGAACAACATCCCATGTACCAGTGCGTTCCAATGCATCTAGCTCCTCGGTCATGGCCAATTGCCACTCTGGAATAAGAACAGCATCCTGATAGGTGGGAGGCTCTTGAATGCCACCAATTGCAGTAGAACAATATCGAGGAGGAGGTTTCATCTTGCTGCGATCACGGAAATTATATGGCTCGTCATCGGGAGACTGTGCTACCACTTGAGACGGACCGTCCAAAGGATCCTCATTAGAACTAGCTGAACTAGGGGGAGTGTGATCATCTGTAATAAGGGGAGTCTGATCATGTGCATAAACATGGGAACGCCGAGTATAATGAAAGGGATAAGGTGCAATGGTACTAGGGACAGAAGTAGAGTTAGTTGGTGGGGTAGAAACAGGAGGAGGAATAGTGATAGTTGGAGAGGTGGCAGGAGCAGGAGTGGGTGGAGTGTTAATTGGAGAGATAGGAGGTGTACTGGTAGTAGTAGTAGGAGGGATAGTAGAAGTAGAAACTGGAATAATACTAGGAGGAGGAACCATGGGAAATAACTCAATGGGTGGAAGGGAAAGGAAAGATAAGTCATCAACAGAGGATAATGAACGTGTTGAGGAGGGTGAATAATAAAAAGGATTGTTCTCCACAAATGAAACATCCCTAGAAATGCGCATTCGACGAGCGACGGGATCATAACATCGATAACCTTTGTGCTCAAGGCTATAACCAAGAAAGACACACTCAACGGACTGAGCGGATAATTTAGTTCTTTCATGAGATGGAAGAAGAACATAACAAGTACAACCAAAAACGCGAAGATGACCATATTGAGGAGGAGAGGAAAACAACAATTCACCAGCAGAACGACCATGAAGAACAGAGGATGGCTGAAGGTTAATGAGGTAAATAGAAGTTGACACAGCCTCAGCCCAAAAATGCCGTGGAACATGAGAGGCAATTAAAAGAGTACGAGCAGTTTCTATAATATGTCGATGTTTGCGTTCAGCGACTCCATTTTGAGGATGTGCACCTGGGCAAGAGAGTTGTGGAAGAGTTCCTTGATCACTTAAAAATTGACGAAAAGCATGTGACAAATATTCTCCACCAGAGTCTGAACGAAAAATTTTTATAGAAGTGGAGAACTGAGTTCGGATCATACAAGTGAAAGATCGATAAATTTGAAAAAGTTCACTACGGTGTTTCATGAAATAGATCCAAGTATACCTAGAGAAATCATCAACGAAAATAACATAGTATTTGTGACCTCCCTTGGAAGCAAAAGGTGCAGGACCCCAAACATCGGAATGAACTAAATCAAAAGGAGAAGTAGACCGAGATGTGCTAGAACGATAAGGAAGTTGTACCTGTTTTCCCAACTTACAACCCTTACAGACAAATTCAGTGTCAATAGGAACCTGGCCTAAAACACCTTGTTGAACAAGAGTAGATAGACGAGAACCACATAGATGACCAAGACGATGATGCCATTGAGGAAAACTACCTGAGGTAGAGGAAGAGACAGCGGAAGTAAAAGTAATAGATGAGGCGGAAGCGGTTGTGGAAGGATCAGTTTGAGTAGAAGTGGGAAGATGCAGGTGATCAATCACATAGAGTCCCCTTGGCCCCTTAAGACGATGACCAACTCCAGCAAGATTACCTGAGGCACGATCCAATATATAACAAGCTTTCTCATCGAAAAGGACAATGCACTTCTTATCAGTAAGCTGGCCAACAGATATAAGCTTCATAGATAGGTCAGGCACATACGATACATCTGGAATTGTGTACTTTGTAGTCTGAAGAGTGCCACAAACAGAAACAGGTAAATCAATACCATTAGCTGTCTGGACACTTGAGGCTTTACTTGAAGCAGAGCATGACTGAAGCTGTGAAACATCATGTGTCATATGAAAAGAAGCTCCTGAGTCTAATATCCAATGAGAGTCTACAACACTTGCTGAAAGGGAACAACCAGCACCTTGAGTGTCAGAACATGAGGAATATGCCTGTAATGGAGGAGCATGAGGAAGCTGCTGCAATAGTGACACAAATTCAGACTTAAAATCCTTATGGGAAAGGTGTGGTTTATTTGTAGATGGTGTAGGAAGAATTCCTGGTGAAAACATGTTAAATTCCTTTCTCCCAACAGGCACAGGGCAATACTTTGAGTAGGCCGAGACAAAACAACTAGATACTCTGAAACCAATACCAAGCAGAGTAGCAGAAAACCATCGGCTAGCAAGAAGCGCCAGGAAGCAAGCAGTAGTTCATGTAGCAAAGTCCAGTAGCTAGCAAACTAATTAGCAAACAAGGAAAGTACCGATAGAAAGCTCAGCTCCTGGTTAGCTCCAGCGATGAGAAGAAATTGGTGAACACACGATTGGCAGGAATGACTCCGTGGGATAGAAAGCAGCTCCCAGATGCAAATGCAACGGACGGAGGACAGCACGAGAACAACGGCGTGGCGCCAGCGGCGCAACACCGGCGGCGCTGCTTCGAGGTCAATGGCGAATCGGCGATGTACGGAACTAGGGTTCCGATGGAACCATGCTCTGATACCATGTCATAATGTTTGAGGAATTTCTGATACTATGTAATCAGCATTAGTTCAGCAGTACACATATACTTGTGCCAAAATGGGCCTGGGCTAAATGGGCCTTCTATCCTAATATATACACACATATACATTAACAGTAACAACTAACAATCCATTAGAAAATTGAATACGTTTTCTAATACACACGAAATAAGATCAAAACGAGTTCAGAATAGACATTGAAATCACCTATTTAATCTCAGGCAAACATTAACTCATCAGTTTACAATAAACGGTGACAGCAGAAACATTAGTTAAATGGAATTTTCTGAGTTAACAACACCCAGAAGGCCAGAACATTGCTTTAACCTGTAGTGCACCACGTTCGACGTCTACTGAACTGTAAAATTCAAATAATAGTATATGCTACAGGTAAAGCTGATATGGGTGCAAAGGAGCAAATAGAGGTAAAGATGACAGTGGCTTCGACTGGACATTATTACTACATGACTCCATTCCAATAGGAAATAGACATGAATGGTAAATCTTCAAAAAAGCGGGTCTCAGGCACAAAATAGTGCATATTATGCAGCAAAGGTGCATGTAATCCATTGAGACATTCAAGCAAAGAGCATTCATGCACGTTTATGGTATATATATATATAAAAAAAACTTCAAAACATTTTCACTGTTAACTCATTGCACTGGATAAGAGCATTTCAGTATTTGGATAGCCATACATAGTTCCCTATTACGCAAAAGACACATAACAACATCTGTCACGGCCCTGCAACTCGGTGCTTAATGGGTTCTTGCCGTCAGAGCATTTTCTAAGTAGTACATTAATTAGAGATGGTTGCAATCCAAAGATAATAACTAATAATATGAGTAGAAGATATGATAAACGATAGCTAGTCCAATGTTGCATCAGAACTCCATATCTGAATCCTCAAACTCTGAATCTGAACCACAGAACTCGGAATTTGGACCACAGAACTCTGAATCTGACCCCCAGAACTCCAGTTCATGTTTGCCTAGGTCTCTCATAAACTTCTCGCCACGGAGGTCTGGTAGAAATATCAGAAAGCGGGTAAGTACACACATTAAGATCATGCCCAAAAACACAATGTTTAATTGAACAGGATAGCCTTAGGGTGTTTTAACAGAAAAGCCTGGTAAGATATCAAGCCTTTTGGGAACATGGCAATATGTATAGAACATCTTTAAAAAAAAAAACAGCATAGACGAGCGTAATTTAGCACTGATAGTGCAAAAAAATACAAAATGACATGAAGAGACCATCTGACTTACAAGAACTCCCAGTCCGACGGACATAAACCTTCTCAATGGGTATACCGTTAGCTCTGAACAAACGTGACAGCGTGTGGACTCTTACATCATCCTTAGAGCATCTGATCTTCACCATTTGCAGGTCTTTACAAGTAAATGATCTTCCCATAGGTTTAGCACCGCTCTCCAACGGCTTCCTAGTATTGAAGTTCTTTTTGCAGAACAATGGAATTTATTAAACTATCATACATATTCATACCTCTTTATAAGCGTTAGGTAACTTACCAATTTAAGTTTAAGGAAAAGCCTCTGCAAATTAGGTGAACGCTGTAGCAAGAAGATTAATGTATCGAATTCAGCAGCCATACACCATTCACCAAGGGACAAGGTCTTCAAGTTGCTAAAAATTGGGCAGCTTTTCAACTCCCTAGAAAGAACCACCTTCATATTGGACACAAAAGTGATTTTTCAGCAATGAACTATGGTAATTGAAATACTGAATCAACTTCACATCATGCATACAAGTGATATTCAATACATTGAGAATAAAAACAATAACTTAGTGATATATTGTGAGCAGATTATCACCTACTCCTACAAAGTGTATTTTCCTGAACAAAATTGTACAGATGGGAATTTCTATGGGAATCTTAACTAATGTCAAAAGATAAATTATTGTGACAACAAAAAACAGCAAGCTATTTCAAAATATAAGAACAATGCTTTCCCAAAGCTGCAAACTTGAGGGTTTTAATAGTATATTGAATGCCTAAGACAGATGATGGGAAACCCAGAATGCCTCCACTAGTAGCTATTGTTAATTGATACTGCAGTGCAGAAGTATCAGATGTGCTAACTGGACACCCAGAAACCAGGTGAGTGGTAAAAGAAAAACTGTTTCTTCAGCAAAAGTCAAAATGACTTTTATTATGTACAAAGGGCTGGATATTGAGTAAAATGAAAGTAAAGCATGTTGAAATGGTGATTGCATACCTCTCCAGCACCAGCTAACAGCTCCAAACTTCTAGCATTTGAAAGGCCGTGAACAAAATTATGGCCACCAGAAATAGTTTTAGTCTGCTGACTTGTCCCAACTCCCTGAACAATGGTACTGGAATTCTGGGCATACTTCTGATCTCCATACTCGTTTGCAATCTCACTATATTCATAGGTATTGTCATCACTCTCAATATCACTACCATAGCCATAATCATCCTTGTTACCACCAAGCCCATATCCTTTTTGAGGGAAACCAAATCCATACCCTGTCTTGTAAGTCTTCTTCTGATCATCAATATCATCTTCATCAGTGGTTTCATCAATATCATCTTCATCACTACTGTGTTCATAAGCATCACCCAAGAAAAAGTCATCAAGTATGACAGAGCATGACACCAGTGACTCCAAGTTCTTGAACGATGGAACTTGGATGTAAGGTGTGATCAGATTCAGCAATACGAGGTTTGGAGCAGTGATTGACAAGTCCACATTAATCTTGCACTTATCCATCTTCAAAATCTTCAAAGAAGCAGATGAGATCTCATGGCCGGTCATCGCGCAGTCCTTAAGATCCAGTTCTTCCAAAGATTTGCACCCTGAAGAAAGCTGCTTGAGGATCTTGTCATCGATCAGAACATAGGACAGCTTCAAGATCTTGAGGTGGGTAGAGACCAAGGCCCTGTGCTTTAACACCCCGATTTCAGTACGGTGTCCAGTGAGATGAATGAATCGAGCATTGCGCTTGATGGCAGTCCGGATCCACGCGTTGGCATCGTCGTTGTCAAACAACTCGTCCGGGTCGCTGGACTGCAGGCGGAGCGTGTCCACCGGCGCTGACGCCTCCCTACGGCGGAAGAGGCGGTTCACGAAATCGCGCAGCTCCTCCGGCGGCTCGCTGTCGACGTCATTGTACCGGACGCGGAGGTCAATGCAGGGCGCGGACGCCCAGGTGTGGCGCCAGCGACGCGAGAGCACGCAGGTGCGCACCACCTCCCAGGCCTTGAGGAACGACATGATGTGGTGCAGCACCCCGTCCGAGAGGGCGCTGAGCCGGTCAACCGCGTCGCCATCGCCATTGCCGTCGCCTCCGCCTCCCTCTCCACGCCGGGACGTCTCGCCCTCGCCACGGCGCGGCGGCCCGAGCATGGCGTTCCTCCTGAGCATTCCGCCGAACAGGCTGCGCGCGCCTCCTCGTCGAACTGGTTCTCAGTAACCTCCAACCTCCGTTCCCCGATTCGAATCTGCCAAGACAAAAGAAATCGCAAGCAAATCTTTGAAGAAACAACTTGGCGAAATCAGATGGGAAGATGAAAGATTCGAGCTTACACGTCTCAACGGAAGATGGCTCAAATGGCGAGGAGTCTGAGCGAAGACTGAAGAGGGAAGAGTTATTGGTTTGCTCGCCGGATTCAAATTTAAACCAGCTGAGCAGACGCGGGCGGTGGGCGGCAATTACTCCGTGCTAGTACACGGAGGCTACAACGCCACATTTGGATGGGCTGAAGTCCTGGCCCATCCACTTATATGGGCCGGAAATTCTTTTCAAATTTCCATTCAAACGAGGCCTCATTCAAAATGTAGCTTCATGTTTGATACAAGTGAAGAGGATTGGAGGTTTAGACTAGAGAATTAATGGTGTGATTAAGGCCTGGTTTAGTTCCCAACTTTTTCTTCAAACTTCCAACTTTTCCATCACATCAAAACTTTCATACACACACAAACTTCCAACTTTCCCGTCACATCGTTCCAATTTCAATCAAACTTCCAATTTTGACGTGAACTAAACACACCATAACATGAGGATTTGATTTTTAGTCCCAATCTCTTGTTTGGTAGAGGTGGTGGGAATTGATATGGAGTTTAGTTGGAGATTAGATCTTAAATGAAAATTGATATTGATGGTTAAAGATTTGTTTAGACAAAATAAAGGATGAATTCACTCTCAATTACCATCCCTACTCAAGTATTGAAAAAGGATGGAGTTCCTTTCTCAATTCCCATCCCCCGTCCCACCCAAACTCCCATGTTCCCCACCAAATCAATTACCATCCCTACTCAAGTATTGAAAAAGGATGGAGTTCCTTTCTCAATTCCCATCCCCCGTCCCACCCAAACTCCCATGTTCCCCACCAAATAAAATAATTAATAACCTCATCCCTCTAAATTCCCAATCACTCTCTCCAACCAAACGGACTCTAGAATTTTACATAGATTTTCGTGACATGGAGAACAGGAAATAGTTTGAATCTTGACTTCTCGTTGAAACTGAAAACAATATAGCCTCGCAGTTTTTTTAGAAAACAAAAGAATATAGCATTCTAGTACTATGCACATGCACTCTTTCCAATACTCTTTCCAATACAGAGGAAATAAGACCAATGGGCAACAGTTCAGAGCAGGTACAATAGCAGACTATTAGCCAGCTGTAAACATATTTTAATAAGATAAAAGATGAGAAGGAAGAGCAGCGGGCTACAGATCTATAGGCAGCTGACAGGTGGGACCATATATTAATAGTATAGTAAGCAACTATTGTATAAATTGGCTATTAGATTGACTATAGATGAATCGGAGCTAGTAGTGAGCAGTACTATTAAACTTGCTCTCATAATCCATTTAATCCCAAAGCAAAAAGTAACGAGTTCAGAACAATATGCCCAGAATATTTGCTTTAAACCGTAGCACACGACGTCTGCTGTAACTGTAAATTCGAACTATACTGGTAGCAAGGTAAACTAAGATGACAGTGGCTTCAACTGGACATGAATAACTCCAATTCAAATGGACATGAATGGTAAATATTCTGAAGGGGTATATCAAAAGCCCTGAACAATTTTCGCCAGCATATGGATTATTGAGTCTCTTACATCATCCTTAGAGCATCGATCTTGAATATTTTGAAGGTCTGGGTTTCACAGCGACCAGTCACGACATCCGCCACGGGCAATTTAATTCTCTGTTAAGTTTGGAGTTGCAAAGGCCTAGCACAAACATCGTAAAGTTATAAGGTGGAAAGTGTACAGAACAATATTCAAGCCAAAGCAACAGAGAAAATATTGCTGGCAAAAGTTTTAGTGTAAAAGAAGTTAACACTACCTCCGTTGTCTTTTAGATGAATGAACTAACCAACATCAAATATAAAAAACAGGAGTAGTTCAAAAAAAAAATAAGTTAAATAGTTGAACTTTTTCCATTTGATTGTTCATGTTTCTATCACGTGATAGCATGCCTCTTGATCAGCATATCTTTTGATGAAATGTTATAACATTTGTACAACAAAAAGAATTAAAAAAAGGAAGCAAATATATGAACAATAATACTTACGGAAGCTCCCACTTTGACGGACGAAAATCTTCTCTAAGGACAAGCCATTAGAATTGAACAACTGTGCCAGCATATGGACTCTAAGATCATCCTTGGTGCATCTGATCTTCACCATACTAAGGCGTTTACAGGCAAACGATCCTCCTTTTGGTTTGATACCTTTTTCCAAGTCCTTTTGGATGTTGTAACTCTTTTAGCAGGCAAAAAAAAGCCAAATTAGTTAACTACTACCAAATGCTGAAACTTACATATTGAATTGCAAATCATTGAGAAACATTAGTTGATCTTGTACCATTTCAAGTTGAAGAAAAAGCTTCTCCAAATTAGGTGAATTCTGGAGGAAGAGAATCAATATGTCGAAGTCAGCGACCATACTGATACACCACTCACCAAGGGACAAAGTCTTCAGGTTGCTAAAAGTTGGACAACTTCTTGATTCCCTGCTCAGAACCACCTACATTGTACGTGACAGTGAATAACGAGTTGCAGGATAAAAGTATATTCAGGTATGCAGTGCCATTTTTTCCTTTTTTGCTAATGAAATTGCATATATTCCTAGGACTGGTCTTAGGATTATAGGATACATATAAACAAATTGTTTGCTTAACATAGGGAGTTCTTTGTATGCAACTAAATGTTTGCAGCGTCCATAAGTTTCAATGCTGGAGGGAACTCCTTTTTAGTGAAAAGTGAGAACTCTTGAAGATATCTAAAAGAAATCATTAGCAGAATCATTCCACTAGTAAGGGGGGAAAAAAGGAAATGCCCCCATCTACCATGACAGCAAGAACCTAAAGCATGCCATTCTAGTCAATAGTAGTAAAGCAGATCAATCTTCCTAAATTTGAACACACTGCATATAATTGAAAGAAGTGCACACTATAACCAACCAAAAAAAAAAGCATTCCAATGCTATATTTTGCACCATGAGTGATGAGTCCCTGCTGCACATTAGTGAAAGCGATTTCTTCTTGCAATTCGACCTACTGGATTTGGTGCCATAGGATAATGAATTCCTTGACTTGTGTCGTGGTGCTCATCCTTCTCATCTGCCTCAACCAGTGATTTCCTTGTATTTCTTGTGCCATCGTTATGTTTTTTCTAGTAGCAAGCTGGTAGAGGGAAGGGGATAGCCCATCTAGCCACCTGTCATGCCAGAATTTTGTTTTGCAATCATTTCCTAAGGTTATCTTAGTGTGAAGCCGTGAAAAGTTGCTTGTCAGTTTCATCACAAGAAAGGTTTGATCCCTGCAAAGGTTTGTCATCTGCCGTCCACTCTTGCCAGAGCCAGCGTAGTCTTTTTTTTTTTTGAGAATTATACTCTTGCCAAAGTCAGCGTAGTCTTTAGGATCGGTCGGAGAGTTGAAGATTAGTTATACCTAGTCCTCCCATATTCTTTGGTCTGCAAACCAAGATTAGTTATACATAGTCCTCCCATATTCTTTGGTCCAAACCCAATTAACGGGAACCCATTTCATTGGTGTGATGCATTTTAAAAACACGAGGTTTGGAGCACCAACAGAGAGATTCATAGTGAACTTGCACTCAACCATGATCAAACTCTTCAGAGTGACTGATGAAATCTCACGGGCACTTACCACGCATTTCTTGAGCTCCAGTTCTTCCAAAGAAGGGCATCGAGAGGAGAATCCCCTGAAAACATCGTCATCCAGCTCGGCGTACGACAGTTTCAAGATTTTGAGATGGTTGGAAGCGAAGACCTGGTGAGCAAATACAACGAACATCCCATAATGATCTTCAAGCTGAATCACCCGAGCTTTTCTCTTGATAGCTTCACTAATCCACTTCTCGACATCGACATTCTTAAACTTGTCCCCGAAACCATCCACGTGAGCAGAGCGCAGCCGGAGCGTGTCCACCGGCGCGAGCTCGTCGCGAGCGAGCAGCAGCCTGTTCACGAACCTGCGCGTGTCACTCCGCGCATTGCGGTCGCGCGTCCAGAGGACGTCGGCGCAGGGGCAGGGCGCGGAGGCCAGGTGGTGGCGCATGCGCCTGTTCACCGGCGGCGGCTGGCGGTCGCTCGTCAGGAGGATGTCGACGCAGGGCGCGGAGGCCCAGAGGTGGCGCCACCGCCGCGAGAGCACGCAGGTGCGCGCCGCCTCCCACGCCTTGAGGAACGACATGACGTGGTGCAGCACCATGTCCGGCATTTCGCTGAGGCGGTCTTCGCCCGAAGCGACGGCGTCCTCCTCCGCCGCCGCCGGGTCGGTTTCGTTCAGCGGCATTTCGTCGAACACCTGGACTTCACCGTAAGCGACGGCATCCTCCTCCGCTCTGCCGGGCTCCCCCTCCTCCTCCTCCTCCACCACCGCCGGGTTGGTTTCTTCCAGCGCCATTTCGTCGAACACCTGGCCTGCACGGGACATGACGGCCATGGAAACGCAACTCGAGATCAGAACAAAAAAAACAAGAAGAAAGAAAAGTTCGCGACGAATCCTTGCAAAAAGCAACCAAACCTGGAGAAGGGGAATGGAAACTTACGGAGAGATCAGCTGCGATGGCGAGGAATCTCGTGATCCTTCAGAGCAACGGGAGGTTGAAGACGAAGGCGTAGTGGTTGATCCTTTTTTTCCCCCTTTTTGAGAGGAGAAAATAGAAATAGTTGAATACCGAAATGGGACTCTCTAGTCTCTACCCACCCAAGGAATCCTCCAGATTCCGATGTTTTACTCCCACGATAAAACAACAGATTTATTATGGGACTAGCTAAAAAACTGTAGAGTGTTTTTCTTTTTAAGAAAACTTTCAAATTTAACTATAGTATATAATTTCCCTAGAACTATACTATAATAATAATAACTTGTATATATGTATTAAAATAATATACGCAACTTTATATCTAATTTATATAGGTATAATAATGTAGTTATAGTGTAGTTACACTATAGTTCTAATGTAATTATAGTGTAACTATAATGTAACTAGAGTGTAACTTAGATGTAACTTGAACAAATATGTCATAAACATACAATGATGAGACTAACTTGTGAAAATAGGGTTTAGATTCGACAGCAAAATATCTCAGCACAAATATTAGCGCGGAATCAACGGCTAAAAAATTTGACAGTTTTCAGTCGACAGTTAGCTAGCAGAACGTTTATTATTCATGTATCACATGAACTTTTCTTTTCAAGATTTATACGTCGGCCATCTTCTCCGGTGACGGCAACAATAATTTGGTAGCGATGGCCACCAGAATAAGTTACTATACGCTCAGGCCTAGAGATAGTATGCGATGTGTCTAGGCGGTTGCGGTAAAACCAAGTAGCCATAGGAAGTACTAGCGTATCTAGCAGCATGAGCCACTAGATATGGGCATGAGGTAGCAAGGTCTTTTTTGAGAGGAAGAAATGGAGGATGGCAGGAGGAATGTATAGGGCAGGGGTGTGGCAGCGATAGGTAGAACCGTGGAAGGAGGGAAGGGGAGACAAAAGACTAGGGTTTATGGACTAGGGTTTTTAACCGAAAGTGTGAAACGGTCCGAACAACTTGATGTAGAGCATGAAAAAAAATGCCAGACAATTTTTACGAGAGAATTGACTTAACTCTAAATAGAAACTTAGTAAGATTGATTTTCCTTTTTTTTTATGGTGATGTGTTGGGCCAATCCGGTAGATAATAAGTAAGAATTGTAATAAATAAAAGCCTATTTGGTAGAAATTTCAAAGGAAATTGAAGAAATGGAGAATTATGGGTTTTCACCTTTCTTTTTTTAAATGGAGGAATACGCTAGGAATTTTCATAGAAATTCTTCCTAGGTTTTTGTTTTTTCATGTACTTTTCGAAGGAAAGTAAACATGAGCTCGAACTGAAGGGAGACATTTCCAGAGTTAAACGTATACTCAACCTAATTCGTGTGTTCTAACACCAGCCTATTTAATATAGGAATAGCAGGAAGGGAGTGCATGGAAGCATATATTTCCTGTATAGGATAGCATTCAAATTAGTGATGCAAGTAGATAATCCCGCTACCCGTATAAAGACCCATTTTATAATTTATTTCCAACTACTAGTATACAATTTGAAAAAATAAAATAAAATTGTGATAAGCGGAAAAAAAAAAGTTTGTCCACCCCACTTGCTTCCCTGATTAAATGGTTCCAAATGTAAACCATCATTGAAATAGTATTGGCCACCAGATAACTTTTATAACATACTAGAGCAGGCGACATGCACAGTAATGTGGCCAAGATGTCTCAGCTGTTGGACTTGACACCATGAGAAAATGAAGAGTATAAACATAGTTGCAATCATCAACACAATTACAGAACTACTAAGGCCAGACAATCAATCACAAAACCAGATATATTCAGCGCGAATTGCTCCTACTCAAACATGATATAGCAATTCATAGGACTCCAAGTCTCTAAACATTCTGACCAGCCATCTATTTTCATGCAACACCAACGAATGCAAAATCTTGCACATACCCAGGTACCTGTACTAAAACTGATGCATATACACATCCAGTAGACAATCCTAGTGTTAACTGCAATGTAAACTCAGCACTGGATTCCTCAACGCCCGCACCGGCTTTCAGCATTTTAGACACCTTTCCCTCACTCCGGGCTTCTACTATTTCACACCGTTCACCACTTCTTTGCGAGCCTCAAATGATCCTCTTGCTCTTTCTGTTTCGCCCTGGAGTCTTTACGAGTTCTGGATGTGCGACGAACAAAAATCCTCTGACGCTGTAGGCCGTTAGCTTCGAGGAATTCCGCCAGCTTATGGACCATTACATCATCTTCACAACATGTGATCTTAACCTTCTTCAGGTTGTTGCAAGCAAATGATCCTCCACTTGGATCGATGTCCCCTCTTCCTCTGTGGACCTAAAACAATGATTTAAGGGATCAATAACATACTTAAGCACTCCAAGCAAACTTTTTTTCAAGCATGTGAGTACACATACCATGTCAAGGCCATGTCAAGGTGAAGATAAAGCCTTTCTACATTAGGTGATTTCTCAAGTATGGTTGACAAAGCACTGAAGTCAGGAACCATACACCATTCACCAAGGGACAGAGTATTCAGGTTAATGAACATGGGGAAATTTTCCAATTCCCTCCTCAGAAGCAGCTGCACATTTCCATAGATACCAAATGATTCAGTGACCCAAACAAATCAAAAGATATGTGCATTGACAAATCAAAAGTGGTACATGGACAAGATTATAGGAAAAAAAATCACAGGTTTGCAATCATCAGATGAATATTAAACTAGCCTATTAAACTAGCCTTGAAAGTTCTGCCACTTTTAGTAATCAGTTAGTACACATGTTGCACTACCAAGAAATGTTCCAGAATGGCAACCAAAATTTGTCCTGGTATGAGATGAACCCAAGGTTTTGCTCAAGTGAGTTGTGAAATATTTGTGAGATGTACTTCCATTATGTAAAAAAAATGTAACTAACATACTAGCTTGGTCAGAGACAAATATATAACTTCCTTTGGCCAGAGACAAATAAAAAAGAACTGCTAATTGCGAGTTCTAGTAAAGGCACGGTAACAAGTCAGCCATGAGATAAATTCGAAGTTCAATACATTACTGCGCGCTGTGCTCGAAGAAGGTATGGAGCATCGCCGAGCACTATGGGCCATCAGGTTGCCAGCAGAATGACTGACATGGCAGTACATTAACTCAGCAAAGAGGAGTAGATGACCCACTGTTCACATAAGCATTTGCAAATTTTACTTACTGTGTAATGGGAGTAATTTAAAAGGAATCAAGGGCGCTGCCGGCTGCCAGTTCAGCAATGCTAGCATGTAGCCTCAAACTCTCAAAGCTGCCGTTACAGAGTATAAACTGTTCATATAAACAAATCTGAAAATAAAAAGGGAGTCAGAGAACAAAATCAAGAATAATCCCCGCAAAAGAAATCGATCATGTTGCTATTCTCACACACGATTCATTGACTATATACATCGCTCCCGGTAGTTTAAGCACACAGAAGCATCTGATTTCATGAAATGCTTGGACATTTCTTACAAATTTTTTCCATACAATGCAAACATTTGAATGTACGGTACATCATGAATTTGCTTGTGGAATCTTGTTTTTTTTTTCGCCGGGACCTTGTGGAATCTTGTTGCTGATTAGTTCCATAAGACAGCCCCAGTCAAAAACCTATGGTTCAGTACAGCTTCAGCAATTGGACGCTTACGATAGTCCGGATTTAGCATTGCCTATGGCAAAGAAATCAGTCAGTGTTCTTTCTGAATATATATTTCGGTGAAACCAATAGTCGGATTACTCAATCCTATGTGTTGTTTCTGAATATATATTTTGGTGAAACCAATAGTTGGATCACTCCATCCTATGTTCTGCAATACTACTAGCATATTCAGATATTCTTCAGCAGCGGAATTTTTTAACAATATGTATATGATTCATAGAGGCAAACCTGCAACAACTCCCAGCCGGCACCATCACCCAAGTCTAGAAAATCTACAGCTTCGGACAACCGGTCATCTGCCAGAAAGTACCTACAAAAAATTCCTGAAGCTAATAAGCATGCCTATTGAATTTGAATATCATGACTGACAACCAGTCGAGAAATAAGCAATAACAGTTTTCTCAAGTAGACTTGAGAAGTGAGTAGATCTCTCTACAACTAAACTATGAGAAATCTGGTTTTGTTCTAGAAAGACATACTCTCTTGCAGCATAAATGTCGAGACGGAACGTATTCTCCAAAAGTCTCTGCACAATAAACCTATGCTATATTAGTTATCTCAATGCTATGAGGAAATCACCATTTTATTTATGAATTACAATAAAATATCCTCAGTGACCTGCAATGAAATGCCATCCATAGTTCCTGCTTCGCAAAAGGGAATAAATGACATGTATGCAAGAAGTAGCCCAGCTCCATATCTGTTTTGTCAAAAGTACATAAGAATACATGTAACTAGTGCTTTGTCAATAAGAGGGAAAGGAAGATACTTGCATGTCGTCAGCTATTCCAAAAGCTCGCTTCTCCAGAGGAGTTGATGCTCCAGCAGCAGATGCTCGACGCCACAGTCCATCCGACAATGCTCCAGAACCAACAGATGAATACCTGCGATTGTCAAAAGTATCTGTTTTCTACAATGTTTTCTTCTTTTCTCCATAAAACAAATGTAGGAAGGGAATAGACATATACCCAATATCTACAGAGAAAGCTAAATCACGGAGATGCGGAACCAAATAGCGCCCATTTTTCTCTGCTACAGTACTAAAGAAAGTCACATCTACTAATGGTTAGTTGAATTGAAATATCATAAACTACAAAATGAAAATTAAAGCATTCCAATAAAAAAGAAAACTAAAGGAGGAAAATGCAGCATACTTGAGAACAACAGAAGAGGGACCAAGGCTTTGGTGCAGTCTATCATGATTATGCATGTGAACAAGGCCACACATAGCTCCATAAAGCAGCTTAAGAACAAAGTATCGCTTTAGTTCCAATTTGTATGCTCGATCGTAAGGATTCCAGAACGATATGGATCCAGATTGCTCCTTCAGTTTTCTTTCACTGGTTAATTTTGCATAGTCTGCAGCACTATATCTCCCGTCATCACGGAAGGCAAGCCACTGTACAAAAGCTGTATAAGTCTCACAGTCACAG
>CM020178.1:3138872-3174430 GCA_009805545.1 Oryza longistaminata
ATGTTCCCTTGCCACTTTGTCAGTCATGAATCATAATGCTTGTCCAAACATCTACCTTAACTAATGACAGACTAGCATTGTACAACAACATTTCAAGGTAAGCTGCAAACTAGTCGAGATGTCAATCAGCTGAACGGTGGCTGCTCAGAAGGGGTGTCAAAGCATAAGCTGAGCATGGACAACAGATCTAATCCGAAGGGCTCTGTTGGAATGGAATTCTTCTACTCATAAGCAGCTTATGTGTCATTGCCGTAGCATATCACGTAACTGAAGCACTTGCTGTCGTTGTTCTGGAGGCAGCATGTTGATCTGGTCAGGTGACATGCTCAAGACTTGCTGTACAAGCATCTTTTCCATCTCAGGCGTCAACTGATTGAAAGATAAACATGTGAATAGTTCATTCTATGGAAAGGGAGAAAACACAACACAGACAACTCCAATATAAGTGTTAACAACAGGCACTTACAGGTGCTTCAGGGCGAGCCGAATGGATACCACCAATTCCTTGGGTCATCTGTCCAGGTAAGCCAGGCAAATGCCCAGGGAAATGGGTGCCAGCTGAAGAGGCTTCTGCATTACCACGGCCCCATGGAGTTGATCTATCCATTTGCATACTTTGAGTATTGTAGTGTGAGGCAGCATGTGAACTACCCTGTTAAAACAGAAAGATTGCACGGGTTATTTTACCCCTAAGCATATGATGACCACATCACATCAAGAGTGCAACAGTAAAGCTGTCCAAGTAGCAGATGTAGACGATAATGTTACCAAACATTTTATATAGGCCTCTTGTATGCAAACAGTACATCTTTATAAGATGAAAAATAAGAAATATCATTCATATAACTAAAGAGTAGTATAGATCATAGGTCAATGCTCCATAGATAAAAGATCCCACTGTCAGTCATCAAATAACCACACCATCATAGCAGTAGGTACTAAACATTGGACACAATACTTATATCTGCATGATACTTCAAGAGCTAAAACTCTTGTGATCTGATGATAACAAATAAACAACACATTTTTCTTCATCAATGTAGTTCATACATCCAACCTTGAATAGCAAATGTTGAGCAAACACATCAACTTTAATGTGCAAGGGAAGATAACAAAATATTAACACTGACCATATCTTCTATTAGTAGACAAGAAACTGTACCTGGTATAGCTGGGGTGGTGGCTGGTTAGGCAATGGCGGTGGCTGATTAGGCAGTGGTGGTTGACCTGTAAGGAAGGAAGTTTGTGGGTTCCCACCTGGCTGAGAAATTCCAAATATGTTTTGGTGGTCAGTTTGCAGATCATATCTTCAAGTTATCAGGAAATTAAGATTTGGTCCAGAATCTTACATGAAACATTGATTGTTGCAACATGTGTTGAGGAGCATTTGTATGACTCAAGCCAAATGAACTGGGTACTTGCGGATGCATTTGGTGTACGAAGGGCTGCATGTTGGGAGGCCTAGGCAACTGGGGCAATGGTGGTTGTAACTGTTGGTTAAACATACCAGGATTTTGCAAAGGTTGCTGTGGCTGACTATGAACTATTGGCATATGTGATGGAACATTTGAATACTGTGATGAAACATGAGGAGGTAGGGTAGCACTTTGATGCTGGGATGTCTGAGTTGTTGACGTGGGAGGCATTTGATGGATAGGATAACCTTTCGCTTGTGCTGATTGTTGTGGATTTGCTGACATAGCTGGGAGGTCCAAAGACGATGCTGGATTAGACGGACCAGATGAAAATGGGCCAGAAGGTTGTATGTTCTGCTGACTGGAAGGTAACTGAGGTTGGGGAAAACTAGCATGATCTTGAACTGTAGGTTTAACTGATGAAGATGGTGTTGCCTGCACAGCTGCAGGTTGGGCCTTGTCTGAAGATTGTGCCTGCGATACAGCAAGGACTTGATGATGATGATAAATTTCAGTTTATTATTAGCAATTCAAACGCTAAATGTAAAGAAAACTTGAATAATTCAAGTTACATACAGTTTTAGGAGTTTTCACCATTCCAAGTACTACTTGTGCCTGCAAGAAGAAATGCATATAAGGAAAATATTCTGCATGAATGCATATTAATAATTTACTAATTGAGCAAGGAAATGCAGTTGAATGTAGCATACACATAGGCTGTTAACACCAAACCAAACAAATTTACATTGATGAAGCAAATATCAAGTCAGATTATGCTACATGAATTGGAACACAAACGTGTATATGAAAAAATGGATGTTCTGAACAAGCTGCTGGGAAACTATACTCAAATATTACAAGAAGCCGTCGATTCAAATGCAGATGATTTGCTAAACAAAAGAAATAGTGAACTATGCAGTAGACAATCTTCTTCATCCGGTTCTTTCACATAGAAAGAGCAGGAAATACACTAGAAGAGAAACATAGCATGTTACCAACATGAATACACTAGAACCCCATGTGCTCATTAGAATACTGAACTCATCATGTAAAGAGCAGCCAACACAGTTTCTGCTGAATAAAGTCCATTTTCTCTCGATGCCAACATGAATTTGGCCTAACTGGATGAGCAAAAAGTCTCTCCCTTATCGGTTTTAAGATATTGCCAACTACTAAACTAGAGCTAGCTTCTCTTATTATGGACACGAATCTACTCTTTTCTATAATAACCAAACACGAAATCTTACACTTCATAAGCAGAATGAAACTTCACAAAACCCTACAAATCTCGAGATTTCGAGAACGGTCGCGCCCGAGAAGCACCAACCCATCCACCTTTCTCCTAGAGATAAAAATAAACGAAAACCAACTGAAAGTCGCAGGACGCGAGGAATCTCACCCGGAAGAGAGCGCGGGTGACGTCCGGGTTGTCGACGAGCATCCGGCGCACCCTCTCCTGGTCGTGGTCGATCATGACCTGCACACGAGCATCATCGGCGGCGGCGGCGCCGCACCAGAGACCGCTAAATCGGTGAGAAAAAAAAATCCGAGCGAAATCTAGACAGGGGGAGGAAGCGGAGGGGTTGTGGGGTTGGGGGGAAGCGGGGGCGCGCACCTTCATCTGGGACATGAGGTCGTACATCTCCGGGCGGGACATGGCGGAGATGTTGGCCGCGAGGGCCTCGCCCGCCGGCTGGTTCGCCGCCATGGGAGGGGAGGGGAGGGGAGGAGAGGAGCGGCCGGAGTCGATGCGGGAGGAGGACGGAGGGCTACCGTCTTCTCTCTCAGGAAGGTTCGAGCTGCGAGCCTCGAGCCCCGAACTACCGTTCCGGCCCAACAAGCCACGGCCCATATGTCTACCTTGTTGGGAATCCCAGCCCAGCCCAACAAAAAATAAAAAGCGACCTCGTCGTCCATGGATTAAGGGGAGAAAAAGGACAATATGCCACTCTCTATCCTTGGTTTCAACAAAATGCCACTCACTAGGATCAGGGGGTGTTTGGTTAATCGCCACGTTTTGTCACACCACACTTTTGTCACATGATTTGTTAGTCATATGTTTGGTTCACTGTCACAGTTATGATTTGCCATACTTTTTAAATAGCACGTCCCACACGCTATAGCTAACTTTACCACACTTTATGGCTAACAATTTATCCACTATACTTGTATAACTGTCACAACTTGTCTAACTTTTTTAAAGTGTGGCCAACAACTAAACACACCTTAAAACTATGTGTAAGACATTTTTATCATGGATCTACATGTCAGTGACCCTAAAGTCACCGATTAAGCCATCCGCTGCTCCAGTCTATCTCTGATGAGTTCCCAACAAATTTTGAGTATCTCAAGCAAGTTCGAGATGTGCGTCTTGAACGGCTTTGTTCAAAATTAACCAAACTAGAACCTACAGCGCGCTTCGCGGCGCCCTTGCTGTGTAAATGAGGAAAATAAATAAGGAGGGCCTGAAGAGCCTATTCAGTGGATTGGCTGTAGCATCGGTAGATATAGCATTCAGGTTGTGACTTGTGAGGAAAACCAGTGATGGATTAAGTAGACATAAAATACATAGACTGAATGTTAACATTGTTTGTGGAGAACAACGCATAATCTAGAGTACATTATAACAACACAGATACAACCATTGGAACTAACATCGATAAATAGGCAAGAAATTATGGGGTAGATTGGTGAGGGCCACACCTGTGAAATTCGAGAGGAAGACGGCGTGGAAGCGTGGCTGGGGGACCACCCTAGAGGCGTGAGGCAAATTCTAAGCAGCAGCGCCGGCGCAGCATCCACGATCCCCCCTGCACACGCACACACATTCAGAACAGTAGGCAGGGAGCATAAATCAGAGCATAAATAGTGTTGGCCATTGATGTAAGAGCGAAAAGGGGAAAGATGAGAGAAGAGCCAAGAAGACAACCGAAGCAACACAGCTGTTTGAATGGCCTCAATCTCTACTAACGAACCGGGTAAGAGAAACGATAGGAAAGGCTAGGGCCATGCTGGATGCATCGATGCCTGCGCGCATGCCGGTACGGCTCGTGCGCAGGACGATTTGATGTGGCCTGACGCGGCATGTCAGACACTGTAGCACGCGGCGCTCAGAAAAACATGGCACGATAGACTCACAGCCTCTTGGATGCGCATAACAAATGGTATGTGGGACAACCCACAAAACCGACCCCACCTGTCATTGGCTCTGCAACGAATAGGTGCATGTCCATCATTTATCCAAGGTAATAACCAGTAGGTAATTTGCCCAATCCTTTCGTTGCACTGGATGAACGTGCTCCTAGCGCACAAAACACAGGCAGAGAGGAGCACTCGTGTGACCAGGGATTACAGTGGACCAGACGTTGGTAGGAGAACCATGAAGAAACGTGCCTGCCTCGCACTGTCGCACATAGGGTTGGTTTGGTTTGTGACCTAAATAGGCCTTACCAAAATTTGTCAATATCAAATTTTGGCAAGTTTTGACATGACTAATTTTAGTAAGACAAAGTTGTGTTTGGATTGAAGCCAAAATAGCCTAAGTTGACTATTGAAATGGCATTTTTTCCTTAGGCATGTCAAAATTTGGCTTTAAACCAAATAGACACTAAACACTATTGAAATTGACAAATATTGGTAAGCCTAATTTAGACCTCAAACCAAACCAGCACATAGTGACATCGCACAGAGAAACATGAGGCTATGCTGGGTAAACGGGATTCGGCTCCTCTGACTTCGCACGAGAACGGCAGAGGCGCACAGTAAAATGAGTCTAGCGCTACAGTGCAAAACAGTCCCTCAACAGTCGGTCACTGTAGCAACAGTGGAAAACAGTAGGAAATCACTGTTTGCTGTACTGTTTGCTACTTACTGTAGCGATTGATCTTGATAGTTGATTATTCATCGGACGGCTGAGACCCGTGTGAAGTCAGGGTACTGTGCCTCTCTGACGAGGATCCCGATTCGGGTAAACGTGGGGGTGCACCAAAAGTCAAGGCTGTCAGACAGGGAGAGAGCTACATAGGCCAGGCGCAGCATGGACCAAGGTGATTTCCAGGTGGCCCATAGAGCGTTAGGACCGATGGCACACACGCACCCAACCACATGCCCACAGTGAACCACACAAAGGATCCAAGGCATCACAGGATGAACTATAAACACCACCTAATTAAACCGACAAACCAAACGTGATATATTCATCTTATTAATCACGGAGTAGGTAATATGTTCTGTGTAGCATCACGAAAGACACATGCTAAACTTTGGTGGCAGCATGCCACAGAATTACTGGGCAAATTCCTATCGCCAGCAGAAAATGATGTGCTATTTTTTGTTACAGAAAACTAATCTGCTATTGCCTTTTTTTTTCTGGAAAATGAATCTCCATATCGAATCTACCATGTGCTCTGAGAAGCAACATACCATAGTTTTTTAAATGGCTATCTAATTTGACCATGCAAAAATCTGCATAAACACAGCCGCGGCAGATCGGAAATTTGGATGGGCTCACGGAAGTTTTTGGGCTTATTTGGTTTGATACCAATTTACTACTCTACCAAAATTTTGGCAACTTTAATAGTAGCAAGTGGATGTTTGGTTTGCTACCAAATTTTACCCACCATAGTTCAAATTGAATACTACCAAGATTTTGGTAGGACAAAAATTGGCCCCAAACCAAACAAGCCCTTTTCTTAATCTTTATCGCAACGCGAGTCGCGAGGTAAACTCGGACATTCTTTTCGTGGTTCCAGACCATGATTGTGATTTCGTGGTAAGTTAATAACGATCTGAACTATTCGCACTTTCGCAGTATTGCCGCGCGTGCAAGGAGAAATCGATTTCGGGGCTCGCCGAGGCCGAGGGCACCACCGCACCACTGCTTGAAAGGGCAAAACTTTGGATCAAGTCCACAAATCTGAGTTGGGCTGGCAATACTTTGGATTAAGTCCAAGAACACGCTGCCTCGAGTAGGGCCGGACGCGAGGGCTTATTGGGCTGCACCAATTTGGGCCGGCCGTGCCAGGAATGTGTTGCCTTGTTGGACTGCAGCGTTATATTCCGAAGCGGATCAAATACAAAACGATCTTTACTTGGACAACAGATCGTGAGCAACTTAACAAAACTAGTAATATGCCCGTACTAACGTTACGGCAATATTTGATATAATTCATCCTTCAACCAAAAGAAGATATTTGGTATTATTCATCCTTCAACCAACCAAAAGACGATAGAAGTATGTACATAATAGTATTCTATTATTGTTCTCTGAATCGCAGACTTTGGTTGCTAGGAAAAACAATAATGACATTATATTATAGTTCTTATAGGTATTGGTGGTGTATAAATTTATCTAATATGTGTGACTTAGTGCATAAACTTATAAAACATACATTTTTATACACAGATTTATTTGACGTGTGTGAACTAAAACCAAAATGACATGGCAAGACCAATTTTATTAATCTGGACGTATTTGACGTGAATTACACACCTGAAGTGGGTATGAGATATGCTATATTTGTAAACTTGCTTTTGCTTTACCCATCTTTTTTCCACCCTTGCATCGTACTCAATTATTTTTCTTTCTTTCTTTGTGCAATCACATATTCACATGTCTTATTATACCTTGTATTAAACATATATATGGGTGCCATCTTATAATGAACCAATTTTTTAATTTGAAAATTAAACATAATTATTTTTTTCTTTTCGTCATCTGCAAAACACGACATATTAGAGTCCGCACCATCTATCGTCCACGCATGAGCCGTGCAACGATCTGTCTTCACGCGAGTCCGTGTTTGATTTTAGAAATTATATCAGACGCTCGCCATGCAAGAGTTGAGAGAGAGAGAGAGCTGTGTGTTATTGATAATATGAATATATCAATATGCAATAGTTGTTTCTTATCAGTCCTGATTATCATTAACAATGCATTAAACAATTTATCCATCTTGGAACATTATTACATACAGTATATGTTAGCTGAGTCAACAACAGTTGTTTACCGAGGTGTTGAAAGGCCAAGTTACTCAGGTGCAATTCTCTGTCAATGGGAAGCAATACAATACGGGTTACTATCTTGCTGATGGAACATACCCAGAAGGCAATGTCTTCATTAAAACAGTATCCCTCCCTCAGAGCGAAAAGGATCGATTATTTGCACGGCATCAAGAAGGAGCAAGGAAGGACGTCCAAGAAGCATTTCGACTTCTACAGTCTCGTTTTGCCATTGTGCGTGGTCCAACTCGTTTCTTTCAACAAGAGATTCTTGCAAAAATCATGCAAGCCTGCATTATACTTCACAACATGACAATTGAGGATGAGAAAGATATGGCCAGCGCTTGTTTTGACCCAGATGAAATTTCAGGGACATTGGCTGTTATTTTATCAGACATCAACACTGTGCCTGCTGATTCTTTTACTGAAGTGCTACAGAGAAATGCTTCTGTTTGTGCTCCACCGACACATACACGACTTAGAAGGGACTTAATGGAGCATATTTGGCAGCGATTTGGTCCATTTGGCAACCAGTAAAACAATTAATCCTAGTGTGGTAAGTCACACTGTCATGTTAGTCTTTTCCTGCAATATTAGACTTATAACTTTGTTTAATTTTTTGGTACATTTGGCTTTGTTTCTAATTATCTGTAATAAATATTTGAGTATTGCCGTCCAGTGACATTTAAATTATACTCCATTATTAAATGTATTATGAAATCTTTCGAGATTGTTCATCCTCAACCATGGATGTTCAGGTTTGATTAGTTTGTTTACACAAAATGTATTTCAGGTTTGGATTTTTTTTTTTTTTGAAGAAAACTAAAATGAATTATTTACCTCATTTATTTCTGTTTACACAATTTTGACCTAGATGTAAGCCAAATAATTAGAGAAAAATTCCAGGAAAAGTCAGTGAAGGTCAAGGCTATCTGGCTTTAACTACCACCAAACAGCTGTCAGCATAAATTGCTACATTTTCAGAAAGACATTTTAAAGTTGCTCCCAACAAATCCTAGGTTTTCAACAGAAGGTGAGCTAACACTGTGCATAGTATGCTCTACTATTTCATATGAAGTTATGGTGTTCTGCGGAAGTTGTAGTTTCTTATAAGTTCTAACGGCTATTTCTTTTGTTGATTTATTCAGTCCTCAATCTAGACTGGAAGTTGCTAATTTGTTAAAGTTAGCTCTTCGATACAGCTCCCTGCAGCGAGTTGATCATGGTCATCTTTTTTCTGTAAGTGGAAAAAATAACGACATTACAATTTCAGCATTTATGAGTGTTGAGTTTTTCTAAAGGTCCTCACATGTTCTTTCAGAATTTCAACATTTAGACATATCTCATAGCTAGAGCAATTGAACAATCTCATAGTCTGTTATACTGACTACTGAGGTTGTGTTTTATTCATTTTCAGATATATTACCAGGGAGTGCTTAGGCAGGCTTTTCGTATGCACCTTTTGAAGTACTGTAGGCCAACAAGTTGGAATTTTTCAGCAGAATTTTATTGTGCATAACAGCAATCTCAAGCAGGAGTTCCATTGGATTACCTGGGGACTGGGGTAGTAGATTTCCAACATAATAACTAGTGATGTGCTTCTACTGTTTCTTTTGTCTAAGATACCAACTATGGATACGTTGGTTATTTTGTAAAAATAGCATTTGGACTTCAGGAGCATATTACTCGGTACTATGAATTATGATGACACTTGCCGAGTTTCAGTCCATATCGCGACCATGATTGACGCCTTCAAGGGTGCGAAAACGTCCTGTTTTGTGTGAACTTCTCCAAGTTTAATATGGCTTTGTGCCCACATACCTGATTTGATTGGTCCTAAAAGAGGATGCTAGATCAGATTTAACATTTTTAATCGCATTCCTATACTCATAATTCTGTAGTCTGGAAGCGGGAGGACCGCACATGCCAGCCTCAGAGTCTACTAAATGAATTGATCTTTTTTTTTTTCAATAGCAATGTAAACCAACTAAGAATATCCATGGGTCTGCCAAGTCCCATGGTTGAAACCACGGTATATCTCGCGATAACCGCACGGTTAGCAGTAACCGCCAAACCGTCGGGTGGCGGTAACGCTAGCCCCGCCACCCCCAAACGGTTTGGTAAACCCTAGCCATGGTAGGGGTAATTCCAGTATGGTTTGAGGAAATTTGTTTGAATTGAAATTTATAAAAAAAATAATGAAAAAATTAAAACGGGGACACTATTTTCCCTCATGGGCCGGCGGCCTAGGTCATACTGGGCCGTCTGGATTAATGGGCCCTAGGGTAGTAGGTTTGCTTGCTCCCCACCCCTCCCATATAAAGCAAGTAGGGTTCCCGTCTCGCTCGCCTCCTCGATCGTCTTCTCCACCTGCGCCGCCGCAGCCTCCTCAACTCAACTCTCTTCGGCAGCGAGCAGCAGCGCCTTCCACCATGGTGAGTTCTTCTCCTCTCCTCTCTTCCCCGCGGCGATGGCTACGCCTGGGCTAGCGGCGGATGCGCGGTGCGATGCGATTGACCCCGTTGTTGTTTTGGTTTGTGTTGTTGCTACCTTGGCAACGCAGCCGAAGCAGATCCACGAGATCAAGGACTTCCTCCTGACGGCGAGGAGGAAGGACGCGAGGTCGGTGCGGATCAAGAGGACCAAGGACGCCGTCAAGTTCAAGGTGCGCTGCTCCAAGTACCTCTACACCCTCTGCGTCTTCGACGCCGACAAGGCCAACAAGCTCAAGCAGTCGCTTCCCCCGGGTCCGTATTCCGTTATCCACTGCCTGTGTATTCTCTTCCTTTCATTTTTATTGATGCTGTTCTTAAGTAAGGAAACGTCCGCTGCTGTGTGCGAAATCACGTGTTTTGTTGGAACGAATCGTTAAATCCTTTCATGCTTTAGGATTTAAAAAGAATGTGGTATGGAATGGTTATGCATGTTCTTTGTGAATTTAGTTTGGTCTAGCATGCTAATCAGGTGGAGCTGTTGATAAATTGGCCTTCCATTTAGTCTGGAAATTGCATTGTGTGCAATGATACCCAATTAGTGCCTCCCAAGATAGTCATGGAAATCTTACTGTAGGATACGGGCAAGTGTGGAACTTCTCCCGGGATGAGATTGCGCAGTTGCAATCATCTTCCTCTTTGTATAGCTTTTAATTGTCATTTCCATGTATTGATGTCAGTATAAATGTCAAGGCGCATAAGTAACTTGCCTATCTCAGAGCCATAGATATGACATTTTTTTGGCAGAGCAGAAAATATCATTTACCTCGTCTTTGGAAAACCAGCAAAAGTAATTACAGCACTGGGCATACCTGTTCTATTTCAGATCAAATATGCTACAAAACAACCTACTAATCAAGTACATCATACTTGTCTATCTGGTCCAGCAGACAAAGCCAGCACCAACTAAGGTTTTGTATATTTTTCAAAAGAATAATGCAGCCTACAAGACCAGCTAATTTCATGCCTTCCAGATATCCTTGGACCATAAGCTGTTCATCCAGAAATTATACACGTTTTGCACTATGTATCTATGCATTACTGTTCTGCTGTTCATTCAGTACAAAATTTCTTTTTGTTCAATTGATCATCATTGCTAACTCAATGATTGTGAATTTCTTTCTTCAGGTTTGACTGTCCAGGAGGTTTAAGCATCAAAGCCAGACCATGCTGTTTGTAGCAGCAGGATTGCTTGCTCCCGTTCGCAATAGTAGCTATTAGATGCTGAAATTTTATTTGTCTTGAGTTTTGAATGTAACACCCAAAGTTTATGTGCTGAACCTTCTTCGAGTCAGATTGCGCTGTTACTCCTTTCTGGAGATAGCTACCAGTCGTACTGTCCCTAAACACACTGAATTTTGCTCCATTTCTCCCAAATTGCTGGAGTGTTTCATATTTGTTCTGGAGTGTTTCGTATTTGTTTTGAACCCTGGAATGTTGCCTCTGAGATTGTCTTGACACGGGGACACGTGAGAGACGAAGAACGATTTTTGTGGTATTGCCGAATCTGTTCGGCTTGGAGGTTCTTGAACATCTCGATTCTTCAATTGGAATATCTGCTGCTTGGTCAGTCAGTTACAGAAATCTTGGTGTGATGCTGCGGAAAGCCATCTGTGGGATATCCGGATTTGTGTGATGTAGTGCAGTACTCACCAACTGTGCAGAACTTGCGTTCATATGTTAGATTTGTCTTTGCTCCCAGTTTGCACCCTCGATACGGTTTTTGTTTGCGGCCAGATCGTCACTTCGACAAAATTTTGTAGAACCAAATATGTTTAGTTTTGGTTCATGTGCTATTCATTTCAACTTCTATGAAATATGAGCAACCAAGACCTTTACCAACATACCCAAAATTCATCTATTGCAACCATTGGTTACATTGCTTTATAATTTTAGTCGGTAGCGCTTTATTGTCGAAGTTTAAAATGGTCTTTAAAATTGTCCCTCCCGTACCCGTCTATTGCCGTGTCAGCCGCCACCTCAGGTCCTCCGTTCCTGGTGAGCTTCGGTTCTTGCTTGCCTTGTACTCGTGCAAGTTTTGCAGGATTTTAGGGGGTTTGTTTTTTATTTTTTTTCTGTTGCGAATTGCGATTAAACTGCTTGTACCGTACTTGATGCTAGCTAGTACGCATAATGCAAGAATTTATTGTTTTGTAATATGTGCGAACTCGACATTTGGAACAGATGCTAGCTTGAATAGGGAAAAATGGTTTTATTTTATGCTTTAGTTTTCTTATCCTCTGGATGAAACATTGACAGACTTGGGTCAACACAGTGCAATCTGCATCCTCTGGGTCAGGAGGCCAATCGAGCGTTGCAGAAAGTTCGGAGGCTACCGAATGGGCCATGCAGGGTAACTAATTTCCCCACATTCTCAAATCAGGATAGCAGATTGTGTTTCTTTCAGTCCATTGGACCATGAATGCCAGGGTTTTGATCCTTATGGTTAGAAGTTGGTGACAGATTTCTACGCTTTGCGGAAGGATGTCGAGCTGGCTGTAGCGCGTGTCGGTGAAGTCAGGCAGTCTGCTGGTTTGGATCAGCTTGAGGAGGAAATCGCTTCGCTCGAGAAGAAATCTGCAGATAGTTCCTTGTGGGATGATCCTTCCAAGGCACAGGAGATACTTGTTGCTCTGACAGAGGTCAAAGACAGAGTCAAGCTTCTCAACGATTTGAAGTTGCAGGTTTAACCAACTTGATATTCTTCTTCATCCCATACTAGAGATGATACAGAATGATGTAGAATTCTAATTGTTATTATACTATAGCTATATATATTGAAATGATTGTTTAACACCTCCTGTAGTAAATTAGTAATTCTCATTATTATAATGTGGATTTGCCACGTTCATAAATACAAGTAATGATAACTAATAAAAATGTGTACTCCCTCCATCCTAAAAAAAAAAACAATCTTGGTGGGGATTTGATACCACTGTCCAGATTCGTTGTCCTAGGTGGTGTGTAATCCTCACCTAGGTTGTGTTTTTTTTTGGGGGATGGAGGGAGTACAGATTTGCCGCATATATCCATATTACAGTTGAGAGTCGACAGAAGCTATCCATTTTGGTTGAAGAACATGACTTCTGGAATTAATTGGTTACCAACACTAGTTCTTAATTGTGTCCTTTCCATTGTTATTTACAGGTTGAAGAAGCTGAGACCATTGTAAAGCTCACTGAGGAGTTAGATTCCATAGATACTGGCCTTCTTGAAGAAGCCTCAAAGATCATAAAGGCATTAAACAAAGCACTAGATAACTTTGAGATGACACAGCTTCTTTCTGGACCTTATGACAAGGAAGGTGCTGTGATTAATATTACTGCAGGTGCTGGTGGCACCGATGCCCAGGTATGCTTTCACTAATTCTCATGCTTCCTTCTTAGCTCGCAATGTAGGAAAGATGATTTTTGTCTTAGTTTTCTAGGATCTTATGACTTGTTCATTTAGTCTTGTTGCGCTTGTAGAAAATTTAGCTTTTATTATTGTCGATATTATACTTCTAGTACCAAATATGTACCACTGTCATAACTTTTTCATACATGTCCTATTTCTATCTGTTACTGTAAAAGACGACCTTGAGACCCTGAATAAACATCAGCTAGAAAACTAGTGCAAATGTGAATGTATGATATGATAATGACCTTCTTGATGATTATTAATCCATAGTGTACATAACTGGATTTCCAGGTGTCAGGATTTACCGCAAACTTTATATATGTAGTAGTATATGTAATTCTAAAGATGTGCACTTCAACTTACATTAGTTTATCTCATATAAGAATGGCGATAGATGATGTTTTGTGTTTTTCTGGAGAAAAAACATATTGTAGATGAGCAAGTTGTGATTATAATTTTTTTTAATGGCTTATATTTGTAGGATTGGGCTGACATGTTACTGAGGATGTATGTTAGGTGGGGAGAGAAGCAGCGGTACAAGACAAGAGTGGTTGAGAAATCCCCTGGTGAAGAAGCTGGAATAAAATCAGCTACCATTGAATTAGAAGGAAGATATGCCTATGGGTATCTCTCTGGGGAGAAAGGGACACACAGAATTGTTCGTCAGTCCCCATTCAATGCTAAAGGGCTTAGGCAGGTATGTGTAGTTTTTCAGTTCCTCTTTTGCGATTCATATACATATTCTCGCAACTTTGAAAGGAAAAGACATCTACTCATGCTCAGTTTTCTGTTCAATGTGCTAATTTCTTTAGACAAGCTTTGCTGGTGTTGAAGTAATGCCTCTACTGCCAGAAGAGTCCATGGATGTAGAAATACCCGAAGAGGATCTGGAGATAAGCTTCACTAGAGCAGGCGGCAAAGGAGGCCAGAATGTGAACAAGGTGGAGACGGCTGTTCGCATGGTCCATATACCCACAGGCATCGCTGTTCGTTGCACAGGTTTGTACTCAAAGACAGTCAGTGCAGCTTGCATGATGTGTCATATCTTCGTTAGGGCTGTGGATCTGAATATCTGCTAATTCTTGGCTCTATGCCTTCACATATGTTGCATAAATAGGTAGTTTTGTCATGTTTGGGTAAGACCCCCAATCTTAGTTTGATATGATGTGGTCATCAAAAGACCCAAAAATGAAAAGGTGAAATTGGTAATCGTTGAAGTAAAGTAAAGAACTGAGCAAGACATCCTCCAAATGATCGAAACCTCATAATCCCTCGTTGTGACCATAGTTAAATGTGCAGCTAAATTCAGTTTTATCACATAAGCACCATGACTTAACTGTGTACCTGAGAATTTGCCATTGAAATGTATTTGCAATTTTGCATCAAGAACTGTAGCTACATGAGTAATTTTTCCCATCTTTTCCTTGCGAAACCTCGCAGAGGAGAGGAGCCAGTTGGCCAACAAGATAAAGGCCCTGAGCCGGCTGAAGGCGAAGCTGCTGGTGATCGCCGAGGAGCAGCGCGCGTCGGAGATCAAGCAGATCCGCGGCGACGCGGTGAAGGCGGAGTGGGGGCAGCAGATCCGCAACTACGTCTTCCACCCCTACAAGCTCGTCAAGGACGTCCGCACCGCCTGCGAGACGTCGGACATCACCGGCGTCATGGACGGCGAGCTGGACACCTTCATCAGAGCCTACCTCAAGTACAAGCTCTCTGCCGCTGCTGAGGAGCAAAGCGTCAAGTGACAGATTTGCATCCAGTGTCCGATGCAACAACCGTGCTTGTGCTATAGGCGCAGAATTTTGATGCAGAGCAAGAACACCATCACGTAGTAAGATTGTAAGAATAGCCTGGAATTAACCGTGTGCTTGTGCTATAGGTGCAGAATTCCTTTTGCTTGGCTCTACTAAGCACCCAAAATTTATTTTAGGGCTTCATGTATTAGTGGATATATTAATTTCATTTATGCCCAATATATATAAGCCTCTCACCTGCCTGACGCCCTGATGCCATTTCTGATTGCAAACATAGAGTCGGGCTTAAGGCAGCGTTCCATGCTCATCAAACTGCAAACTCAGCAAGTCAGCATCAACTTCAAAAAGGTTACTCTACAGATTGAATGCTTTGAATCATTTGAACCTCTCTCTCTCTCTCTCTCTCTCTCTCTCTCTCTCGGAACAGAGCATTCAAAGATAAAATCCTAAATTTACAGGATCAATACCTGAGGAGACTTATGCATAAAGATGCATTCAGTTCAATCTGCTCAAAACATGCGCGAACAGATCATACGTTGTTCAAAATCGCTCTCTCAAATCCCTAAAACGCATCCAATGCTTATTCCCAATCCGTTTGGTGGACGGAGGACGGCGACGACGGCGGCGGCGGGCCGGCCTCCCCAGATTATGTTAATGGGCCGTGACCTTTTGGGCTCATCAGGCTTCATAGGACAAATCTGGCCCATTTAGGTAATCGTGTTATAGCCCACGTTTTCATGATTGGGCTGGGATCTCGGGGCATGGGCCACGGCCCGCTTTGTTGAACAGACCAGTTCAGGCCGTTTTTTTTTTTGACAAATTGGTCCTTTTCAAAAACTTATTTTGAAACTAGTCCTTGCAAAAAACTTCAACTAAAAATAGGCCGTCGACTCAGCGCCAAGGACATTGGCGCTGATCTATAACGTCTCAGCGACAACGTCGTTGGCACTAAGCTCTAATCCGAGGTGGCATGGATTTGCTGAGTCATCATAGCTCAGCGCCAAGCAATTTGGCGCTAAGGTCCAAATAAGACTAAATAGATGCGCAAGCATAATGTTGCAACACAACTATGATAGCTTGGTGGTTGAAGTCTTCAACTGAAAGACCTAAGGTGCCAGGTTTGAATCCTGCTATCCCTCTTTTTTTTCACTTTTCTCTTCCTCCTAGCATACTTTCCTACCATTCTTTTGAAATTAAAATGTTACTTATAAATTTATTTTAATTTTCAATTTACACGGCAGATTTGAAAACATAAATTATATAATATTTAGATTACTATCTATTAAAATCTATATAATATTAGGGGAGTAAGATAAAATAAGTTTCTTTTCTCTTAACTACTCAATCTTATTCTTTACAAAATGACTGTTTCGTTTGTAAATTTGTTTTATTTTGAATTTGATTTTGAGGGCCAATATGAAAGAAGTATATGCTCCTTTCAATTTCTATAATTTGTTTTATTTTAAATTTGATTTGAAATTTCGGTTTAAGTTCCCATTTGCCATATAATATACAACTTTAATATTTTTTCCAAATTAAAAAATTTTTTTGCAAATAAAGCATATCTTTTGAAGATAATATTACGAGACAAACATAAAAGGATATAGATAAAGAGAGAGAAAAGAAAACAAGAGAACCGAAAAGAAAAAAACATATAAATAAATAAAGAGAGAGAAAAGAGAAATGGGAAAAAATATAGATAATGATAGAGAAAAGAGAAAGGGGAAAACTGAAAAAGAAAAAAAAATTTGGGAGAGATGGGATTCAAACCCTAGTCTATGGGGCTACAGCTGCAGCTTACTACCATTCTGGTATAGGTGGCTCATTGGAAAAGATTGCCTTCACATTGATTTAAATCGTCAGGACCTCAGCACCAACCTATTTGGCGCTGAGCTACGATGACTCAGAAAATTCATGCCACCTCGGATTAGGGCTTAGCGCCAATGATATTGACGCTGAGACGTTATAGATCAGCGCCAATGTCCTTGGCGCTGAGTCGACGGCCTATTTTTGGTTGAAGTTTTTTGCAAGGACTAGTTTCAAAATAAGTTTTTGAGAAGGATCGATTTGTCAAAAAAACGGAGAGCTTGTGCCTATAGATACTTTCCCTCCCTGCCACATGGACATAGCAACTCTCTTCCCTCCCACGTGCTGAGCTGCATCGACCCAATCAGCGGTCTAGTAATCCGGTTTTAACCGGTTTCTATGAAAAAACCGGCCGTTCAATGGTTTCCGCCAGTCTGATTTCACACCCATCTTTTTGGCTGGATCGGACCGGCCAAGGCCCTGTTCCAGTTTTCTTCGGTCGGAACCCGGTCCGGTTCTAATAATTATGTCTTTTCCTATCTTCAAACAAGAAAACGGTACTTTACATTTCAAGATTCCCTCTGTCCAAGCTCCTACAGCTAGCTTTGTAATGTAAAGAGCTGCTAGATATGTTTTTATCAGTTGTACTTATTCAGTGCTTCGGCACTTCCTCTGTAAAACACTTATTCCTCTGTAAAAATTTTAAATAATCATAATTTTACAAACAAAGAATATACCATCGTATACCATCATAGAGGTAACTAAATTAGCTCTACAATGTTTGAAAATAAATTTGAACCATTATATATTTACCCGTTAAATTAATAATGTAAGATAATTTCCACTTAAATCGGTATACTCATTACTTTGTACTATTATTTTCAAATAATGCACTATTTTAAAATAAAGTTTACACCATTATTATATTGTGTACCTATCAAATTATAATTTAAGATCTATATTAACTAATTTATATTTGCACTTAAACCGGCGGACTCGTTATTTAAATGATCAGATCTATCTTTTATTACTTACTTTGGACTATTATTTTTAAACAATGAAACTGTTTTAAAATAAAGTTTACATCATTATACTGTGTACTCATTAAATTAACAATTTAAAATCTATATTAACTAATTTAATTACATCTATTATTTGAATCATCGAATCTATCTATTGTTAATAAATAAAGCATCCGAAGTTCTCTTTTTGCCCGCTGTAGAAGCACAATGCACGTCTGCAGCTTTGCCTTCCGCACGCATGATGAAACATCATATCTGAGGCAGCTAAGGTGATCACGACCGCTGCAGCACTATCCCTTTGCCACATATCAAATCATATATGGTTAACAATTAATTTTGTTAATAACATTAAAACAAATTAAAGGTATGAGGCAGGGAGAGAAGAATTAAGCATCGTGGGTCGAGTTTTTCCAACAATTAGCTCTGTTTAAGCTGAAATAGAGAGTTGAATACAAAATAATTATAATGTACTAGCCGTCAACCCGTGCTTTGCACAGGCTAATTATTGTTTTTATAAATAAGTATTACAATTTTAATCATATGCTGAATTATCAGTTATTTATTTTTCTACCAGGGAAGGGTGTGGAGAAGGTGGGAGCACATACTTTTTTTATTCGATCTAATGGTTAAAAATATTGGACCCACCAATTTAAAAGAAAATCAATGGATAGATTTTAGAGTGTCACTTGGCTTAATCCAAACAAATTAAAATTAAATCATATCTACTTGAAAAAACACAACTAAATTGTTTTATTTTTTTCGCAATTACGTAGTACATTTATCAAGTGATATTTGACATCCTAAAATATGATATGAAATTATTTAAAATTATCATAACATTAATTATTATATATTTGCCCAAGATGTGGTGATGTATTTAGAACCGCAATATAAATTTTATAAGACACAAATATTTTATTTAATTAAAGAAATACAACGGGATCACAAATTGGTTATATAATTTAAAATAATTTAAAAGATGAACGTTTAGAGATAATTGATTTGACATTTTTTATTTATATTATAGATCTAGTTTATATTTGCACATATTTGTGGAGTAATATATTTTTATATGGTAAAAAGTTATATTTTAAAGACCATTGATTTTGTTCCGACGGTAATATGTATTATCGATTTTAATTTATTTTGAATCTTAAATTGTTGGTTTAATTATGTATAGAGCAACAGTTAGATTAGATATGATATGTGTAGCTTAAAATAACTGTGGTTGTTTGTCTTTATCATAGCTACTCAAAAAATATAGAGAGAAGTGGAGGGGGCAGAAAGTGTTGTGCGTATCTAATGGTGAGGGTGAGGTAGAGGGGACTTTGTTTTTCTATTTTTTTCTAAATCATTTAGGTCAAAAACCAATTATCATGTATTTTGTTTTTTTAAATCTTTTTTAATTTTAAAGTCATCATAATGACTTAAAAAGGTAATATTAGATACACCTATTTAAGCTGGACGATTTAACTGGAGATGGCTTGGTTCGAATTAGCTACGTAATATCACGGTAAAGCCATGCAAACTGATTTAATTAGCTGTATATGTTATATTACCGTTAACCTCCTTCCACAAATCATGTATAATACACTAACTAATTTAATTTGCTATGTATAATCTTCTTGTTAATCTCCTAGCTTCCATATATATATATATTGCCGTGCATATAATAAATATAGCTATGATTAGTAGTAACACAATATGACAGCTAATTAATCTCAACTTCTAACAACCATAGTTACTAATCCTTCCGGCAAACCATACATATGTACGGGAGAAAGGTAGATTTAATTCATTGGTATAAAATAGCGGGTCCATCAATTTAAGTGAAAATCAACGGCAGGTAAAGATCTAATCTAACGGTATAAAATAATGGGTCCACCAATTTAAGTGAAAATCGACGGTGAGATTATATTGTGCCACATGGCGGCCTAAGAGTATTTGTAGGAGCTCCACGTGACGGCTTGAGAGCGTTTGTAGGAAGTTTAATGGACTTTTAGTATATAATAGATAGATAATAGATAATAGATATAGGAGTATTCATCTATTTTTAAAAACTTATTCAATACTATATAAGTCTCTAGAAAAACTTATCAAAGGAATCGATTCTTCTTCTCGATCGATGTCAGGGTTATCGGTGCCAAGGTTCAATATATTGGGGCCCTGTTTAGATTCAACTTTGTTTTCTTCAAACTTCTAACTTTTCCGTCACATCGAACTTTTCTACACACACAAACTTCCAACTTTTCGGTCACATCGTTCCAATTTCTCCAGACTTTCAATTTTAGCGTGGAACTAAACACAGCCTTGGTGTCAATGGCACTGACACCAACACCCTCCTTTCCCGTCATAGTTAGGTCGTTGACATCAAGAAAATTGGCGTCAAATAAACCAACCCTAAAGAATTATAAAATATCTTTCTAGAAGAAAAGAATTACAAATATAAATATATTTTTTTATGATCCTATCGACATGGGAAGTTTGCAACTATTTAATTTGCAGTCTAATAGGCCTTGATCAATACTAGTTCCATACCAAAGAAAAGCCTATAGAATTTTCACCTGGACAGTGCATTTAATTATTGTGCTATACCTTTTTCTCTATAAAAGATAAGACAAAGAAGAGCATATTGGAGTACACCATATGATAATGTGACTGCTTGTTCAATGTCTTTTTTTTTAGGTTTGGCAGGTATTGGGAGCTTTTACTTTACCAATTTGTTGATTCTAGCTGTGCAAAATCTTCCTTTGGAGTGTTGTCTTGTACACGGGTAGGCCAGGGGGGATGCTATGACTTATGAGAGTCTGCAGCATTGACAGTTTGCTTCAGTTGTCTTTTACTTTCACTTTTGTATGGTTTTAGGCCCTGTTTAGTTCCCACGTAAAAATTTTACAACTTGCATAAAGTATTAAATATAGGCTAAAAAAATAAC
This sequence comes from Oryza longistaminata, assembly GCA_009805545.1. NCBI lineage: Eukaryota > Viridiplantae > Streptophyta > Magnoliopsida > Poales > Poaceae > Oryza > Oryza longistaminata. Next base: position 3,159,696 of record CM020178.1, read on the forward strand.
TAACTGCACATGTTGCGACTAATTTACGAGACAAATCTTTTAAGCCTAATTGCTACATGATTTGATGATGTGGTGCTACAGTAAACATTTGCTAATGACGGATTAATTAGGCTTAATAAATTCATCTCACGATTTACTGACGGATTCTGTAACTAGTTTTTTTATTAGTACCCGAACACCCCATGTGACACCCTATATAAGACCCGATGTAGCACGCAAAAACTTTACATCCCTGGATCTAAACACCCCCTTAATCCTATTGTCGATTTTATCCTGTTCTCGCTGATCTTATCTTAATAAATCCCATCGGTCGGCATACTTCCCCAGTGCATGGCTTGAATAATTGCATCATCAAGTCAAATATATATACAGCCCTTTGGCTTGGTCCTGATGGTTCATACATTGGAAGATTATGTGAAGGAGAAGAAGTGTTGTAGGCTAGAAGAGCATGTGATGAACCTTTCTTGTTTCACAAAGACAATGAGTTGTTTTCTTGGCGTAGGAGGCATCAGGAGTTCTCACCCTACAACGTGACACTACTGTAAGTTCTTGCCTCATTATCTCTCTTTCCTTTCAGTCAAAAAAATAGCTTACAAGCTCAAATTAGATCGATTTGATGAATGCCGTCCTACAGTAACTAACTATAAATTTGCGCGCGTACATATTGCAGTTCTTGAAAAATCCTAGAGTTAGGGAAATGTTTGAGCACATTAGTCCATTGGAATTGGAGACATTTCACTGCCAAAATACAAATGTTGGACACATTCAGAAGGTTCCTTGGTGCAGCCTCATATCATGCCTGCAATTGAATGCTTGGGAGGCACAACCATGTTCTAAAAATGCCGGGTCAGTTGAAGGATTAGGACGATCAAATCTTATTAATGTCGAGTTGCGGAAACGACAAAATCAGTTATTACCCAAAAGAAAAAGGGAAAAAGCAGAATTAGAAACAAAGCATCAACAAACTACATTTATCAGAAGTCGGAAGATTTGGTGTAATGTAGAACATCAATATGCTTCATGAACTCAAGGTTTAGTAAGATATATCCTCATCAGTTCCGTCTTGGAGGCGTAGAAACCAAAATCAGTGTGAAGGCACCTTTTGATGATTTTTGTGTATATATGTTGTCACACTTATGTTAATAAATTTGGCCGGTGTACTTACTTTCGGCAGGATCAAATCCCTAACTTGGTGTGATAAATTCGGTGCGGTTTTTACGTGACGTGATGATAGCTTTCCTGCATAGTTTTCTTTAGGGATATTCAGAATTTTCATCAGATTTAATATTACCCTCGTGTGCTGATCAACTGGGATCTCTTCCTCTAAATGGAGAGAGATACTAACATTACATGAAAGGTAGGTGCAGAATACTTCTCGGCTGCAAAGTAACTGTCCTCAAGGAGGGATCAAATAATTCATCTGTCAGTGACATGGGTGATCTCGCACAACAGGATCCGCCCCCGCGTAAATCGATACTCACAAAGGTTTACTAAATTTTCGCCAACTTTAAACAAAAATTTACTAACGGGGGTTGAATAAATTGTATTTCTCCCTTTATGTTGGTGGCTTTATAACGTGTCTTCTCTTCATTCTTTATTTTGGTTTAAAAACCAGGAACATAGTACGCGGATATAACTTCTGTTGAAGCAAAAGGCTGGATTTTATCCATTATCGAAACAAAAATACCTTGCTGCCAATTTTGCTCCATATAAGATAAGACAGAACAGCCCAAGTGCCAAGTGCTGCAAGCTGATAGAGTGAAATGATAAGAGTGGATCACAGGTTGCTATGCTAGGCCTGGGAGGCGGCGGGAGCTGTTTGCTCACAACGGGACAGACATGGCGATGCCGCAGATCGCTGCCCAAGAGGTGTAAGGAGTTGCTATTCCCCATAATCCAGCATCTGGTTCACCATCGCCAAGTAAACATGACTTTTTGCCAGAGATCATTCTCCTTGATGCACATAAGCTACAATGGCAAGGTGATTGCAATTGCCATGTCCTGAGATACATCCTTCCACATTGTTGAGTTGATGACATTAAATTTTGGGCCAGAAACAGTTAAATACTCAGTGTGGTTATTTTGGGACAGAATGAGCTGATTTCACTGTCTGTTTCTTGTTAATTGAATCCCTTATAAATTGACACGAATTTCCCATATTTTATTCTTTTTTTTTCGAAGCCATACCCGACAGTGCGACCTGTGCATGTAAACCATGTGGTTTGTTAGTCCTTGCTCTTCTCATATGTAGTTCAAATTAGTGTTTCCACTTTCTGTGATATGAATAGATCATATACAAAATCTCTACAAAATTGTACGAGTTCAATAAAAAGCTTCCTTAGTCTAAATAAAAGAATTCTCTAAAAAAATATGATAAAAAAGTCTGTAAATGAACAGGTGCATGGTTATGAGATGGTTGATGGGTCTCCGAACCCCTTCCCACCCAACCGTCCGGAGTCACTCGCAACCAGGGGCGTAGCCAGGGGTAGTCCTGGTGGGCCCGGGACTACCCCCGAATTTGGCCCAGCGACCCCCTAACCCCCCAAAAAATATCAGCCCAGTTGCTCAGTTAGGCCCAATAAGTCAGACCAATGGAAACTAGAGTGGCTAGGGTTGGGGAGTTCGCTCCGGCCGCCGCCGCTTCTCTCACACGCGCATGACTGCCGCTCCACGCCGTCGCTGTTCCTCCCCTCCCGGCCTCTTCCGCTCACCTCTCCCTCGCCGCGGTCTCGCAGCATCCGCCTCAGTCTCTCCAACTCCCGTTGTCCGTCGCCGACCGAGGCGCCGAGCCACTGCCGTCATTTGCCCTCCCGGCTGCTCAATCCACGGAGCGGCAGAGGGTCGAGGAACCGCCGCGCCAAGGCACCACGGCGACCACGCTGCCACTGGCTGGTCACCGCTAGGCAGGCGCCGAGGCGCCATCAGCCGCTGGCGCCGGGAGCCCAAGACCCATGGCCAGCCAGCTTAATTAATTTTGTGCTCTCTAAAACTAGGTAATCATCTTTCAGAGTGATTGAATTGATTTTGTTTCAGGAACTAGTAAGAGTGATTGAATTCTAGAGATATATGCACTCTTTCATAGTCATTGCTGCATTAGGACTGCCACATAAATCAAAAATGTATTCTGCAAATATTGTTTACTGAATTACTGCTGTGCTGGGATCTTGGTTTTGCGTTTCCAATTTTATTTCAGTGACACAAGAACTAATTGCCTGTAAATACATTTCTTGCGCATTCATACATGACAGGCGAGCTCTAATTTTGATGCCATCTAGAACATTGCTTTCGTTTGAATTAAAATAGTATGATCGGAGCAATGCATATTTTCCCAATTAAGTTCTACCAATGCAAATTGATGATCATGTTTCTTTTTGAGAAAAAAAATTGATAATCATGTTGAATTTTAATTTTTTAGGCCTTTGGTACATGTTGTTTCTATTTCTATCTAAAATCATAGTGATAAAATTAGCATGTGTGGTTTCCAGTGCAGATTTATCAACATGTATGTGGGATTTATGGTGTTCGAAAAATTTTTGGTATGTAATATAAATTTGTGATTTGTGAAGTAGGACTACCCAACGGAAATTTCCTGGCTACGCCACTGCTCGCAACTCCAGGATCCCGTTTTACTATTTCAACTTTGTATCCACCAACAACCTTATTTTTTCATTACACTATCGTTGCTAAAAACTTACACTGAAAATTTACATGGAAAAACTTGAGCAATATGAGGAGTAAAAAGACTAGCTACGGGACCAATTTGGTTACATCCATATCTTCCATTATTAGCAATGAGGTACAAATGTACAATGGTACCTTCACGAACTAGGAATCAAACAAAATGACCACCCTAACATCAATATGTGACTATCCATAGAAGAAACTATTTTATTTCTGTCACAGGTGAGCTCATTGATCTTTTCAAACCATAGCTCCAAATTACCTCAAACAATTTTCTGTGGAGGTAACAGCCCATACAAACTGTCACTATTTTTGATGAAGTGAAGCATTTATTATCATTAATTATATGTTACACAAAGCTGACCTGTCCTCAAAACTGACATTCTGAATTGAGAAAATTCTCTTGAAACCTAATGCCCTCTAAACCAATGCTCAAAGACATTCCAGAGGAAATATTGTGCACAACGTATATATCCAACCTCATTTGCCTCCAACCGTCAGCTTCATCAAGAGCTGGAATTAATAGAATTCCTCTGAAATTAAAGAGCTTCCATAACCATTATTTGTTTTGTTCTGCAATGTTGGAGAATCAAAGAAATATTGTTGCAGCAGATCAGAACTCACAAGTATTAACTAGTGATAGTTACCAATTAGTTGCAAAATAAAATTTAAGTTAACAAGTATTCGTTGAAACAAGCAGTACAAATGGAATTTATGGAGCAAATAAGAAGAAACTTTTGGGTATATATATGACCTGTTTCTGAAGATACTACACAAGGCTGGTTAGATTGAACAGAACCCTGCATATTATATGAGAACAAAATAATATTCAGATTATGCAGCAGTGAGGAATATCAAACAACAAATATCAAGAGTATGAATTGACGTTCCGACAAAAAGCAAGAAAACTGTGAGAACCGGCCAGGATCAGAATAAAATATCACCTTCTCGTGCTCGATTCCCCTCTCGTTCGATTCGCCCGCGCTGATTGATTTTCCTCTCGTTGGCGGGCAAGGTGGGGGTGCGAGAAGAGCAAGTTCCCGTGGACGTACTCGGCCAAGGAGACGTGCTACCTGCTGCAGGGGAAGGTGAAGGTGTACCCGGACGGCGCCGGCGAGGATTTCGTGGAGATCGCGGCGGGGGACCTGGTGGTGTTCCCCAAGGGGATGAGCTGCACCTGGGACGTCGCCGAGGCCGTCGACAAGCACTACAAGTTCGAGTAGATTTGGGGATTTGGCACGCCGATCGATTTCAGCCATATGACATGGCGATGGTTTGTGCTTCTGCTATCTTCTACTAGTAACTTAGCTCGTGCTCTTATGCGTTATATGCTCCAGTTGTTGTGGATCATCTCCTGCAAATGAAATAAAACTTGATTAGTGGATTAAAATGATGGGATTAGTGGTATTTTTTGCTCTCTTTTGTTTGCGGTTGTTTTACTTGCCAGCTGTAGTTACACTTCTGAAAATCCATTTAACAAAACAACACGAGGGAACTAGAAGACATAGTGGCGGATGCTCTTCTTAGCTACTCCTATATAATTGGTGTTTTCAGCTGAAGAAAGTTACATATTGATCAGCACCTAAACCTCATTTATACTATCTGGTGTTCAACAATATCACCCACAACTAAGCCTCATATTCTCATCAGAGAGACATTAGTACTCGTTTAGTAGTATACATTTTGGGATATTTCTAACCAAATTACTCTCTCTCTCTCTCACACACACACACACACACATCATAAGACGTTTTGTCTCTCCATCTCTCATTTTGATTCACTAGCATCCGTACAGACACAAATATGAAGCACATACATACACCGATACATGAATCTATTTCAAAACCTAAAACGTCTTCTAATGTGAAGTAGAAGAGGTAGTAAATAAATATGGGCTCATTTTGCATTTCTATCAAGTGAATCGGGGGAGTTACTTAAGACCCATATATATAAATAATAAATCTATTCAAAACCTAAAATGTCTTCTAATGTGAATTAGAGGAAGTAGTAAATAAATGTGGGCTCATTTTGCATTTCCATCAAGTGAATCGGGGGGGTTTGGACTTTGGAAGTCTGGGTCTGTTTGGAATTTGGATCATTGTCAAGTCAACCATGACAAAAACTTGGCATGCCAAAATTTTGTCATTCATTTGGTTTAGATAAAAAAATTGGCATTGCCAAATTATTTGGCATCCCTTTCGGTGCAATACAAGTCAAAGCCTAGGTAGTCTTGCCAAAAAAAAGAAAAGGCAACAATCCAATCAACAACCTTGCCAAGAATTTTGGTATGACCAAATCTTGCCATTGCCCAAAAAAATGGCTTGGCTAAGATTGGCATAGAACCAAACAGATCAAAAAGTTAATTTCATAGTTCAGCTGCCCTGAATATTTTATAACAGGTCATGTATGACAAAGTTTGGCACATAAAAATATGTCGCATTTCTTTTGAAAATAAGAGGCTGCTATTTCTATGAGTAACTTACCTGCAGACAAATGTTTTTTTATGGGAAAACAATGAGGGAGAGCCCTCTAAAGAGGCCTTTATTTGTAGTAGCCAGTATGAAGTTGCTTTTTATTATTCACAAGCTAAAAATTGCAAATTAAAAAAAACAATAGTAAGAACTTACTGCCTCCCCACTGTAGTTGATATATGATTGTGGCTTTACCAACAAGACAGGCACTTCCCCAATCGAACCTGCACAAAAATTCCACCGAACAACAGGAATTTACAATATCAATAACAAGATTATGACGCTGACTGCTATACATACTGCAGTTCATGAGACTATACTTCCAGCAAGAAAAAAATATTCAGTGGACTAGACAAACTTCAGTGAAAGAGGTTATTGTACTTTCTTCAGGAGTAATTGGTGCATCAAACATATGCTGCTGCACATATTTAGTACTTCCAAGTTCCGACAATCTGAACAATATTACTAATACTAAATAAAGGCATGAGAGCACTAATGAAGGCAATTTTAACAATGATCCTCTGTAGTACAGTATGTATTGTGATCATTATATGTGAATGAAAGAAACGACAGCTCAGTGCAACTGTAGATCAGACATGATAGAATGGTCGGATATCCAATCTGCAAATTAAACTTTCAATGCAAATATGAAGTTCTGGGTTTTCAAATAGAAATAGGACATGAGCATACTTGGCTTTAGCTCAACATATGGGATGGTACTTCCAAACAACATTCCTGTCAATCGGCAGAAATATATGGTTGATTGTTCTTAAACATGAAGATTGTTTCTTAGAACTTTCACAGTTAAATGCAATCAAATTAAATAACTTGTGCTATCCTAAAAAAATAAGTTATCCCTGTACAAAAGGCCAAAGAATACAGTACCTATATTCATTGAATCTTAAGTCTGAAAAACAATAATATTTCTTAAGTTGGATTTGGAGGAACTGCAAAAGGCAGTGGAGAGAAGTAGACAACGAAATCCAGTTTCGCTAAAACTAAGAACTGCTGAAATTTGGAGTAAATATTGTGAGTTCATGAAAAACATCCCCACCAGTATTCCACAAGGACAGAACTCGAGAGTAGAAAAGGCAGGGGCTCCATATCAGAATAAGATTGGTAAGTTGGTAACCAGTAAAACATTGAATTCGTTCTGTTAAAACTTGCTGAAAACATGTTTTTACGTCACCAAACTCTAAATTGATATCCCAATAACTCATACAAAGGTCAATGTGGTCTTCTGCACCAAATCAATTGCTTCAACTACTGTGATTTCAGCTAAAATGTAGGTCTAGCTGCTGTTACCAAGTACGGGACTGAAGTTAGATACCAGTTGCAACAGCAGACATTACTGCACAACTAGATCCCTAGCATGAAACAAAATAGTCCACTCCACTGCAACAAGAGAGTACGGTACCTATTCCGAGCAGCGACTTGGACTGGATCGTGTTCATGGTGATCCCCTCGTCTCGCGCGATGCGATCGACCATCTCAAACCCCACCTAATCACACGAACGCGAACGCGAACGAGAGCACAAAGCGGTGAGAGGGTGAGCATCTCAAATCGGACAGGAAGGTGCGCAACGAGAGAAGGCATCCCGCTTACGTTGTGACGCGTGCCGTGGTACTTGCTGCCGGGGTTGCCGAGGCCGGCGATGAGCCAGGGCGTGTACTCCGCGGGCCTCGCCGCGGGGTCGGGGACGGACGCGACGACGGCGATGCGGCGCCGGAGACGGGTGCGCCGGAGAGGGGCGGCTGCGGAGAGGAGGAGGCGGCTGGCCGCGCAGGGTTCGGGGAGGGAGGTGGTGAGCGGGGAGAGGCGGGCGGAAGGCGGAGTGGCCACGGCGAGCGACATGGCGAGGGAGAGGAGAAGCGGAACCGATAGGGCGAGAGGAGATTTCAGATTAGCATTAGCCGCCCTTCGTGTTGCTTTGGAGGGAGAAAAATGAAAATATCTTAATCCCAGGTGAAGGATGGAGTACGTGGGCCGCAGGAAAATTTGGGCCCGGCCGGATACGAGGGGATCTATGTTGGGCTGGAGTTTTCGGCCCATTACGTGGTTCCCTGAAACCTAACGGGGCTAGGCGGTTTCATCGCTAGGATCACCTAGGCCCACTACTGTCAACGATCATTGTGTACGTAGGGGTGGGCAATATAAGACCTAACCGAATAACCGAAACAAAAAGACCAGACCAATACCGAAAAAATCGAGACCAAGAAATTTGGTTAGTAATTCGGTCTCAGCCTGTCAAAGACCAAAATTTATTTGGGTAATTCGGTTATTGGGCTCGGTTAACCGAATTAACCGAGAGAACAAGCCCAATAGGTCTAGAGGCCAATAAGCTCAATATTGCACTAAACCCTAGAGGCCACCCGCTCCAACCCATATGCCGCATCGGCACATCCCCATCCATCCCCCATCGCGCTACCCTCCGGGTCCGCATCCCCATCGCCGCCGCATGCCTATCCATCCCGCGGCCGCGCCGCTTCCGCCTCCACCCCCATCGCGGCGGCGCCGCCGCCTCCACCCTCCGCCTCCATCTCGCCGGCGCCGCCTCCGCCTTCATGCCGCCTCGCCAGTCGCGCTGCCCGCTGGATCCATCCTCCACCTCCACCACGACGCGTCGGCACCATCATACTCCCACCGAGTCACCGACCACCACCGCATCGGCATCGACGGCGTGTGCCGCCTCAAGTCGGCCCCGTCTCGGCACACCTCCGTCTCGGCTCCTCCAAATCCGGTCAGACTGAGACCGAGACCGAATTTATCGGTCCTGACTTTTTTGGATGAAATTTGGTCCTGACTTTTTAAAAACCGAAATGATCGAAAAACTGAATACCGAAATCGAAATTTTCGGCTAGACTGAACGCCTACCACTAAAAGCACGTTGCACTCGGGAGGATCTGACAGGTTTGCATCGATCATGAGCAAATTGATTGGAGTATATAGTATCATGGCCACACTGCGTACGCCACTAACCACCCAAACATTAACAAATCATGGATGATGGATCTTGGATCTTGGAGCATGTCGACCATAATTCATAAGGGACGAGCGAAAGAGTGAGAAAAAAGCGATCCATCTTGCCGCTCTCTTTCTCGACTACTGAGGTCTGAGGTTTTATTACTACTACAGCCGTAGGTACAGCATACAGTAATCTGTTTGGCCGGACAGGCATGATGATCTCTAGTGAGAATGTGATGACAATGCAATTCAAAACAAAATGATGCATGCCATGATGCAATGCACTCATCTTAGGATTAAGGGAGATAGAAGAGGATCTGGGGACGAGGGGATGAGGCAAATACTTTTAGTAGAAGAAGTATTACTTGGAACTTTTTTTTTTATCACCATTTAACCAATGTTTTCACTTTGAACAAGCCTAAACTTCATGCGATTATCAATGAAACCGGGATTTAATGACACAGCTAGAAATTGCAGGCTGTGGTGCCAAACACATACTTATATTAGCCCCTAATCTTTTTACTCACCAGATCGCTATCGTCGTGTGACCGTGATCAAAGTGATGACTCGTAGATTAACTAAAGATAGGCAGACTTGTCAATCACGATGACTCACATAACGTTATTTACATATGGTTCCGTCGAGTCACCTTCAAGTATTGTCATGTTGCGCCATTCTGCTTTTAGTTCGAGCTTATATTCTACTTGTGCCGTTAATTTAGTATATACTTATTATCAACAAATTTTACTTATACAGCTAATTAAATGGGCTAGTCTAATTTAATCCTAGTAAATTCTATGAGCCCACATTTAATGTTAAGAGAATAGCATCATCTTGAAAACCAACGTTGAGGGACCTCCATTTAAATAGGTTGCTAATTGAGAGCATTTGTTGATCAGTTGAGGTGGTGGTGGAACTGCCGTGAAAGGCAATAAGAGAGGGTGGCAATATTTATTGAGACTTCTAATTAATTAGATAATTAGCAAGGGTAATAATTCCTCCATCCCAAATTTATCATCATTTTTTAGATAATGGAATAAATATCCCGGCCTTTACTCATTAGAGCTACAGCCAATTATTACAAGGAATCACACAAACAACGAGTGAAGTTCAAATAAAATTAAACATACCCAACGATAAAAAATCCAAACCAAGAAAAGGAGCACACATTTATTCAAGTCTATTTGTGAATCTCCATCATGGTTCGCAAATATTTGCATAACCGTCGTCTCCAGCTTACGGCATGCAACCTTCATAAACTCTCCATCATCTTCACACTTTTGCAGCTTTGCCCAAAACCTGAGCCAATATGTTGCCTTGAATATTACCTGCATATATGAGATAGATGGTGATTTGTCAAAAACTATATCATTCCTACTCAACCACAGAGCCCAACAAATGGCAGATGCTCCAACAAGTATGAGTTTACTCATCTTCTTGCAAACCCCTAAAAGCCAACCATCTAACATATTAGATATGGTACTAGGGAGGTTTAAACCAAAAGAAAACTGTACTACTCTCCAAACAAATTTTGCAAAATGACAGTCAAGAAAAAGATGTTGAATGGTCTCATTTTTCATACAGAAACAACATCTTAAACTGCCATTCCAATTCCGTCTTGCCAAATTTCATATTCACAGGTTGGTTTAACTGCTGTATAATTATCTGTTTCTAGTGTACTTTGCCGGTGGCGACAAATCGACCAACCCAATGACATTAAGAAGAGAGAAAACGAACCAGTACAAAAAACGAACCATTATCTGTTGTCGAGGCATAAAGCCCCTAAAAATAGAGAAAAAGGGAACACACAGAAACTAGGAAACTAAGAAAACTCCCACTGTGCTACTCTCTAGCTTAAAACACTCCAGTTTTGCTACGTTCGTTGAGTAGATACACGGACAGGCACATCCCCGTCTTTGGACATGTATTTATCCACGGGAAAAATAGTTCTTTATATAGGCCTAACACCAATCTCTTCCCAGCCAAGTAAATATAATCATCACTGGATTAGAATAAGTATCCACATATACATGCATATAACAAGTTAATTTGTAGCTATACATGTGATAGGTCGATTATGTCGGACTTTGTAACTGCCCATCCTCTTCGATAAGAGATGTGTGCATCACAAGTAACCATCTTCTATTATATACTAAAAGCTCCATTTAAACAAAATTCCTACAAATGCCTCCTAAGACGCCATGTGTCATCCCTACAAACGCTCTTAGGCCGCACACTGGCACTAGCTAATCCACCGTCTGATTTCATTTAAAGAGTGGACCCGGTATTGTCGGATGATATGGGCCCAGGGGTATGTGAAAAAGGGATTACCCTTCCTCGCCAGCCACGTGCTCTGCAAGCTGCCCCCGCCACGGTCATGAAGAGCGAAGCAACGCCAGGGGGGCGCTCGCGGGGCGTGACGTCGCCCCACGTTTCGGGCTCTCCCCCTGCTGTCGCCCAGGCCCTCGCCCGCGTGCACCGCGCGGAGGGAAGAGCAGGGGGAAACTCAGGCTGAACAGCTATAAATGTGCGAACGACCCCAACGCTCCTCACTGTATTAATGCGGTAAGGGCAGACGTGCGCAACACGCTTGGATATCGCTTGCCATAAATGTTAAGGCATGCAGGATATCGGTGTAGATTGAACCTGAAGCATATGTCCCGGAAGCACGCTGATCCATTGTCATCAACCTGAAAAATGTAAGCTGGAGCTCCCGTCTCCTCCTGCCTGATCATATAGAGAGGAGAGCAATTTTATGTCCTTGAGAGGTATCACTTCTCTATTGAAATTTGGTACCTTCATGTTATCTACGTACTACAGGTACTGAAATTTACACTAAATTTTTAGTACCTCATATACTTCTCAAAACCATAAAATTCTCAAAAAGAGGATATGAGCTTCAGTCAGCACTTCACACCGACAACGTCCCGTAGTGATTCATAATTGATTTTTCAAGCAAGCGACGTTGAATCTCTTTCTGTTCAAACGAGCGCTCTCTGATTTCTTTTCTTTCTTTAATTTTCATATTTTCCAAATCACAGGGTCTGATAGAACTTGAACCAATCACTGTTGTAGCTACGGCAACTTCAAACAGCAGTAGCATTAGCTATTTACAACCGCCAACAGTTGAGCCGGTTTGGCAGTAAGACCAACCCGAACATACCCAGAAAACAAGTGCATGGCAAGGATACGATCCAGCGTGATAAACTAGCGGGAACCGTCCCCCAAACCCGCTGGATCCCTGCCATTAATGATGGAAGTACGACGAGTGGAAACGGCCGGAAGTAAGACGAAGGAGAGAAAGAGAACGAGATGTTCAAGAGAAATAAGTAGATATCCCCTCTAACTCTTATTGCTGGATCTACCTCTGAGTGCATTGCGAAGTCCTTCACCTTGGTTCGCATTGACAAGTAGCGCAGCATTCTCCCACCACTCATAGACAATCGAGCTCAGCCTTCATTGGATGGGTCGTGACGTTGCTAATAAGGAGTATTGGTCACTACCCCTAGATTCTTACGAGTATCGCGGTATGATAGAATTTCTATATGTCATCACCACATGGTTGGCTAGTGAATAATGTAAAAAAAAAAGCTAATAGTGATGAAAAATGAATTAATGAACAGCTCTCCAATTGTTTTGTTACAATTCCATGGAGGTGGTGTTCACAATATATTATCGACTAAAAAATTGCATTTGCGTTGCAACTGGGTGAATGCTTTTAAATAAATATTTATACGGTTTAGTTAATAAGATGAAGTTCACTTGAAATTCGCTTGATATATATTTTTTTAGAAAACATGAGTTGAATATGAGGTGATCATCTCAAAGTTAGCATGTAAGTTTTTCTAAAGAAGATTTCTATACACTGACATGTATATCCAAAAGCAAATGAACTCAAAACCCGACTCAAAATACAGATATGTATCCAAAAGCGAATAAATTTAAAACACCGACTCATGCATAGATGACGTACCAAAGTACCGCAAAAACATATTCAATATTTATAATATTTTCACTATGAAATCGTTTAGAGAAAATCATGGATCTGTAGTGTAAAGTCCGATCATCTCAAGTTAGCATGCAGTTTTTTAAACAGATATCTATATGACTCTTCTGTATTTCAAAAGCGAACAATTTATCGACTCACTATACAGATCTAATATTTCCAAGATAAACAAACTTAAAAATCGACGTCATACACGAATGATGTATAAAAGTACCGTAAAACATCTTTTAACTTTTATAATAGTAGAGAGTCGATGAGATAGACGTGAAACACCACAACAGGGCCGGCTAATTAAGCCAAATTGGCCGAGATGTGATCGATCGTTCAATGGGCAAATTATGTTTGCAGGCAAACCCAATGTCCGGGCGCATACAGCAGGCTCGAGAGACTAGTCCGGCACCGCACAGGTTATCCTTGACACTTGCTTCTAGCTATCACCCTGATGATGATATATACAACAAACCCTCCAACATATGGATATATCGACATCTTTCAACACAGACTTGACTACAACCTCCCACAGTTATTCATTTTGGTACACGATCGAGATACTCCGTAATAATTTAAATAGGATGACTTGGAGACTTGCTCTCACCCTGCAGCTACCGAATCGTGGGAAAATTGCAGAAATCAACTGATAATTAAACCCAAAATCGAACAAGATGCCTGCTACTAGCGCCCCCTCTCCTGCGCGCGAATATATCTTTAACATGCAGCTGGGAGGACATGACCTCTACACAGATTAATCAAAATCAAAGAATATGTCGCATATAGTTTGTCTTATAAATTAATATTATGAACTCCTGACAGAACCGCGCAGAAAGAAGAAGACTATTGCCGAAATTAATTATTTGTACACCCATTTTCATTTTACTGGCAATAGTTTAAACAGTATATTAGCGGCACGTAACTTTCCGATGCATTCATATTTTTAGGGTAGAACATTTGCCAACAATTTGTGTCATGGTGAAATGTAGTGTGCCAATTCGTTATAAACGGCCACACGTGATGGTCATAGTGTGCGTTTTTAGTTTGGCCCTGCGAAGGGCTCATGTACATGGTTTTAAGGCAACTGATATAGAATGTTACGACATGATTTCTGTACTAGTGATGTTGGTGTGTTACTCGTGCAGTGGTGCCTACGCACGGACACATGCCTAGCATTGTCATTGGATGGTTCTTATTATTGATTTATAATTTTAGAAATGAAAAGAAAGCTCGGAATGCAAAAATACAATACAAAACATTCTCACATGACCTCGAGCAAGAAATTGAACACTATCTGCCATCTATAGCAGACAATGTGATACCGTTAACACTAGAGCCGCAACAACAGTTGGCGCCTCTTCGTTCGTCAGCCTCATGTTGAAAAATGCAGGGTGCTTAGGCTCAGGTAGAGTCATGGTCTCGTTCCTTAGCATAGCAACACCTCTGACGTGGTGGCCCGATCGGCCGCATTCTCTTGCACACAAGCAAAGCAATGTAATACATCTCAATTCTCTATTGTATGAGAATCGGTGGGTAACAATGGATCTACGAGTTGAAGCCATGTTTCATCTTCCACATGCTGCCATGCCTGCAAGGTGGTATGAATAGTAAAACATGAAAACGT
>CM020178.1:3174455-3184792 GCA_009805545.1 Oryza longistaminata
TTTCGTTGTTCGTTCGCTTTTTAAACATAGATCGGCTTTTAAACCCGTTCACTTTTGAAAGTATAAAGAAATCGTATAAGAATTTTTTAAAAAAACCGCATCCTGCTTGAGATGATTGGACTCCTAATTACAACACATGTTTTTCTAACAAAATATATATCAAAGCGAATTTAACACAGTGAATTTTACATTAACTAAACCATATAATAATATTATTATTAAAATAGCCTTCACCCGTTGCAACGCACGAGCATTTTTCTAGTCAGTTAAAACCTTACTCCTCCATTTCAATTTGAGTATCACAAAAAAAATTTATAGTTCTTTCAAAAATAAAAGATTTTTTCATAGTTCTTTCAAACACAAACATCATATGCTAAGTGTTTCTTCATTTATTTACGTAAAGAGTAAATGGACATCACTTTAAAGAGTGATACTATCCATGGGACACGAAGCATAGAGCGTCTTGATCGATAACAATTAATTTCAGAACCATAAAAGTTGTGTAATCTTTATCTCAGTGTCTTTGCTTACATGATGATAAATTTGGGAAGTAATTGAGCAAAGAATTGAGAAAAAACTTTGTAGTGGAAAGGAAAGCATTTGTCAGTTGGGGGTAGACTGGTTTTGATTAACTCTGTTCTTTCAAGTTTAGTTATGTTTATGATTTCATTTTTTGAGATACCGAAAGGGTTCTTCAAAAAATTGATTATTATATATCACCTTTTTTTTTGGCAAGGGATGACCACAAAAAAAAGTATAGACTTACTAGATGGGATATAGTTTGTCAACCCAAGGATCAGGGTGGTTTAGGGGTCCACATTTGGAAATACAAAACAAGTGTCTCTTGAGTAAGTGTGTTGTAAATTAATTAATGAGGAAGGTGTTTGGCAGACTTTATTAAAGAGAAATATCTTTATAACAGTCTATAACCCAAATTAATAGGAAACAGGGTGATTCTCAATTTTGGTCAGGTCTAATGAATTCAAAGATATTGTCTTACATACGGGTTCTTGGATTGTGAATGATGGGAATCAAACAAGGTTTGGGGAGATAAATGGCTAGAAAACTTGGCGTTTTAAGATAAATATCCATCTTTATATCCTATTATCCGAAGGAAAGTTCTACTATTGCTAATGTTATGAGTTCTGTTCCACTTAATGTTTCCTTCAGGAGATCCTTAGTTGGTCAGAATCTTATATATTGGCATGATTTGTGTGCTTCCATTATACATTTCAGTTGAACCAATCCTCTGATTGTTTTAGATGGAATTATCATCAGAATGGTAGATTTTTGTTAAGTCAATGTATCTTGCTCTAATTAATAATGGTTATATTGAGAGAAATAAGATTGTTTGAAGCTAAGATGCCATTAAGATTAAGATCTTTATGTGGTACTTGCTTAAAGGGGTGGTGCTAACTAAGGACTTTTGATAGACGGGTGTATCAAATTTCCTGCCTAAATTGATGTATTTTTCCAGTTGAGGTGGTTAGGCTGCCCGACTCTAGAAATGATTTTAGTGGGGGAAAAAAACTGCAATTTCATTCCCGGTACAATTTCATCAGGTAGCAACACCATAGCATCAAACACAACGTTGCGTGAAGCAAAGCAACAATACCAACAGATGAAGAAGAGAGGCAGGGAGCAACCGATCAACACCACCAAGTTGGATTTGTCGCCATCCGTGTTGGATCTGGGGCTCCCGCCTGGCTACCCATAGATCACTAGAACTGCCTCCCCCGAGACCCCATCGATCTGGAACTGTCATGGTGGTGGATCTCTTGTCGCCAACCCGCCGTTGTGGTCGAGGTGGCAGATGAAGAAGGGGCAGAGGCAGGTCAGGCGGATCTACCACTCCCAATGCAGTCGCCGGCGTATCCGCTGCTCGCGAGGATGCCAGAGGCAGAGCCACCTCTCCCTTGGCCGCCGCGCTCCACCTGTTCGACGCAATGCCTGACCGGAACACCGTCGTCGTGGTAGTACATCGCCGTCTCCGGCTGCGTGCGCCGTGGACACGACGCCACGGACTTCGAGCTTCTGCGTCGGCATCCATCGGATGTAGATCTTTTCAGGTGACCTCCCTGGCTCCCCTCCTTGTTACCAATAACATTATCATTCATCAGCACAGTTAATGTACAGCATGTGCCTCGAAGGTTGTTCTGGTCCTATTTTAGTACTACATCCTAACATGCCAAATCAAACAAGTGGAAAAATCCGATAATCAAATTGGCTGATCCGGACATACTGAAAGGAGGAGAAAAACATGATATTTCATTCGTAAAACTCCAAAACATCACCAGTGAAGTAGTTTCAAAAGTATCAAGCTTTAGTGCAGTACTGAGTATACAAGGTGGTGGTATACTTTCAGCTTTCCAAAACTTTGATCTAGTTTCGCTTACAATCTCAAAAGTCATGCCAAAAGTTTTCTTTGTTATCTTCCACGGTGGGGAGAATCAGGGCTGTTTGGAGGAGCTGGAGACATTTGATTCAACTGTAGACTCTGTAAGCTCCCCAAATAGGGAGTAAACATTGTTAGTACCACTCTTAATGACAGACGCAACATTCTGCAAATACAAATCGGAAAACGAGGCAGCAAAGGGGTATACAAATGTACCTTCCAAGCTGTTTCTGTTTTGGGAACATCAACTTGATTACTATCGAATTCTTTGTTGGCAATGTGCTGGATTTTTTGCCAGTTTGGATCCCCAATGGTTTCACAAGACCTCCTGAACTCGGGGTTGCATCCTCGGAGTACAAATTGCACCAGAGACCGGGGAAGCATTGGAAGTGAGCAAATATTCTGGCACTTGTAGATCACCAATGTCTGGAGCGAGGTGAGTTGCTCCATGTTATCTGGCAACGCATTCCAGCTACACATGTAGAGCCCGAGCGACCGTAGGTTAACGAACTCAGAGAGTTTCTGAGAAGAACCCAATCCGCTGCAGCTACTGAGACTAAGAATGTGCAGATTCTTCGGTCCCTTCTGCTTACCCACCATCCAATCTGGGTACCTTGAACCATGGTAGTTTGTTATTTCCAGTTTTTCAAGCTCCGGTGGTGGGTAAAGTCCCTCAAGTACCTCTGCTTGAACTTCTGGACAGCAGGCATCCTTATCCCAGACAAGAGCCAGTTTCTTAAGGCGTTCCTTGCTAGCTAGATTACCTTCAAGAGCTTCCTCCTTGCTTTGGACGTTTTCAAGACCATGCATCTCTAGCCGTCCGCGAAGCTTGCTTAGGTGCTTCAGCTGCCGTAACTCATACCCAGGTCCCTTCTTTGCTGTGAAGAATGATAATGTTTGGAGTGAGGTCAGGCTGCCAATGTTCCGAAAATTCAGATCTGCAGAGCTGATTACATGCCGCAAATTGAGGAGGTTTATATCTTCTCCAGAAGAAAATACTAAATCTTTGCACCCGCCAATGTCTAACACCTGCAAATGGTAAAGATTGGTAAATGTGCTTGGAAAAACTAGTTTTACTCTGCCCGTCCGAAAAGCCAGATAGCGTAGATGCTTTAATCGACCAATAGATGCTGGGAATGAGAACACGTTTGAGGTTGTGACACTTAGCATGCTCAGTACCCGCAATTTCTTCAGCCTCATAAACTTATCAAATGGAATGTCTTGTTTGTGTCTATAAATGATCAGGGTGCGCAAACTTTCCATTTCCAAAATCTTGTCAGAAATCATTGCTTTGTTATATGTCTCAACAAAGAGATGGCGAACATTTGGAGGAAGAACTCCTGTCCAGCCATTCTCAATTCTGAAGCAATCACTTCTGTTGACCCTCTCTGCTAAATCATGTAACAGATCATGAACAATGAAGTAGTCAACGGCACCAGATACCGCTCTCTGTTGACTTGCTTGTTGCAGAAATGAGGCTGACACTAATTCATCAAGGTATTTCCCACCAACATCTTCCATTTCTTCTCCTGCATCAGTAGAGCCTATAAACCCTTCTGCCACCCACAAGTTAATTAACTCATCACGTTTCAGCCGATATCTTCTGGGAAAAATACTGCAGTAAGCAAAGCACCTTCTGACCTGCTCATCAAGTTGCTGGTAGCTCCACAGTAGAGCTCCCATTGTCTCTTTCAAAAGGTCCCGCTTAGAAGCATCTCTCCAAAAGTCAGCATCTAGTCTCATACGTAGTTGTCTTCCCACTATGCTGGCTGCTAGAGGGGATCTCCTCAACTATTTCGCAATGCCAGACCCAATCTCTTTCAGTATGGCCCGATCTCGTTCATCTATGTCCGCACCTTCGAGTGCATAATGCATGAACAGCTGAAGGAAGACATCATCATCCATGTCAGCTATGGGAATACATCTCATAGCATCCAGAGCTAATAATGCATCGGCGGTTCGACTAGTTGCTAGAATCTTGCTTCCTGAACCCCCAACCTTCAATGGAGAAACTATCTTTTGTAGCTCCAGTTGACCCGAATTCTTCTCACACCAGACATCATCTAGTACTAAGAGGAACCGTTCTCCAGTCAATGCCTCTTCCAGCTTCTGTTGTAGGGTGTCACGATTCTTGAACTCAGGACATGGATTCCCTGTAGCTGCCTCAAGCATCTCACTCAAAATGGTATCCACACTAAAATGTTTAGAAACATGAACCCACATGATAGGTTTGAAATGTCTTTTCTTTCTCTCACTGGCACAAACAAGCTGAGCAAGGGTTGATTTCCCAGACCCCGGAATGCCATGAATTCCAATTACCGAATAGCACAGGGCGCCACTCCTAATTTTTCGTTGACCATAGTCTACTTTGTCATGGAGCATGCCTATGATTTTGTCATGATCCATATCTCGGCCGATCACAACAGGTGGAGGAGCCGCAGTAGTGACCTCAATTCGTGAATTGACAGCAACAGTTTGTCTCTCCTTATCTTTACTGTAGCTTGGTAGGAGAGCCAAAATTTTGAGTGCTTCATTTATGTTATTTTCTATTTTATTTAAGATCTTCTCCAACTCCATTTTTGATATATCATGTAATGTGGTGTCCTGCAAAAGCCAAGTAAAAGGTGAAGCTCTCAATTAGCTCCTGATTTAAGGGGAATTTTGAGACGGGTTTAAGGAGAAAGAAAGGAAGTTAAAGGCTCCATCCTTTGTCTTATTCGTGGAATAAGCTAAACAACATATTTGCAAATGAAAAGTAATTTGTGAATAAAAAGTACTCCCTTCATTTCATATTATAAGTCATTGGTCGCATCCCGGTGTGTGTTCGCTAGAAGCTCTTGTTCTGATGCATTGGCCAACAACCGTTGGATCCGCGATCTCCGGGGCTCCTTGGGAATCCAGGCAATCCTGCAATACTTGTAGATTTGGTCATTGCTGTGGACAACGACTCTCACATAGGGCTAACCTGACTCTTTCATCTGAAGGTGGGAGAGTTCGGGGTCGTACTCCACCCGCTCGGCCTACCTTGCCCTCTTCTCGGGCAGGATCCTGTTTCAGCACCTGCCAATCTGGCACTCCTTTGCCCTGCTTCGATGTCGCTACTTCATGTGGCTGGTAGCTCACCGGCGCTGCTAGACCGCTAATTGATTGGAGAAGCGTGGCCTGCCGCACCCAACCCATTGTGTCTTTTGCGATCAGCTGGAAGAAACAATTGACCCATTCTGATTGGGTGCCTTGAGTCCCTCCAACTGTGGTGGGCTGTCCTTTCAAGCCTCGGCCTCCCTCAATGCTTCCCCTCTGCGCTGCCTCTTTCCACGAGTGGCACCGCTCCTGCCGGCTTAAAGTTCCAAGGGAGCCCATCGTGGATTTGACACAATAGTGACTCTTGGCGCTTGGTCCATTTGGAAGGAAAAAAAACAACTGTGTGTTGAACAACTGTTCCCAGTCCTGGCCTGAGGTTGTCGCTGCCATGGCGCAAGAGGCTGCCCTTTGGCACCTTGCCCATCCCCTGTCGCCCGTTCGGTCGTCACATTGTAATCGCGAGAATAGGCTTAAGTCCTTGTTTTCTTTTCTTTTTTTTCTCCCCCACCTCCTCTTTGTTTGTCGTTTGTACAATTTTATTCCTCTTAATACAAAGATGCGCAATCCTTTTGCGTATTCCCAAAAAATATTATAAGTCATTTGACTTTATTTCTAGTCAAGTTTCTTTAAGTTTAACCTAGTTTATAGAAAAATATAGTATTATTTTCATCACAAAACAAACGTATTATGAAAAATATATTCAACGATAGATTTAATAAAAACTAGTTTGATGTTTTAGATGCTAATTTTTTTTATAAATTTAGTCAAACTTAACAAAGTTTGATAAAAAAAAAGTCAAACGACTTATAATATGAAACGGATGGAGTACCGGCTTTAGATTAGGGATTTAAAATTGCTCAATAGAAGTTACCTGGTTTGTGAGGCAGGAGCACATGGGAATGGCAGACTGGAGCATGTTCACCCACTTCCTCCCATGTGGATACAAGATCTGCCGAAAACCCCTTCCGACATTCGGTCAAACGTCCGATGTGACACCCAAAAATTTTCATTTCACCCATTAAACAGGCCCTAACTACTAATTAATCATTGTGCACATCGCATAATATCACTACATGACCGATACTCCGGAATAGTAGTAAGATTATTCTTTGTTGCCACAGGAATTAAGTTGAGACCTATAGTTAGCTCACATGATATGATCGATTGACAGGGTACAGTTATAACGACAACCGGTAGCTTGCCTGTTGTTAATTGGAGGTTTGTTAAGGGAAGAGGTCCTATTCTCGCAACACGTATTATTGATCACAGCAAAAAAAAGAAAAAGAAAAAAAGAAGTACATATTGTCATGCACTAATGCCCCTGCAGATTCGCATGTCCCTAGAGTGCCTATCATTATTTCTGGTGTTATATGGAGTATATATGCTAACAACACTATTGCTATCATTGTCAGCCCCCATCAGTATGATCGAGGAGGGTGTGTGATCAGTGATCACACTAATAAACAATTTTATGTGATGTATTATCTCAAACATGTACACCTAACTCTCAAGGCATTCCTGAGCTATATAGCTTGAACATACACCAAATTATATGCATGCATGCTACAATTCGAAGACAACCAACAAAAAGAAATTATCATGTATTCATGTGTAAAGCGCGCTAGCTATAGCTTTATATCTTTGAATCCATCTATCTCACACCTAAAAACACATGATGACTACATGATAGTAGAAGAGAAGAAACACTAGAGCTTCGAGGAAACCAAATATCACTTTCCTTGGCACTTAAATTAATTAACTAGCTACTTTCCTACTTGCTTAATTAATTAGTTAACTAGCTACTTTCCTACTTCCTACAATAGCAGGTTATAAGCTAGCTATAAACATATTTTAAAGAGATAAAAAAAGAAAAAGAATAGCAGCAGGCTACAGATCTGTAGTCAACTGTAGCATGGACTCCAAAACGTAATATGTGTATACAGGTGGGACCAGATAATAGTATAATGAGTAACTATTGTATGAATTGGCTATTACATTGGCTATAAACGATTTAGAGTTAGTAGTGGGCTATACTATTAAATTTGCTCTAAGCGACGTTAATTAGAAATCAGAACGTCAGGGTCGACGTCGTACGTCGTGGTTTTACCCGACAAGCATATCGATAAGCATCTGCGTAATCTGCTAAAGTAATGGGGAGGCAGAGGCTCCGAATGATGCTTAGCTACGCTTTCGGCCAAAAAACGCTGCGCTTTGGCCTTAGTTTATTGCCGGTCAAATCTCCCCATGATCCCCTAAACCCCTCCTCGATCTCCTCCATTATCGTCTTCTTGCCCACACACGCAGCAGCTTAATTAGTTTATAATCTCTCTTTCTTCTGTTAATCTTCTCTTAGCTAGGGTTTTGAGAGATCGATCGAGCAGTGATTCATGCATCGGACATTTCCTCGTGCCCACTATCTAGGGTTTCCGCGCAGGCAGTACTACACTATAGCTAGCTAGCCTTTGCCGGAATGCCATTGATTGGCTGGATGTGTTGGAAGAAGCTTCAAAGGTTGAAAAATGGCGAGGCCTACAGGGGTTAGGGTTTGATTGATTTCGTGGGAAGATTCCAACAGAAAAGGTGCATGATCATGGACGTTTTTCAGGAATGGGCCTTCTCCTTTGTGTGAAACTTGACACACACAACACATCAGAACTTCAGAAGTTCATGCATTGCCATCGGTACATCAATCAGTGAGTGCATTTAACTGTTAAGAACTCGATATATCCTCCCTAATTAATTATTAATCCCCAAACGTTAACGCACGGTGCAGTTCGCATCTACAGTGGTAAAGCATGATAAATCATGTGCGATCAAATGTGCTGATCGATGAGCTGTAACTTGTAACTAGAGCTACTAGGAATCTCTTGCAGTTCTTCAACATCTTGACATCTTGGTACAGCAAATTAATGGATCGGATGGGCAATGAAAAGGAAAGGTAGCTAGTAGCTAGGAGAAGGAGATCATAACCAGCATGGGGTTTGTCAGCGACGGCGTGATGATTGCTCAACCCATTATTAATATTATTTTACGTATATATTATTTTTAGTTGTTGTATATATTTGTTATTGATATGTGAAATTCCTGATCCCACACTATTTTTTTTCTTCTCACAAAAAGTATAGGGTTGTTGAGAAATAGTTGATATATGACCCTTTACTTTAGTCCCACCCACCTTTTTTCCTTAAAAAAAGTAGGGAGTTGATAATGGAGGTGGTAACAAAATCACTACCACTACTTTTTAAAGGAGTATATATACTCATGGTGGATATATGAAGACAAAATGATAGTTGTGAACTTACGATCATTCATCGGGTTGCAGAGATTAACTCAAGATTCAACATTGCGAAAAGCAACAAAATTTCAAGTAGGGCAATTTAAATTTTGAACGAAATAAAATATTTTTGTTAAATTTGTTATGAAATATTTGGGTGATCTCATCCATCTATCTGGATAGAGCAGCAATAAATCTGGGACACGACGGTTGGTCGTGCCCCACACCTCTTCTCGCCTCACGGCGATTCTAACAAGGGACGCGATGGTTCCCAAACCATCGCGTCTTCTGTTGCCGCCTCTCTCCCCCCTATATATTGTAACCATTGTTATCAATAAATATTCGCTCATTCATTCTCTACACTTGTGTGCAATTCTCTCTCTCACTCAATCTCTCTCGCTCAATCAATTCTATTCACAATAGAAAGATCAGCCATGATCTCGCGGAGGGGATGGGATTAATTCATGGTAACATAAAGAGATCCCCCTACATGCAGAGGCACCAAACTTATTTTTAGCTAGCAATAACATTACAATAAGTGAATCAATTAGCATGTTCTTACTCTTAGCTTGATCATCAGTTTATTGGTTGATAGTGCGTTGTACAACGAAACAAATCACTTACTATCAAAAAAGTATTTTATTTCACACAAGCTGTACTATTGCCATGCTATAAACAGAGCTTCGTGAAATTGCGTGCAAAAGCTGTCCTATGGCCACAGTAGATGCATAGATATTTGTACCGTGTAGCTAGCATAGCAAGAGAAAATTTTTTTTGATAAAGGCCGTGTTCAGTTGCTCCTCCAAATTTTTTTTTACGTATACGAACGTATATTTAAAGTATTAAATATAGACTAATAACAAAACAAATTACAGATTCCGCCTATAAACTGCGAGATGAATTTATTAAGCCTAATTAATCCGTCATTACCAAATATTTACTGTAGCACCACATTATTAAATCATGGCGTAATTAGGCTCAAAAGATTCGTCTCGCAATTTACATGCAAACTGTACAATTGGTTTTTTTCCACATTTAATGCTCCATGCATGTGTCCAAACATTTGATGTGATGGACTTTTTGGAAGTTTGAAGGGAACTCAACACTGCCAAAGCACTTCAATTTTCACGCATCTACCTCCAGTGCACTTGTCCCTTCTGTCCCATGTAGCATCAAGATCTTTTGGAGGCCCTCTACACGGAAAATAGAGCGATAGATTAACACGTGATTAATTAAGTATTACCTAACAAAAACTTGAAAAATGAATTAATATGATTTTTTAAAGCAACTTTCCTATATAAACTTTTTGTAAAACATGTATATTTAGTAGTTTGAAAAAAAATACACGCGGAAAACAAAAGAGGTGGATTGGGAAGCCACGGGAAAGAGCATAGCCTAAGGCTGTGTTCGCTCATCAGGGTTGGAAACCCATCTCCTCTACACGGAAAACGGAGCGGTCCATTAGTATATAATTAATTAAGTATTAGTAATTTTTTTCAAAAATAAATTAATTTGATTTTTTTAAGCAACTTTCGTATAGAAACTTTTTGCAAAAAAAAAAACGCACCGTTTAGCAGTTTGAAAAGT
>CM020178.1:3185300-3204389 GCA_009805545.1 Oryza longistaminata
CAGCCCAAAGAGGAGGGACGGAAAATAGACTTACTTAAAAAAAGGCACGATGGGCCACCCGCGTCTTCGGGCCGGCCCGATGGCTGGTGGGCTGTGCCTGGGCGGGAGGCGCAGCCCATGGGCCAGCACGGCCCGGCACGAAGTGCCACTCGGGCAGTGCCGGGCGAGCCTTTTGGCCATCTATAGTCAAATCAACTGTGCTGTAAGTATGGCAATCACCCATAATACTGTTGACAAACACTGTCCACTGTTTCCATCTTCCTTGGACTTCCATGGTTGCCAATCCACTGCGAGACGAATCTTTTGAGCCTAATTAGTCCATGATTAGCCATAAGTGCTACAGTAACCCACATGTGCTAATGACGGATTAATTAGGCTCAAAATATTCGTCTCGCAGTTTCCAGGCAAGTTATGAAATTAGTTTTTTCATTCGTGTCCGAAAACCCGTTCCGACATCTGGTCAAACGTCCGATGTGACACCCAAAAATTTTCTTTTCGCGAACTAAACAGGGCCTATATGCTAATCGGCCCATTGAAAAATCAATTTTTTTGTCTGCATTTGTAATTCATGCAATTTCAATTTTCTGCAAGTTTGGAATGCAAATAATATATTCACAGCACATAAAAAGCCATGTAAAGTAGACATAAAAAGGATAGAACTATTGGATCCCTGGTAGGTGAGTCAAAAATGTGATTCCACGATTGTTGTTTACTAAATCAATGAAGTAAATGTTTCTTTTTTTTTTTTTGCTTTGAAACACATTGTCATTGTCTGCTTGATTGTTGTTTACTAATATGATCATGAGTACCGGACCAATTGTAAAGTTAACTTGTCAACATTTAGAATTGTTACTCTATTTTCTCAAACAGAAATGAAAAAAAATGGTTTGCGCACATCTTTTCAAAGAACAAATATAGAATATTGATAAACTGTATTGTCCTCTCCAGCAAAGATCGCCCCTATTGACATTTCCTTGTAGGTACAGGCTTGCATGGGACATCCCAACATCATAGTTAGCTTAGCCACCAACAGGTGAGAAAACAGTACTACTTTCTCTGAAAACAACATGTGAGATTCCTTGTAACCCACAAAAGACAAAGGAAAAGAGGAAAAGGAAGATGGGGTTAATAGCTTTGATGAGCAGCATCTTCCTTCTCCTTTCTGTTTGTCTCCTCTCCTCTCATCTCATCTCATCTCACATGGTTTGATGTGCCAAGAAACTAGTAAACTAATAACACTGTCACTCCACTAAGATTATAATAATAATTATCACAATATTGGTGTCTGTGTGGAAATATCCATCATCATTTTGTCATGAGTAAACCAATCATATTGACTGGGCAATATATAGTACCCACACACGCAGATCTCAATGCCTCCTCATTAGTGTTACTAACTTGGATTAGCTAGGAGTACTATCTTAACTTGTTCTACACCCCAAAAGCATTGACTACTATTCACACAACATGAACCTCAGTTTGTCATTTTTCGTTAGAATGGAGATGGTTGATATCAATATCGTTTACGGTTTATGTAAAGTTGATGAAATT
The DNA here is from genome assembly GCA_009805545.1 of Oryza longistaminata. Lineage (NCBI taxonomy): Eukaryota > Viridiplantae > Streptophyta > Magnoliopsida > Poales > Poaceae > Oryza > Oryza longistaminata. The sequence goes on from CM020178.1 coordinate 3,186,852, forward strand.
TGTAGAAATTTTCATCAAAATTTAGTTAATTACCAGCATGGCGAATGGCTTGGTGGTGCTCCAAGCTGTCGGCCTTGGTGAACACCTCCCCACACTGCGAGCATGCGCACAGCTCCCGTGGCCTCGGATACCTCCTAATTAACACCAGATTATTATTCGCTAATCGAGTTAATTATGCGCTTAATTAAGTAATTAATCGGATTAGGAGGAGACCTTGACATGGGCTCGACGTTGATGGCGCGGCACTCGTAGCAGCCGGAGAGGCCACGGAGGGAGGCGTGGTGGCCGCCGCCGCCGCCGCCGGAGGAGGTGGCGGCGCGGTGGGCGCGGCGGGAGGAGCGGGTGAGCGGGGTGGTGTCGCGGTCGAGGACGCGGCGGCGGTGGACGCCGCGGAGGCGGAGCTGGCGCGTCGACCACGTCGCGGATGGCGCAGAGCGACGCGCGCACGCGCCCGGCCCGTGGCTGCGGAACCGCGACAGCGCGGACGACGGCGCGGCGGGGTCGTGCACGCGCGCCGCCGCCGTCGCGCTCCGGCAGCTCAGCAGGCTCTTCAGCTGCTCCCACGACGACGACACCGGCGCGGCCGACGCGACGGCGCGCCACCACGAGACGGCGTCGTCGGCGCCGCCGCCTCCTTCTTGGGGCGGTGGCCGGTCGTCGTCTTGGCCGCGACGACGACCTGCTGTGCTCTTCTTGGACGACGCGGCCATGGCGCGGTGGCTTCCACTCCCTGCAGGCGGCGGCGTTCTCGGCGTCGGTGAGAGCGGCGGTGGCGGCGGCTTCTTCTTGCGCTTGGTGTGGTTGTGTGGTGGTGGTGGGGCGGCGGTCGGAGGTGTCATGGCAGTGGCCGTCTTGGAGGAGGAAGAAGAGGAGGAGGAGGGGAGGAGGAGAGTGGAGAGCGCCATGGGAGGAGGGGAGAGGGAGACTTGGTAAGCGAGGTGGTACTAATAAATTTTCTTCTCTCCTAGTTAGTGCAACATGGGAGAAGGTGTGATATATATCAAGGCTCAGCTCTCCACCCTATTAAACATTTTTTTTGTGAAAAAAAGAGAGAGAAGAAATCATATATATCTATAAAGTCCATCCCTTAAGTATAGTTAATGCATATCACCTCAATTATTTTTAGTCTTTGAATGATTTATTAAGGATGTAAATTGCATCTCTTCACATCACTTAGTTGTTTTTATCCTTTGGATGATTTATCGAGGGTGTAAATTGCATTTCTTCCCTCCAAAAGACATACCATACAATCCAATCATTTATAACCTTTGGATAATTTATAAAGGTACAAAAATATATAAATACATGAAAAAAATCGTATAAGTAGATAAGAAAGAAAATTTTAGAACTTGTATCTACTATATTATCACACAATTCTCCCGCGGCAGCACGCGGGGTACCCATCTAGTTAATTAACATGGCAGTGGATATTGTGTGAGAAATTTGGATCTGAAAAAAAAAATTAAAGGAGAAGTGGGCATTAATGCAACCTCAGGACCGGGGTAGTAGGGTTGGATGCATTTATTAAAATACCCCTGGACCATGGTGTGAAATGTTTGAGTTCATGATCCTTTCATTCAGCAAAGTACTACATGTAATGACTGTTGAAATGCGTGTTGTGGTAAATTAACAGAGATAATGAAGATATACATCGCATTGTATTGTACTTGGGGTGCCATCTCATTCTACCTGGGACAACATAGCGTGTAGATCATAGATGATGGTGCATCCATTGCCAACTCTAATGGAGTTATGTAAAAAATATAGCAACTCTAATAGGTGTAGATCATTGAATTCACGATGAATTGGTCTCTGACATGTGGATACATGTTACCTCGGGTCTATATGTCAATGACAAGGTCATTTGACTTTTCATGTCAGAGGAACCTGATCCCAGACTGTATTGTAACTTCTCTTCAACCCTAACGAGTATGGCCCCGTTTAGTTCCAAAAACTTTTTTCCAAAAACATCACATCGAATCTTTGGATACATGCATAGAGTATTAAATATAGATAAATTAAAAACTAATTGCACAGTTAGAGGGAAATCGCGAGACGAATCTTTTGAGCCTAATTAGTCCATGATTAGCCATAAGTTTGTACTTGGGGTGCCAATGTGCCATCTCATTCTACTTGGGACAACATAGGGTGTAGATCATAGATGATGGTGTATCCATTGCCAACTCATAGAGTTATGTAAAAAAAATATAGCAACTCTAATAGATGTAGATCATTGAAGTCACGGTGAATTGGTCACTGACATGCAGTACATGTTACATTGGGTCTATATGTCACTGGCAAGGTCATATGTCTTTTAGTGTGAGAGGAACCTGATCCCAGACTGTATTGTAACTTCTCTTGAACCTAACAAGTATATGGTAATCAGCTCATTGAAAAATCATTTTTTTATCTGCATTTGTAATTCATGCAATTCCAATTTTCTGCAAGTTTGGAATGCAAATAATATATTCACAGCACATACAAAAACATATAAAGTAGACATAAAAAAAAGAGAGAACTATTGGATCCTGGTAGGTGAGTCAAAGTGTGATTCCACGATTGTCAACGTTTCTTTTTTTGCTCTGAAAAACAAAGTCATTAGGCAAAACAATAAGTAAATATGATCATGAGTACCGGACCAATTGTAAAGTTAACTTGTCAACATTTAGAATTGTTACTCTATTTTCTCAAACAGAAATGAAAAAAAATGGTTTGCACACATCTTTTCAAAGAATAAATATAGAATATTGATGATCTGTATTGTCCTCTCCAGCCAAGATCGCCCCAATTGACATTTCCTTGTAGGTACAGGCTTTGCATGAGACATCCCAACATCATAGTTAGCTTAGCCACCAACAGGTGAGAAAACAGTACTACTTTCTCTGAAAACAACATGTGAGAAAAAAAAAGGGGGTACATATATAGTGCATAGTATATTGTCAATAAGTACCAATGAATTCAGCAGCCATTTTATTTTCATTGATTGGTTAACCTCAGCAATGAGAGCTAGCTATCTAGGTCCACAAAATTTGACCACCAAAAGTGTTGAAAAATCGACCATCAACCGCGAAAGATTGCAGAAAAGAAACTGAATTTCTTGGGCTTGAATCATGAATGCCAGATCGATCTCGATGATTTCTGTCTGCTTGATTCATTTTTTTGCAAGTGGTAGGAGTGTGGGACAGTTTCAGAGGACAGCTGTTTGTTTGGCCTGCAATCTTGTGTTGTGGAGTAGCTAGTACCAGAATGGGTAGAGACCCCCTCTTTTTGGGTTGCATACTGAAATTGTGTGTTCTATGATAAGAACAATGTGATCAATTGGAGCCTGGTAAGGGACATTTGCATGGATTGGTACCACAATCTCACTGGAAGAGCAACACATTATTTGTGAACATGTTCCTGCGTACAATGGGAGAGTTGCTTGCAGATGAGCTTGTGTCCAACTATGTTCTTTTTTCCCCTGTAAAATAATCATTTTTTCTCCATTTTGCATGAATAAACCATAATTTATAAATATTTCAAAAACATACTGCAACCGCTGGGGAGTTCAGAAGCTAATCCTTCAGACAGATATTACTGTGCTGGTGAGAAATTTGTTGACGAGATAAGGTCTCAACAGCTAGAGTGTCGAATGTTTACCTAAGAAATTAAAATAACGCCTCTGATAGCTATTGGAAGATTTCCAGATGAAGTGGTGAACAAAGTGATGCATAAGCAATTATTATTACTATTATTACAATCTGAAAGTAATCTGATTATTTCAGAAGTGAAACTATATCTCTCAAAAAGAGAAGAAAAAACAGAGGGGAGAGGTTGAGCTTCCCCATCACACCACAGGATGAGGGAGTTGCTAAGTACTAAATTAGTATGCTATTCTCAGTTGCTTACCTGCCTCAAGTAGGTTAACTGCCCTCTCACTTCATCCATGTCCTCATGTCCCTTTCTCTTCCTTTGCTATAATCTCTTTCTACGATTAGTTAATGTCAGGATCATCTACTATATATGTGTCTTGTCTCTCAAATTTCTTGGAGTTATTGGATGCAACATTAGAGTTTCTTGGCAATAATTTGGATTGAAAAGATTCAGATGTTAGCAACACCACATGGCGACGAAATGTCAGGACTCCTTGTGACCTTGTCCATGAATACAAGCATACTATATTTGCAAATGTAAACTACTTAAATAAGATGTGATGCCTTTAGAATTCATACAAGAGCAACAAAACATGCCCTACGTGGATTATCGCCAATGATCAAACTTTATTCTTCAACCAATGAACCAAAGCAACCTAGCATCTTAATTACCAACTGAACTATAGGTAGTTGCATTACATCACATCTAGGCTGAAACTAATACGATGCTTGCCTCAAAACAGAATATACAGATTATTTCTGAAATGCTGGCATGCTAGTGACAAGCATGGTATGGTAACATGGGAGAGCTAATGCTAGTGAGATAACATAAGATGCTTGAGCTTTCTGGCCAACCATGCATGCTACCATTTTGTCTGGTTTTCCTTCCTATTTTTATGAGCTGAAAGCAACAGCGGAGAGGGAGGAGTCCGTGGTAGGTATGAGGCATCTTCAGGGTGAGCTAGCAGCTGGTTTGCATGGCACCAATTTTCTCACAACAAATCCCCAACCAAAATGCATCCAAGGAAGAAAAGGGAAAAGAAATAGAAGTAAGGGGGACATGAAAATTGTACCAATGGTTGTTGATTATCTGATCAGTCTGCTAACCTCTTCTAGAAATGGGTTCAGAACCTGTACTTCTCAGAGGAAAAATGACAACAAATTCCAATAATTGAATTGCATTGGGTTATTTGTTAGGACAAATGCATGCTGATGTTTGCATCTGACATGCTTGCACTGCACGCACTGACTTGCTCTGCAAATGTTGGCGCAGAGCAGGAGCAGATCTGTGCATTAACTTGTGGAGATGTGAGGAGTAAAGGTAGTACAGGCAGGTGATCCACATGTATGTGAGTAACTCTGATGATCTGATCTCTGAAGCCCATTGCAGTAGTAATATGCAGCTGTTCTATGCCAAAAACCTGGACCACAGATCCATGGATCCAGCCAACTGCTCCATCGTGGGCTCCATTAACAAGCTGTTTGCACTTTGATTACCCTGAACTTTATTCTATCCATAAAACTGAGATTGTCTTAAGGGAAAAAAAAAAGGAACTAATCTAATTCCAGATACTACAAGACAATGAAAAACAACCGGCGGTTTCGTTAAGTGTTCAACTGTTCATACACCAAGGCAAGGAACCAGCTACAGTTGAATAGTGCCCTCAAGGACAAGCTTTCTAGAAATTTTGCCAGACATGATCCAGACCACGAGTTACCACAGATGCAATCCCAGGTCTGAATTGAAAGGTACTAAATAAAAGCCAACACAATAATACAAAGGTGTCCCATGGGCTTTGTCTGAGCCCTTAAGACAGAATGTACGAATCAAAAGTTCCATATCCAGCAGGTGTAGGGGAAACTGAGTTACTATTCCAATGTACCCTCGACTCCATACAATTAACATTTCAACATTTCAGGTTCATATTCTACGCAGGAGATGCCACCATCCACATCAGGATTAAAGAGCGTGACAAGATCATGGCATGGCATGTTCCCAAAATTAATTCTCTTCTACAGGACCATTTCCTTCGGTGCAATCATTCTTGGGCGGACAAAGATCATGATTCTTCGTCACTTTCATTGCCAAAAACCGATGACATTTTTGTAGCAACCTTAGGTTTCTTGCTTACATTGCCAACTGGAGCCTGTCCGTGCAAAAGAGTAGCCAAGTTAACAATTAGATACTGCTGCAAAAAATAACCGATAAAACAGTGTTTTTCTTTAAAAAAAACAACCTAACGTATGGAGCTCCCATGACACTACAGTATCAAGTTTAGTGGGGCACAAAGCCACAAAGACGACCCGGTTGACGTGTCGAAAGGATAGTAGTATACGCATTATATTCTCACTTTAGGCCAAATAAGTTAATGTGTCAAAACTAGAGCAATGAAAAAAGACTGGAGAATATAGAAAAGATAAAACAAATTCACAGAGTTTCATGCAAGCACACAACTACTTTACTTCCATAAATGGCCATATCAGTTTAACAAAATATGTTGTTGAGATGTGGGGTACCTTGGAAGGAGCCATTTTGGAGAAGCCAAACTTCAAGGTTTTACGCTGATCCTGATTTGAAGGGTTAGGCAAGTTCTTCATTGTAATTCTCTCTGATGAGCTCTCTGATGGTTCTTGCTTCTGCTGCTGCTGCTTTCTATGAGCATCAGCCCTGAAGTCCCATTAAGGAAATTGCAAGTTCAATAAACATTCAGCGCATTTGTTCATAGTTAGCACATCACTGAGTTATCATTGTTATCGACTAAAACATGGGATGGATACAGTTGAGCAAATTTTGCCAGCTCCTTCTCTTCTCGTTGCTGCTCACGTTTCTGCCTGTCATCACGGCTGCTGCTGCTGCTGCTGCTTTGCATTTCTTTCATTTCCTTGAACCTCTGTTGTAACCACAGTGAACTTATCAGAAATATAGTCCTGAACAATTAATATGCAGGAGTGAAGGGGGAATGTATGTATGTGCACCCATACTTCACAAAAGAAAAGGCAGTAGAAGAGAAGTTCGATGCACCAAGTAAACACATTACCTTCCTATGATTGTGGTCGTATGAGCTCAAATGAGACTCAAATTCATGCGCCAATTTGTACTGCTTGTTACAGAGACTGCAAAAGAACACCTTCTGTATCTCCTTGACCTCACTACGTATTTTCTGCTCGCGTTCTGCTATGACCTGGATTGTCATGATTTGCACCAAGCAGGAAAAAGAACCACCAAATAAAAAATGCCCAAAATGCTCAAGGATCATGAGGGCTGATGCTAGCAACTCTTGCATGAATAAGATGCAACAGCTTATACAATATCAATATGTAATGCCAACAGCTAGATATAAGTTTTCGAAGTGCAAGCATCAACCCTGAAGAAATAGAAAATTAAGGAATCAATGTTCGATTGCACACCTCGCGCTTCTTTATATGTTCTTCAGTCTCCTCAAGCTCTATGTTTAATTTCCTCCTTTGCACATTATCTTCTGATGTGAAGAAGTCATCTTGCTCTTGCTTCCCCACACCCAATTTTGCATCTCTGATACCAGCTTTTATTGGCTCTGTTATACCTATATAACATTAAAGAAAAAAGGGCATTGTCATGAAGGTGCCAGAACTTTAGCAGAAAATATTAAAGTGATAACTGCTTTTTTAATCAATGATGGTAACTAGTTAGAAAAATAGAGAGATATCAACAAAATGATAGTTAAAAATTTTGAATAGACATCAAGGGATAACTAACAGAAGAGGTTTAATCATAAAGTTCAGTCAAGTCGTTATGCCACTGACATGGTGATTAGTCATGACTAGTCTTGTACTGCTCAAACAGAAAGTGCAGGGAGAAAGGGGGAAGGTTCAGAGAAGAATGAGGAAGGAGCAAGGATTGATCAACAAAACAAAATAGAGGAAAACAGAGTAAAGTAACATCACCAAGGACAAAAAGTTGCATTGCATTGATAGATTTTCCTAGTTTACACCTATAAAACTAGCCTGTTGAAAGACCAGCAGTTCCAATCTAGTGCCTCCCAACAGAGCAACCTTCACAAATAACAACGTGATAATTACGGAAAATGAAGCATAACAGATTGGCAGTCAATGAGCTCATAAAATTGCTCAACTAACCTTAACCTAATGCTGTACTCCCTCTGTCCCAAAAAAAGCCAACCTAGGAGGGGAATCTAGATAGCCCTTTGGCTAGATTCGTTGTACTAGGAGGGGTCATAGGTTGTTTTTTTTTTTTGGGACGGAGGGAGTAAGCCTAGAACTAGAACACGACGGAAGCAAGAACCGCCAACATCCCTTTAAATCTCCTATCCCTTGCCAATTCAGTTATTCTCCATTCGTAGCCATGCATGAAGAAATTAAACCTGAACTTAGCCTAAGACAAGATTTTATTAGAGATGCATGCAAATGTAGTGACAGTTACTACGCTCACAAACCACAACTACAAAACTAAGGAATTCAATAAGGATTGTGGAAACTGGTAAGCTTAAGATGGCAGAGCCAAGTGTTGAAACATTAAGCTGTTGCTGACAGTGTAGTTTGAAAAGTTAGGGGTGTACTGCAATGGAGGTAAACAAGATGGAGAAAGCAAGTGAGCGAGGTAGAGAAGATGAAGTTTTATACCTTGCTCGTTCTTGCCGAGCCCCTTGCCCTTCCACCCCATCTTCTGGAGCAGCCTGAATCCAACGTTGGAGGAGGTGAGCTGCGTGTCAACGGACGCCTGCTCCAGCCCCTCCGTCTCGAATTTCAATCCAACATCTGGTGGTCTCTCTCCGCATGGGTTTGGGACTTGGAGGAGGTCTGCGTCGTCACCGTTGTTGGTCGTAGCATCACCTGGGCGGTTTTCCCCTGTCTGTCGAGCATCACCCATGGCGCATCAAGGGGTAAGCCTGCTGTCTTTTCGCTCGTATCTAAAAATTCATCAAAAACTTGTGTTAGTATTGGGACGACCTCAAGGTGTTCGATAGAATGCCCCAGAAGACTCAACATGCCGCTGCTTCGTCCTATGCGCCAACACAAGCTTCACCACGAACGCCAAACACGAATTCCACTACCCTACCAATATAGGTTTTCGCATTGCACGCGGCCACTCCATGATGCGCTTATTCTACTGTGACTAACGACCAGAACCGATTGATTGCAGCCCGACGCGCCTGGTGTCAGTGGCATCAGCAGCGCCAGCACGGTGAAGCTCAAGGACCTCGTCCCGGCGGCCACCAACAACGTGAACACGACGTTCATCGTGCTCGACAAGGCGGCCAGAGCCATGAGCCAAGAGAAAAAAAAACAATGAGTTTTAGTATTAAGTCGATTAAACATATATTTAAGTTAAATTGTACTTCCTCCGTTTCATAATGTAAGTCATTCTAGCATTTCCCACATTCATATTGATGTTAATGAATCTAGATAGATATATATGTCTAGATTCATTAGCATCAATATGAATATGGAAAATGCTAGAATTAATGACTTACATTGTGAAACGGAGGGAATATTTTTATGATTTTCCTTATTGAATAAATATGTGATTTTAAAATTTAAGAAGAATCAACAGTGAAACAGTCGGGAGATGACTGTTGAAGGGTGCGGGTTGATTAATGGAATCTATTTGTCTACTCCCTCCGTCCCAAAATATAAGAATGTTCTTATATTTTGGGGCGGAAGAAGTAGTCAGTGGTGTAATATAATAGTATAAATTATGAGACCCTAATATTAATACTAGTAGGGATGGTGTGGTAGAAAAACCACCACTACATATACATATAGTATAGAAATTCGTCATTCTTTACATTATCAAGGACTATACTCATACGTACCATTCAATCTTATCTTCAAAGTTTCCAATCTCATGTATGCCAAGCCAATCCTTGCTCCACTACATGGAGTGCAAATGCTACCCAATGTATGTCAATCAATAAGGTGATTAATGTAGCCATGTAGGGCAAGTGATACAAGTCATGAACAGATCGATATTTATTGCTTTGCTACTGCAATATACATGCTCAAATAGTCTTTAATTATCATCTTGATTCTTTTACTATACCTAGCATATTTCCCAAGAAATTAGAGAGGGGAGCTATGCTGGATGTTGTTGCCCATGCTGCTGGCAGTATAATTTGGGCTGTGATTAGTTCCACGTTAAAATTAAAAGTTTAAGGAAATTGAAACGATGTGACGGAAAAGTTAGAAGTTTGTGTACGTAGAAAAGTTCGATGTAACGAAAAAGTTAGAAGTTTAAAGAAAAATGTTGGAATCTAAACAGGGCCTTGAGCCATTACTGCCTCCAAAATCGGTGCTTCCTTAACTCGGCTGCATTACTCCGTTTGTCTGCATTGCTCCGTTTGTCACGCTCGCACTGATTGTCTTGTCGTTGTAGATCAGTCAGTTAATTAGGACCACACGCAGGCAGCGCAATTAAGCAACAAATGATGGATTTGCTGCCTACTCATCCTCATATCCTTTCCTTCCTTCGACTACAGGGAATTAGTAGAAGATGGGTCGCTGTCTGACACGTAAACACGGGTACATCAAGTTTTTTTGGCCCATGTAGTATTTGCTGACAACGACAAGTTGCCAATCCTGCCATCGATCGGGGCATTGTACAAAGTCTCGAATACTACAGGAAATGTAAGTTCCATGACATCGAGATTTAAAAGTTCAAATTTATAAATATTTCTGATAATAAAGCAGTTTAAGCGGCAGCAGCGACGGCAAGGAATCACGGCGCTGATCCCCCACCGCCGGCGACCGGTCGATGTGAACATGGCCCAACCGTAATTTCAGGAAACAGAGTGACAGGTGGACAAGGGTGGGGGGCCCACAGAGTGACATGCAAAGGCATATCCCAAGAACAAGAAGTGCGTGTTTCATAGCGTGTATTCCCCTGCCAACGAAATCGTATAGCCCGACCTCTGCCTTCGTAAATCATACAGGGGTAAATTCATAATCATAATCAAACAGACAAGTTTACCATGCATTTCTGGAGAAGGGCATGGAAGAGATGAAACTCGCAAGAAGTAGGATAAATGAAAACAAACCCAACCCAATTGAATAAGGACATTTCCTATCGGCATGTGTGTCACAAGAGCATCATCACGCATAAGGCATAACACAAGTTACACAACAGAGGCATACAAAGTCATAGCCGGATAATTAAGCTGTACAATTACAAAGCAGAGATATATCCAACTGATCAAGCTGATCTGCAGCCAGAGGCAAAGCTGAACCCACTTAACCAATTAACACCGTATATGCCATGGTACATTTCATTGATAGTTCATGCAAGAAGGCAAAGTGATTTCATCCCATGCAAGAATGCCATGGGTTTCAGAATGAAACCAGATCATCACCTGACGATTATCTGTAATGTAGTCTGAATCACAATCTGCAGATATCACTGGCGGAAACATGCAAACCAATTCGCAGATTAACAAAAAGCTGTAGAAAGCAGAGACAAAAGTACTCCAATACGCTTTGCAACAAACTGATCAGATGCTCGATTAATCCATATCTCCAATTTAAAGCCAGATGGTCAGCTATAGCTTGGATCATCAAAATCCACAATCCAATTCAATTGGGAAATCTCTCGCACACGGTGTGCTTAGCTCTACAAAACTGATTAAGCTCTGATCGATCGCTACGCTAGAAAGCATGGGGAGAAAATGTTCAGAAACAGAACAGGGACACTTACTACTAGCTGATCAGATCAATCGCTAAACACCTAAAAATCGAGGAGAAAAAAAAAAACGCCCACACGAAACCTGCAGAGACGAACAGGACAGAACAGAGGTCGTAGTAGCAAGTTTGTGATCTACCTACTTGCAGTTTGCGATCTGCGGAACGATACGAACACGGCCGGAGATGGAGAGCGAAGCACTTCCTCTGCTCTGGACCGGCGTGGAAAGGGGGATCGATCTCGTCGTCCTCGCGGAAGCTTGCGGTGCGTCATGGATTCAAGCCCAGCCATTAGCAGGGATGTTGGCGTCGTGGATGGCTTGACGGAGTGTCTGGTCCATCAACTCCACCTCGCCGTGCACGAGACCCACCGCCGCAATCGCCTTGTCGATGTACTTGATGGCCGTGAGCAGGCACCTCTCGAGCTCCCTCATGTGCCCGTTGCGCTCCGGCGACTGAACCAGGCAGTGGGAGGCAGAGCGGATAAGCTCCATCGCGTCCATGGCCTCCCAGGCGACGACGTTGAGCATCGCCAACGCGTCGGTCGCGAAATAGTTGGCCTGCTGCGCTTGCCCGGTCCACGCCGTCCACGTCGGGTCGGCGTCGATCGGTTGAACATGGAGGTACGCGGCGCAGTGGTGGAAGTGATTCCGGACGTTGGTGAGGAGGCCCCCGTCGGCGAAGGCGGCTTGGAGATCGGTGATGGCATCGTTGAGTAGCCCGTCGGGGGTGGGGGCATCTGGTGGCGGCTGATCGACGACGTCGTACGCTGCGGAGATGAGGTCCCCGACGTCGAGGATGGAGCCTGGGAGCAGCGGCGCCCCGGAGGACACGGTGACGAAGATCCTCGCCGCCGCGTCGAGGGTGGCGTCCGGGAGCGGGGCCTGGTGACCTGCCGGCACGAGGGCGGCCAGCATGTAGTCGTCGAGGATCTCGGTGGCGTAGATGTCCTCGCCGAGCAGCCCGACGGCCACGACGAGCGCCGGGCGTATGGCCTCGAGGGCCGTCGTAACCGCTTCAACTCTCGCCGTGATTCGCTCGATCTCTTCCACCGTCAGATGCACCGTGTACCACATCCAGTCTATCGGCGCCGCCGCCGCCGCCGCCGCCTGCACAGGCAGCTCCGCCTCCGGCACCAACATCTCTCAATCTCTGCGCGCTCCCTCGCGTCTGTGTGTGTAGTGCGGCCGTGCGGAAGAGGAGAGGGTGCGTGACTAGTGAGATTTCGGGTGAGGCGTAGGAGACCGGAAGGGAAGGAGGAAGCAAATCCAAAGAGACAGAGGCCAATTTATACTACCGCCTGCCTGCCAGCCAGCCAGTGGGATGGGGTCGATGAGATATTTTCACACGGCAGCATCGAGATTCCCGGTGACACGTAGGAACGAGGCCCGTGTACATGAACACTTGGGAAGCCATGGCTGACAAGATTATTTTTGGCTTTCTTGCCATGAAAGGCATCGAGCTTACTGAAACGGAATAAGTCCATTTCTCACTTTTACGTCGAATTTAATTGAAATCCTTAAACCATAATTTTAGAAATGGTCTAATATAGAACAAATGATTAAGTCAATTATATAATTATAAGTTTATAACCCTATCGCTCATTTTCATTCTGGGCAGAACAAATCTACTAATTCTTTTATTCTAGTTAATAGGGATCTTGAGATATCCTGAGCAATTATAAGAATGGGATTCATTTATATTCCTGATATAGTTATTACACATACAATCATATTCAGCTGTTTGATCTTAAAGACGCATAAGAGGTTATTCCCTAAATTTTGACAATTATATTTGACCCTTTTAAAAAACTTATTTTAATAATAACCCGTGTTAAAAACCAATTTCATTATAACCCGTGTCAAAAACTAGGTTATTATTGAAATAAGTTTTCTAAGAGGGTCAAATTGCCAAAATTTCGGTTAAGGGTTATTCCTCGATTTCGTTCAATCATTAATAACTTTGACTATTTTTAAGATAGTATACAGAGAGCAAAATAACGCTAGTAAGTACTCCCCCATCCTCTAATATAAGAGATTTTGACATTTTGGTTGCACTGTTTGACCACTCATCTTATTCAAAAATTTTGTGCAAATATAAAAAATGAAAAGTTGTGCTTAAACTACTTTGGATAATAAAGTAAGTCACTAAAAAATAAAAAAAATTCCAAAATTTTTTGAATAAGGCGAATGGTCAAACAGTGCAAGCAAAATGTCAAAATCCCTTATATTAGGAAACGGAGGGAGTAACACGTTGTCAAAAGGAAATATACATAGGGGTGAAAACGGTACGGAAACGGACGGAAACCACCTTTATCGTTTTTGTTTTCATATTTTTTTCGGAATCAGAAGCCCCGGATACGAAAACGAAATCAAATATTATCGAAACCGAAAATGGAGCGGAAACGAACTGGCACGAATACGGTAACGAAAATTTATCGGAATACAAAAACCCCTCAAACTTATAAATTCAACTCTCAAGTCTCAACAGTCAACAATTCATCATAAAACACAATAACATAAATCCAATTGTTAAGTCTCAATGGTACATCACAAAACACAATCTATTATATAAATTATCTATGTTTAAGAGAGTAATGTTGTTGATAAATTCCAATGCAAGAAAAAAATTCTTATGTAACTTCAGATTTGTATAACAAATATTTTTTAAATAAATAATAGCCAAACACCATGGTATTCACTATTCAGTGCTTAAAAAAAGAATCCAGGGTATTTAAGTCACAAAATTTCTGGAAATTCCGAGAAAATTTCCAGAAAGTTTCCGATCGATTCTGAGTTCGGGCGGAAACTGCCCTTATCATTTTCGATTCCGTTTCCGAGAAATATTTCCGATTTCGTTTCCATTTCCGTTTCTGAAAAATTTCCAAAAGAAATCCGACCGACGGATTCCGTTTTCGAAAATAGGTCCAGAATCCGAAAAGTTTCTGTACCGTTTTCAGCACGAAATGAGGCACGACGTTGAGAAAGAGAACATCCTCGCGCGGCGGTGGGGCGCCACGGAGGCAGAGGCTTCCGCACGCGAGGCCCAGTCCGAATGATCCTGCAACGCCATTCACGTACGCCATTTTGGCTTTGAATAATTGGACTAATCATGCCAGTGCTTGGGGTTCATCATGTTCATTCCAGTTTGATGCAATTCCTCAATTCCGTGTTGTTCTGACAGCCTTCAACGAACTTTTCACCCCCTTTCCTTCCGCCGCTACCCGTTCCTAGAATCTACACATGCGCGTGGGACCCTTGAGGTAAATCTCAAAGCCTATCACCTCAAACAAATCACAATTATTAGGCACCGTAATTATAAAAATACCAAAGAAATACATTACAGAGTAGTATACGCTGTAAAAATATTCGAGTCAGTGCATATAAATGAGCCCCACTCCTACGGTCCTACCTCCAAACCTCGCTACACCATTCCCCCACACACAAACACACAGCAGAACACACGCGCGCACACGCAGAGAACACGGAGGAGGAGGCGATGGCGACGGCGATGGCGAACCACCTAGCGGAGCTCCGCGCTCCATTGGCGATGGTCCTCTCGGATGCCGAGGCTGCACGCGCGACGCTCGACGAGGCCGCCGGGCTGCTCCGTGAGGAGATCCAAGCCACCGAGCTCCTCCTCGCCCACGCGTTCTCCGCCATCGCGCCACGAGATGGCCCTGCCCTTGCAGCGGCCGCGAAGCTGGCCGCCAGGGTGTTCTCCGATGCGCCGCTGCTCCCGGGGGCGATCCGCGCAGCCATGGGCCTCGTCGCTAGCGTCTACGCTCTCCCGCCGCCGCATGCCGGGACGCTCGAGGACGCCCGGCTCATCCTCGGCAAGGTGTTCGACGACCATCACGACGCTACCTGGCTCTTCAGGCTCTACGCCAACTGCACCCCGAACTACGGCATCCAACCGGGCGACGAGACCTGGCAGGCGGGGAGCGCCCGCAACGAAGAAGCCTTTACCGAGGCGCCGGCGGCGGAGGTGAGGCTGATGTCCGCCATCAGGGAGGCCAAGCATGCCGTGCGCGTCCACCGCGTCTACGAGGCTCAGACGCGGCGTCGAGAGGTGGCATGGGAGGCCAAGCAGATTCTGAGCACCGCCACTGAAGAGGTGGACGCGGCGTCGGTGGCCGTTCGACGGATGCGCGACGCCCTCGCCGCCGAGGAGCAGATCGTGCGGGAGGCAATCGGCGAGGCCGCCGCTCCGTGAAGGGGGAGGCCCAGCCCGATGATCCTGCAGCACCAAGCCTTCCATCTCCTGCAACTAGGTAGATCGATGTAGGCAGCAGTTAGTCCCTGTTCTCTGAATCTCTGTTCTGTTCTCGTCTGTTCTAACTGCTGATCGGAGTTTGCCTGCATGGGCATTGCTTTTTTTCCCCCGTTAGGTAGCGATTGATCCGAGCTTAGTTCGTCGTTGAGTTGGTATATCACTGTGTTCGAGGATTTCAATTGCAAAGGGAATTTTCTTAGTTGTGTCTCTGATGATCTTGTACTGAATTAGCACTGGAAACTGAACTAATATGGTACTATGGAATTTGATCAACCTGGAGGCTTGACCGCTTGAGCATACTGCATGTTGCTTTTATTCTCTCTGTTTTCTAATTTCTAAAGCTTAATGTGCACGTTGCTTTGCTTCTGAATTTTGATCGACGCTGTTCGTCGGCCACAAATTTTCGGCCAGTTGCTTCCTGCAGCCTGATTGACTGAATGCTCAGTTAAGCATGCATGTTCGAATTGTGTATCGCCATGGAGTACTAGTATTTCTGAAGGAAAATCTGAACATACTGCATTGATCTAACGCAATAAAGCACTCATGATATATTAATATCTAGGAATTTTAACATGCCATGTGTACTTGATGGATGTATATCATACACCCCGGCGATGTGACTATAAGTATACTCCCATGAATTAGTTATTATAAGTAAGTTTGGAAGAATAAATAGATTCTTTAAATTAGCAAAGGTGTATCATATTGTTGCCAACAGCAAGTGTTCAAAACAAACATGTTCAAAACAAACCAGGTGCTAAACTATAGGTATTTTTCAAAATATAAACAATTTCTGGAGATTATCGTGGTGGTATATCTCTCTTTGGCTATTTCTTTTAAGTATCATCGGGTGATGGACCTTGCTTCTTTTTAAATGAGAGTATTCTAGCTATACTATAAAAATTTGAGTAGTAATGATTAAAACTTTAAACATATCGTGTCTACTATATACCACAAATATACTCAAAACTTAAAAAACAACTATCTTGCTCACCTTTATCTTTTTTTTTGTCCTTCCCTGAGGGGCACCAAGCATAAACAACAGAGTTTGCTACGCTACCGTAAATATAAGGGCGTATATATGGGCTGAGTTAAGGTGCTCCCAGTGTACCAATACAATACTATATTAGGGTGTGATAGTAAATTAGACATTAAAATTGTACTCTAAGTTTATCTCGAGGGATCACTGCTATCTCGATGAGAGACCAATCTTTCAAGACAGTAGAGTAAGAAAGTCTGGACGATCATGACTGGCTTCACCCACTAAAGGGCCATTCATGTTTAACTTTAATGGTTTAATTTTAATGGTGTATCCTGTTAATCCATAGAAGTGATATTTTTAGAATATTTATATATGGATTTGGAAATAAGTGAGACATATATACGACTTCATCTATTAATAGTTACTCAACTTTTAAAATTGCGATGGTAAGTTTGTGTAACCATAGAAGAATTTATATGTAACTGGAACAAAATGATTTTTTAGTTTGACATACATTCTTAAGTATATTAAAGTCTACGGTCTTTCTCACAGCGTACAAATGGTGAGATATGACTTCGTTTAACATTATTTCATAAAATAATAAACAAGATGCTGCGCATCTGCACAGGCTTTCTTCCTAGTTAGGTTTAAAAGATTCATCTTGTAATTTACACGCAATCTATGCAATTAGTTTTTTTCTTATCTATATTTCTATACATGTGTCCAAACATTCGATACGATATGATGAAAAGTTTTTGATTGGGAAAACAGGGCTAACTCGCTGCGCTCGAAATGAGGCACGACGTCGAGAAAGAGAACATCCTCGTGCGGCGTTGGGGCGCCGCTTCCGCGCACGAGGTCCAGTCCGGATGATCCTGCAACGCCATTCACGTACGCCGTTACGCCATTTTGGCTTTGAATAATAAGTGGACTAATCATGCCAGTACTTGGGTGTTCATCATGTTCATTCCAGTTTGA
>CM020178.1:3214155-3224376 GCA_009805545.1 Oryza longistaminata
GACCGGCTACCAAGCCCGGTCCTGACCGTCCAAAAATGATAAAATCTGCGATCACCTGTAAAACCAATCATCTCCAAAAACCAACTTCGTTAAATAAATTCCATAATACCAAAAACCAATAATTCTCCAATGCCCATTGTTCATCACAGATAATAATCAAAACAACCCTTTGAATTCATACGGAGAAGGATTTCTTATACAGATTCGGACCCTTGTAGGTAATAGCACTATTCTGTTAGCGATAGCCGGTGTGTCTATATATCTATTTTCACTCGAATATAATATTTGTGATAACTACTGTTTCGTCACTTGTTGCATGGAATCTCACACGGTAGTAACAAACGAGGGTGGTCTTCTTCCTCGACAGTATGAACATGGTGAGAAGGGTATCGGCGTCTCGCCAGATACTCTCATGGTTGGCCGCTGTGGCTCCCGATTAGGACTATCTAGGCTTCCTCTCATCTCGGTATTCTATTGCTGCTAATTGTGTGTGTCCCTTCTCCTTCTAGAGGGTGCTGTGTAATTTATATTACAGTGCCCATTTGTCCCACAGTAAAACTAGGGAATGCAAATATGGATTCGATTCAAATGTTAGTCTTGCTATGGTTACAACTTGAACTTTGCTTTTCCTTCCTTATCCGAAACTACCTTCATATATGAAGTGATCGATTCTGTATAAGACTTGATAATATGTGTGGTCCAGCCGAGCCAACCCAAGACTATGTGGTATGCCTTATCTAAACACTAACCGTTACCAGAGTTTGTTTCATAGAAAAGGATGTGCCCTATATAGACTTTTGTTATTATGAAATCTATATGATTGTCTTATCGGACTTTTGTCAAGCTGGAATAAGTAGGAGAAGATGGGGGATTTGTCCCATTTACCTTCACCACTTAAAGTTTTAGACATCCAAAACTGTCAGCAAAAACCATGAAAAAGAATTCAATTTCAGCGGTTCATGAATATATAATTTTGCGGTAATTTTTATCAATGTGTTAGCACCACGACTACAGATTTACAGGTATGGGGATTCATTGGTTACCAGGAGTATTGCGAGTATTGGGTAAAAGAACAGGAGACAGGTATTTTTATACAGTTTGGGCCCCTTTGACAATCAGGTGATGCCCTATCCTGTTGCCAAAAGTCCAGTGTTGTCTTATATATCAATTCAACTTGAGTATAAATATTGGGATAACCTATCTAGCGTCGTCGACTACGGTGGCATCACCAACCACGTAGTCGACGACTGGGTAAGTCTTCCTCCTTGAATATGGAACTGAACGAGACCAGAGATTAGCACTTAGACCCCTCTTGTGGCCTTCGCGGCACCAGATTGGGTTTGTCTAGGCTTATCTCTGATGTCGATGTTTGGCGGCGTGTATGTGTGTCTATTCCTGATACTATTTGTCCTCTCCTCTCCTCCCTAGGGTCCCCTGTAATTTATACCATGGATGTCCCATTGTCAAGTGAGAAACTACGGATACAAGTCATGGATCGAGATCTGAGTAGTCTGAGTTTCATATTAGACTCTGCTTTTCTTCTATCCGGAATATCCTTCTGTATGCGAGGCTATTCGTATAAGACTTGGTATTGGTGGCCCGCCGAGCTTAAACCCAAGACGATTGGGTATCGCCTTACCATAAGTCAACCTCCACAATGATAATATTGGGAAGTCAAATTTGTTTAGTGTTTCATCCGTCATAAAACGCATATTTGATGCTAGTAATTTACACGCTAGAAAAAAAAATACATGTAACTGTTGACGTACTCGTCTAGGTATTCTATATGTACAGGGGAACGTGTGAAATCAAGGCCGATGGCACGAGATCTGTACAAGAGACACGAAACAAGGTTTAATGTTAGGTTTGAGCTCTTCAAGATGATGTAATAACTTCAACTCTAGTATATAGATATATGCGGTAAATATACTACGCGGAATATCCAATGGAAGTAAGATTATTAATCTAAATCTGCCGAGGTTGGATATGTCGAGAATGCCGGTGGATCTATTCGGTTGAACCTTTCGGTTTCACTGGATTGTATCTTGAGTGCTTTTGGTTATGGCTTGTAGTAATGTCTTCATCTCCACGGAGGGCCCTTTAATTTATAATGACGATGATCACCCTTCGTTTCTCCAAGCTAGAACTCAAAAGATCTAGGAACGCAAGACTCACAGGGTAAGGAGATCTTGTCTTTTCTCCGAAATAGGAGTCCGAACCTTTATCTCTGGAAAGACAATTCCTTCTAGATACGTCATATTTTCCTTGATCAAAAACGTGCCTTTCTCGTATAAATAGGTTAAGTAATGTAGTCCGGTATTGCACAACCTAAGTATATGAAGGTATTCTTATCAAACACTGGACAGTAGCCTCCCGACTTTGATGCAAATGAATTAGGACAATATTCTCGATCAAACAACTTGAAAACAACCCTTGTCGTGGACTCACCTGCTTGTTCTCCGGACACCGAGTAGGTAGTAGAGCGTGCGACTTAGGTTCTCCTTCTCTCCTTAACTGAAGAACACAACTTGAACTTGAAATTTGGATTGAGGAAAAAACTCAAAACTGTCATGAACAAAACCGTTGCACGTCTGGAATTCATCTCGTTTTAAAAATTCATTCTCTAAAAAAGAATAACATAATTAATAAAATTCGAAAGGAAGATGGCAAACACTAAAATACGACAAGGAAAATTCGAATGGTGCCCAGAGTAATTTTTCTTAAATTCTCTTCTTGGTCTAACAAGGAGCCCTTCAATTTTTACTGAATTTTCGAGCACAGAAATATTCGTATTAGCACAAGCAAAAAAACTTCAAAAATTTCAAAATATAAGCCTAAAAATAAATCCTCTTCTCCTTTGGGCCATTTTCGGCCCAAAGTGTTCGTCCTCCCCTCGGCCCGTGGCCAAAAGTCTCTCTCCTCGTCCCTTCTTTTGGAATAAGTTCACTTTAGGTCCTTTTTGTCGCTCCGTCCGATTTCGTCCCTAAACAGCAGAAACGGGTACGACCCGTCCCCCTCAACCTAGAAAAACCGGCACATAAGGTCCTAAAGGTGGTTTTGGTAGCAGTTTTGGCTGACATGGCACTACATGGATGTTGACTGGTCTCCGTTCCACGTGCATTGACGTGGCGTTAGTGGCAATTATAATCTCGAAAAAATAATAAAATCCATTGGCCCACATGTCAGTCTACACAAAAAATAATTCTAAAAATGGTGGGGCCCACGGTGACCCCACATGTTTAGCGGTCACTCCCTTCTTCCCACTCTCTGCTTCCTCATCCTCACTCCTCTCTTTTCTCTCTCCCTCTCTCTTTCCTCTCGCCCGACTCGGCAAAGGCAGCGCCCTCGGCGACCTCATGCGCACGTGTCGACGTTTGAGATCCGACACTGGTAATTGGATGGTCAAATGGGGATCGTTTGGTACCAGGATATTACGGAGAATTTGAGGTAAAAGAGATAGAGTAACAGGGATTTTTATACAGGTTCGGGGCCCTTATCTGACAGGTACATAGCTCCTACATCCCTGTTGGCCGAAGCCGGTGTGCTCTTTATTCATCTGATCACACAAATTACAATAATCTGGGATAACCTATCTAACTGTTGTCGACTTGGCGGCTAGATAACCGAACTCGGTAGTCGTCGACAGGGTAGTCTTCCTCCTCGTGCGAACTCGTCGAGATCAATATGCTGCTGTCTCCTCTTGCCGGCCTTTCGCAGGACTGGAGGGGTAGTGCTAGGCTAGATTCTCTAATATCCGATATTTGACGGCGAATTGGTTTGTTGTATGCTGTGGCTTAGTGGGCGTCGTAGATTATGTGGGTGTCCCTCTCTCCTCTTAGGGGGGCTTGTATGTATATACCATAGATGCCCCCTTGTCCAAGTAAAACTAGGGAGGTCAAAATTAGGATACGACCCGAGTGAGCCATGTAGTTTCCATATAGAACTTCGATCTACTATCTTCATATGGTCGGAACTCCTTCTATATACGAAGGTTTTGTTTCCGTATACAGACATGTATGTGGTGGGCCCTGCCGAGCTTAGTCGATGAACAACCGCGCATTCCACCTCCAAGCCGCGTTCCTCTTCTTTCGTCCCCCGCCGCTCGCCGCCACATGTCCCGCATCTTGGTGGTGCGTTGATGGTGTCATGTTCATCCGACCGGCCTTCGGCAGACCTTAGAGACTGGTGAAGGCAGCGCGCGCCCAGTGGCGCGACGCGGCGCACTCTCAACCAATGGGCGGGCGCACTCGGCAAGGTGGGGAGGAGGGGAAGGGACGCGGAGAGGTCGACGACGACGGCTGGTGGGAAAAGCGAGAGTGCGTGGAGATTGTCCCGGGAGAACGGCCCCACTGCCGGAGAACGATTGAGAGCCGGCGCGAGCACCGCTGTGAAGGGGAGGAGGCATAGGAGGCCGACGGCGGCACGGGGACGAGGGAGAGATGGAAGAGCGACGTGAGCACTCGGAGAGGGATGGGGGCGTGGGAGGCATGCGGGGCTCCGAGTCCGCCAAGTCAGCCTCCGCGGCGCGCGGAGGGCGGAATAGTAGCGGTGGCTCGCCGGCCTCTCTCGGCTGCTGCTTCCTCCGCGGACGGGGAGGGGTTGGCGGTTGCGGGAGTAGGGAGGAAGGCGTGGCGGCAGTGGAGAGGCCGAGATGCAGCATCGATGGCGAAAATGGGTGAGCGAGGCGGAGCGGCGAACCGTCCGTCCTCTTCCGCCCTCCGCCGGCGCCGTGCGCCAATCTCCGCCCACCGCCGTCGCCGCCGCGCGCCTAACACTCCTTCCGCCCACCGCCCACCGTACAGCTGCTCGTCGCGACCGTCGCTCCGCCGTCCACCCCTCATGCAATCCGCGCGCTCGCCGTCTGCCTTGCCGTCTGTAGGGGAGAGAGAAGCGAGGGATTATGACGAGAAGAGGGAGGCTGACATTTGGACCACATGGGCCACTTTTTTTTAAAATATATTTATGTAGCTAACATGTGGGTCCCAACGTTTTATTATTTTCCCGGCATACAATTGCCTACGTAAGCGCCATGTTAAAACACGCTGGGACGAGGACCTAGTCAAAGGCAGCCACGTAGTCGCCCCGTCGCATCTAAAACCGGACATACTGCTGAGGGATCCTCTTTTGCATGGTATTGGTAAGTTGGGGGACCCGTCGTACCCGGTTTTGCGACCCAAGGGACAAAAAATCGGAATGGGCTAACAATACAGGGACCTCAACAGTGAACTTATTCCCCCTTCTTTTTCCCTCCTTACCCGGGCCTTCCTTCTCCCGGCCTGCCTCAGCCGAGTCACCCCGCCGGCTCCTGCCCAAAGCGCGCGCGTCCAGCCATCCTGAGCCGCGTGGTGCGCACGCGCACTCGCACGCGCTGCTCCCGCGACCCGCCTGTCGGACCTATTCCTCCTTTTTCTCCTTCCAGGCGAGACCCCTCCGGATGACCGAACAGATTAGCGTCCCCGCCATGCTTCTGTTTGTTTCCCCTCCCATAAAATCCGGTTCCTCACCTCCTCCTCATCATTCCCCAACTTTCCCTCTTAATCGGTATTATTCGCTGAATAATTCCTCTCGTCGAAACCGCCGCCATGAGTGCGCGGCGAGCTCCCTCCGGCCGTTCCCTCCCTCCTCCTGGCCTATAAGATGCGCCTCCCTCCTCGTCCTCCCCTTTTGCTCCACACATTCAGGCATTAGCTATTCTGAGTTGCTGAAAGTTTGAAGATTCTGAACTTTTCTCCGAACTAGAAAAAAAATGGCCTGACGGGTTACAATGAGAAACTCTAATTTTAATCATATTACTGTTAGTGAACATGCTCGTGGCGTTGCACGGGAAATTGCAGTGGATAGAGTTTAACTGAATGAATTTTTTAACCAATCTGTTGTTAATAATATCACCAATTATTGTTGGATATATATTCCACGTGACGTGATTGTATGAATTTAATTGTTCTGATGAGTTAGCGTGAATGCCATAGTCATCTTTCAGCAAAGCTGTGACCAAAAAATTGTTGTGATTAACAAAAAAAAAATAGATGGATACGTAAAATATTACTTTGATAGATTAATAGAATCAACACATACTCTGCCATCCTATATCATAGTCTATGGTCACGCGGCTTTCTAGCTCTGCCAACTTTCGTGTTGCAAGCATGTGTCTTTGTTGCCAAAATCATATTGTTGGACTCACGTGAGAACCGGTCCATGTGTCTTCGGAACTTTACCCTAGTTGTGCCGACCATATCGACCATCGTCTCCAACCATCGTTTTGCTCGCACTGATCCCACTACCAGCAACCGTGGATCCCTTTTTCTCTCCCCGCTCCCTCTCGCGCGGATCAGCTTGTCAGCGGTACATGAGTGCGGATCTGGCGCGCCTCTCCCCCTCCTGCACGGATCCCTTTGTCTCTCTGCCTTCCCTCTTCCCCCCACTTAGCGGATCCGCTCCTGGGCAGCGACGGGAGGGGCGGATCTGGGCAACCTCTCCCCCTCCCGCAACGGATTCCCATGTCTCTCCGCTTCCTCTCACACGAATCTGTTGCGGGCGCGAAGGGATAAAATGCCCGGGTGCCGTTGTACCCGGGTAATTCACCGGGGATATAGTTTTATACTTTATAAGGCCGGTCAAAGTGTCGATTTTGGATGATACTATATGCGCCATACCTAATATATCGCAGTGGTAAAGTTTAACTGAATGCTTTTCTGAAAGCATCTAGGTGTTGACGACAAAATCGAACACACCGGCCTAGAAATCGCTTGCCTCGTGCAGGTCCAAAGATTGGTGATGACCCGGCTGCCAGTCAGCTGATCCCGCAATTGATCAAGATAGCAAAGTAGAATCAAAAAACAGCCGATCGGCTGACAAGCGATAGCCGTAAGCAGATGCCGATACCAGCCATAGCGATAAGGGTGTAGCAATCGGCTGATAGTCCAGTAGTAAATGATTGAGGCAATCGACTAATATGAAATAAAATAATAAAAATAATACAGTAAAACAATCGGCAAATAGGATATGATATAAATAAGCATACAATCTGAGGTTAAAGCACACATCACTGAGGTCCGATGTCGATGAAACCACAAGATTAGATTAACGTGAAACCTTTTGTGTTATCGACTAAATCCAACTTATAAGATAGAGGAACCAATCGTACCACATTTGGACTCCTTCCAAATTCGACTCCGCATCTCATACGCACACAATAACTCCATCGTATGTCATATGGAATCTCCATCAACCACGTGCATCAACTCTAGCCTTAGTATCCCGCATGATCTCTGACCACCACGGACGTCGTCTTATCCCCAAGCCGACTCCCGGTCCATCACCGCAAATACTCTCCCGAGACATCGAGTCACCTACACATGGAACAAACAAAGAAACCATATTCCGAGACCAAGCTATCTCCAACTTGACTCATTAGCAGCAAACAATAGTATTACATACGTATAGTATCCATCTAGAAGTCATAATCATGGAATAAACTCGGATATCCAAATAAACAACCCGAAACCGAAACCGACACAGTGTCGGCCGGTCAGACCGCGGGCTGCGCCGGTCTGACTGCGCAATACACACCGGTCTGACCGGCTACCAGAGCCCGGTCTGACCGGTCCACAGAAAACCACAGCAATACCTGTATATTCACCTGTGAAATCCAATCATCTCCAAAACCACTTCGTGAATAAATTCCAAATATCAAAACCAATAATCTCCAATGTCCAATTGTTCATCACAGAATAATAATCAAAAACACCTTTGATTTTACATATTTGTGATGAATAATTGGCTTTGCAAATGATTTAATCAGTGAATTGGTTTGAGAGTATGTGTGGATGTTGGTGTGAGCGCGTGTGACTAATGTGGGTTAGGTCGTGATATCTGTGTCTAGAAACGTTTGTTTTGTCTGATTGTGTGCATGTGACTTGTGGTCAACCTTGGTCAATGGTGAGGACCGAGACTATGTTTAGGAAAGAATAGAGGTCTAGTGTATAGTAAAAAAAAACGGACTAGGGGTTGACCCGCTCTGGCCGTCGGTTCACCGGTCGAACCACCGGTTTTTTATTTATTAATATTATATTTGATTTGCATTATTTTTAATATAGAACCATCCCAAATTGGTGAAAATATGCATAAATAAACCACTATATCTATTATTACATGGTCACAACATAAAAAAAATAAATGTGGTGTGGTAGCATAATAAATTCATCATGTCATGTTGCCATAGGAAAAACAAAAACCGGTTCGATACTTAAAAACCCGTCACCGGTTCACCGGTTCAAGGAAAAACTGGCCGGTTCATCGGTTTTTTTACCGGTTCGATTGCAGGGGCGATCTTTTAGCAGAACCGAGCCGTCAAGGTGGTTGGTTCCGTTTTTTCCGGTTCAACCGCCGGTCTGGTCTAGTGCGGTCGGGATATCACGTGAGAAAGTGAATAGAGTCAGGATTCTTGAGGGTCAATTTCGGTCAACGGTGGGGATCGGGACTAGACTTAGGGAGGAGTTAAAGTCCAGACGGTCAAGGATATCGGGTGACGAAGTTGTATATACAAGATGGCACACGGCGTATGGACACCGTGTGGGAGTGATCTTCGTAACGGGCTTCACGAGGTGTACGTGCAAGTATCGGTGTTCGGAAGGAAGTCGGAAGAGGGAACACAGATGTTCATGCATGGTAGTGCATGGCCGCTACAGTACTCGAGGTACTGTAGCATGCGTGTATGCATATATGTGTGTGCACATGTATGCGTACTGTGCTGCTAGCTTGCTTGGCTGTGTTGGCGTCGGCTGGTCGGTCAGGCAGCAGGCAGCATGCAGCGGCTCGGCAGGCAGAGCCGGGTTGGTTGGCTGGAAGCCGAGTCGGCCCAGATGGCAGTGCGCAGGAGTCCGACTCGGTTGGCGTTTGGTGCGGCTGTAGGTTTTGGTATGGATTAGAAATTGAGGATAGGGTCCTAGCGGAACTAGGAGTTATACTCCTACTTTAAGTAGGAGGTTTTCGATATAAATAGAGAAAGATGCTATGTCATGAGGAAAGTCAAGTTTGAGATATTAGAGAGGATTTCGTGAAAAACTTGTAAGCAGTGCTGTGACTACACCTTTTTAAAAATATACTTGAGCAATAAAGATCATATTCAATCATCAAGGCATCGACGATCTATTCCGGTTTTGTAAGTTTTATGTTTATGTTTGGTTTTGGCATTAATTTGTGATTGTTCGTTTTGCTACAATTTTGTTCAAGTTAATACATCCAAAACATTTCTAATACTCAATGATCAGATCTAGAAAGTTTCATTGGTTGGTTCTTGTTAGATTTGAATTTGCTTAAGTTTTAGGTTTTAGTTCATATTTGCTGAAATTCTAAGATAGCTGATTTTTGAGGGTGTTTTCTCTTAAACCGTTTATTAGTTTGGAAATCCCTCCGGTGGAGTTGTTCCTTGGTTTATCTAATTTATTCTGTCAAGTTTGCAACTCGATCCAACGGTTGTTTAAGAGATATCGAGTTTTTACAGAAGCATTGTCAGGCTGTTTTTAGGGCTAACGGTCAGATCGCCAAGTGACCTGCGGTCAGACCGTCCAAGCATTGGTCAGACCTACACTAGTAGGTCGGATAGACCGCCGAACGTGTGTTCCATTGGTTTTTGAGGTTGGGGTATGTTTTGATCTATCAAGATTCAATTATTTGACTTCCGCTGACGTAATCTACCATTCACCCCCTGGTAGGCTTGGTTACTTGTGTTCGATCTTACACAGGCCTCCCTTGTTCTTTTCATTTACTTTGATTCCCTGGCTTCTCCCTTGTTCTTTTCATTTACTAGCAATGATGTCCGTGCGTTGCAACGGGTGAAGGTAATTTTAATCATGCATACTGTTGGGAATAAAGGATAAAAGAATTGTAATCATAATAATAATAACCATGGGGCCGCGGGAGGGCATGACGGTGGTGGGCGGCACTCTCCCCTCCGACGGATCCAAGAGGGAGGCGGTGGCGGCCCGATGTCCCGATGGCCGGATCCAGTGGGAGGGGAGCAGCCGGCTGTCTAGCATCCCTGTGATGGCGGTGGCGGTTCGGCGGCGACGGCGGCACCCTTCCCTTCCGGCGTTGGCGTTTTCTTAGTGTTTTTCTTGTGTTCTTGAATTTTATGCGGACTCGTTTTAATTTTGCCATCGGAGAGAGGTTGAAGCAGGATCGATCGCACGTGCGGTGGAATTTTTTTTGACGATATATATA
>CM020178.1:3225973-3289018 GCA_009805545.1 Oryza longistaminata
CTGCAGGGACGCCGCAGCTGGGGTGAATCAACAAGCGGCAGTGGCGCAGCAGGTGCTGCGGCTGCGGCTGCGGCTGCGGCGCAGGCCCATGCGAGTCACCAAGCGAGGCGATGGTGTCACAACTAGCTATCCATCCATCCATCTATCTATCTATACCTATACTAATTGGACGCTTTTTTGGAGCTCTCACGTTAACTAGAAAGATCTGGTCGTTGATTAGATGTATTGTATTATGCTAACCATTGATTAATATCCTAACCATAGGTGGGCTCTTTAAAGCCCAATCAATATTTTTGTGTGGGCTTCCCTAGATTTAATTGTAACATTAGCGATCCTTCTTCTGTAAGTACACACATTGATTAATACTTCCTCCGTTTCATAATGTAAGTCATTCTAGTATTTCTCACATTCATATGGATGCTAGTAAATCTATGAATGTGGGAAATGCTAGAATGACTTACATTATGAAACGGAGGAAGTATTAATCAATGTGTGTACTTACAGAAGAAGGATCGCTAATGTTACAATTAAATCTAGGGAAGCCCACACAAAAATATTGATTGGGCTTTAAAGAGCCCACCTATGGTTAGGATATTAATCAATGGTTAGCATAATACAATACATCTAATCAACGACCAGATCTTTCTAGTTAACGTGAGAGCTCCAAAAAAGCGTCCAATTAGTATAGGTATAGATAGATAGATGGATGGATGGATAGCTAGTTGTGACACCATCGCCTCGCTTGGTGACTCGCATGGGCCTGCGCCGCAGCCGCAGCCGCAGCCGCAGCACCTGCTGCGCCACTGCCGCTTGTTGATTCACCCCAGCTGCGGCGTCCCTGCAGCCACCGCTCGGTGATACGCCATTTGAGCCATTACACTGCCTTGTGCCCAGTGCCCACTGTAGTGCTGTCGCCACTTGGTAATTTACCCGTTGTGTGCCGCTCCTGCTATACACGACGGATGGAACTCCGGCCGGCGCTCCCACGATCCTCGCCGCATCTTTGCCGCTGAGTAGCTAGCAACATGGCAGCTGCGTTAACTCCCCACGTCCCTTCCAATAACCTCATACTCCACCACCCCCAGCATCCCCTCGTCGATGGCCTCCGAAGCCCATCGCCCTCAACCTTGTCGCTTGCCCTTGCGTGCTACAGTTGACAACAGGAGCAGTGGCGGCGGCGAGGTCTCACGCGTGCTCGTGCTTCCGGGAGAGAGCTCCTCTTGTGTGCATGAGGCTCACATCGTGGATCCTAGTCCAAAGTGCAATTGTTTGGCGGATATAACCGGTGCTAACTGAAAATTTAGACTAAGGCCGGGCCCAATGTGGAACATAGGTAAAAAGATGTAGACTAATGTGAAATTTACTCTTTTTTTTATGGATGTTTCGATGAAATGCGCCTAATTAGAAACTCTAAATAACATATATTTTGCATAGTAAATATAGGCAGTTTGGTTTTCCATCTAATAAGTGAGAAAGAAAAAAAGAAAAAAAAAGGAATGATGTGGGCCCAGCGTACGTATCAAAGTATGGACGTACTTGTTGTTTTTGGGAATACCTATACGTGCACATACAATGCGAGTTTTTGAGATAAATTTAATTGTATTTTTTTATAATAGATCTAATTATAAATATGGGTCCACTGTATTCTAAAATTTTTTAAAGCGCCACATAACGACTTAGGAGTGTTTTTAGAGGTGCTATGTGGCGGCTTAGGAGCATTTATTGAGAATTTAATGGACTTTTAGTAGATAATAGATAATAGATAGATTGAAGATTAGGAAAGGGAAGAGGATATGAGGGGAGAGAGGGAGTACGTACGTTACATACCAACTGGAGGAGGGGAACGTAGAGGAGGTGGGG
Source organism: Oryza longistaminata (assembly GCA_009805545.1). Taxonomy (NCBI): domain Eukaryota; kingdom Viridiplantae; phylum Streptophyta; class Magnoliopsida; order Poales; family Poaceae; genus Oryza; species Oryza longistaminata. The sequence continues at coordinate 3,227,834 of CM020178.1, forward strand.
ACCGGTGTAGAGAGGAGGATTTTATTTTTTTTATTTGATCTAATGGTTGAAAATACTGGACCTACCAATTTAAAGGAAAATCAATAGTTAGATTTTTAGACTGCCACTTGGCATCTTTAGAGCGTTTGTAGGAGGACACGTGGCGGCTTAGAAGCGTTTATAGGAAGTTTAATAGACTTTTAGTATATAATAAATCTGGCTCCTGACAGCACTTATTTAAATAAAGACAGGAATACCACATGCTCTTTGATTTCCAAGGAATTTGATTGATCAGCTCAAACTTGGATCCTACATTAGCAAAATTGGAGTACTGTGTGCGTTTTGATCGATTATATCAAATTTGCATCCTACACATATCCTACATGACTGATATTTTGGGTTCCAAAATCTGATAACAAATAGCAGAAGTACATGTTCTCTTGCTAGTAAACAAAGAAATCATAGTTGAACCTTCACTTTTTCTATTAGAGAATTCCTTATTAGTCCACGGAAATTATGATCCATCTGAAATACGCATTGTTCAAACGAAATTCATATTGTTCACTTCATACATTCCTTGACGTCAAACAAATTTCATATTGTTCAAACGATATATAGCAGAATTACTGCACACTTGTATGTACAAAACAGCTCATGCTCGACCCCTAATCTCTGAAGGTTCTTTGAGAACCATTCTGGAGACCAAGGTTAGCTTGAAGTCAAACCGTTAGTAATATGTACTAATATCAGACGATTAACAAGAACATACCTTAGAGATTAATCAGTTTTCTGATTGAGCCATCATGCATTTCCATGTTTATGAATCTGGCATTAATATTTGTATTAAAAACATTGATATTTGGTTTCTTTGTGATGGCGTATTTCAGTAAATCAATCTCAACCTGCATAAATCCCAGTGGTGGATAATTATCTTTCTGCTTATTCTAGAGTATTCTGAGGATGAGTTCGCAGGTTCACTGGCTCGCAGGCTTGGTTTGGCATCTTTGATAGATCTGCACAAACTCAACTGTCAAAATCCCCCCCATGGTGCGAGAGCTCATTTCCTAATTCTTCCTAATCCTGTGCACCACCTTTACATCACCCTGTGCACCACAAGTGTCTTGGTGGCTTTCTCTTCTAGTTCACTTCAACAATTGTGCAAAGTTCATGGTGGTATCCTACCTTGCTCACACGGTATTCGCAACACCACTGTGCAACTGTCTTGGAGGTCTTCTCTTCTAGTTCAATTCGACAATTTCGCAAGGTTCATGCTGGTATCCTACCTCGTTCACATGGTATTTGCAACACCATTGTGCTCCTTCCTTTTAAGTTGTCCCCCAATTTTGGCAAGCCCAGTGACTTCTCATCCTCCATGGTTCCATCAGTACTGGAGAAGTGATCTTTGTTAGGTCATGCAAAAATCAGTCCCGGTTCAAAAGCCCATGGGTACTTTTTGATCTATCGTCCCGGTTCAATAGCTATCAAGCCCCCAACAAACTTTAGTTCTGGTTGGTGATACCAACCGAGACTAAATATCTCTTCCACGTCATCGGCATCTCTCTCTCTCTCCTCGGCATCGCAAACGCGCGCCTTATCTTCTCATCCCCTTCTCTCTCTCTCTATCTTCCTTATCTTCTCCTCCACTCCTCCCCCTCCCCTCTCCTCCGATCCGCTCCTCCTCCTCCACTCCGTCGGCCCGCAGCCAAGTGGTGACAGGCGGCGGTGGGCGGGACGCGGCAGGTGGTAGGGCGGAGGGGAGGCGGCAGGCGGAAGCCCACGGCTCGCCGAGCCGCCGGGGGCCTTCCTCGTCCACTCCTCCCTCTACGTCGGCACACAACGGGCAGCGGGCTGTAGGCGGCAGCACTAGGAATTCTTTTTTTCTAGAATTTGTTATGTATTTGATCTGCGATACGAATCTGTGATGTTATTAACTGTGATCTGTGATGTTTTTTTTTAAAAAAAATTGTGAAGTATTTGATCTGTGATGTGAATCTGTGATGCATTTGTGATGTTTCTTTTTGAGAATTTGTGATGTGAATTTGTGATGTTATCTGTGCTTTGTGATGTTATCTATGAATCTTTGATTTGGGGATGTAGGGAGCAACTCGATTTATGGAAATCAGTATGCAAGTAGCAAAAAAACAATGAAAAAAAGAAAAAAAAATCATCCCGGATTCGGGGTCCCGGTTTGTAAACCGGGACTAAAAATGGGTTCCCCAGCAATGCATAGTCGGCTTCCTCAGCGAATACTGTGATCGTGTCACCATCTTCGTTCTTGGCGAGTCCTCAAGCACCTTGGTCCACGGTACCATCCAACATGGCCACTCCATGGCGCTCCCTGTGCCTTTATAGCATGGCTACCTTGCACATCATCGGCAACCCAACTCCGGCTACTTTGATCATGGCTACCCTGCACGCAACTACATCAATCATGACTCCACCGTGCCTTCACTTCGGCTCCCCTCGACAACAACACAAGGGTATATTGTTCAGCACTATCACCGGTTATTCTCCAGTCTAAGTCTCTACGTGTCTAAGCTGCTCACGCTTGGACTATGCATGGGGGATGTTGAGTATATGATAGTTAGAGAGATATTATGATATGGTTGATTTGTATAGTAGTCTTCCTTATCTCTTGTACCCAATATATACACTGGCCACTGAAGCTCAATACAATCAACTACAATATGCAATATATCTCCTGTACAAACTTTCACCATGCAGGTAATCTCAAGGTTACTCACTAGATTCATTCTTTATCCTTGATACAAAAGGTGGAATGGAACTATATAAAGGTGTATGTTTTCATATGGAAACTTTTGATGGAAAACTAGTTGATACCCCGCGCTTTGTTGCGGGATATGTGAAAGAATGCATGTTATACATTACAGAAATGATATATATAGAATGAAATAATGTGAAAATAATGTGGAGATAATGATTTGACATTGCTTGCATATTAAGTTCTAAAAATATAACAAAATTGAAAATGATATATCATGTTTGCATGATATTTTAAGTACTCTAGATAATAATTGCTAGTGGGTGATGATATGGTACACTGTCATGTGATTTAAAATACTCTAGATAATAATTGCTAGTGGGTGATGGTATATATGGCATGCTTGCATGTTGAACTTTAGAAATTAGTGGGCATTAACTTCATAATAACATAGGATTTGTGTACAAGTGATTATTATTAAGAAGTTTGTTTCTATTGGATTGTTTAACTGTTTCATGGTGTGTTTGCTGAGGTTGTGTTCATTGATATCGCAAGATGTAGAGGCCGAGATATTTATTCTATTATCTAGAAACTCCTCCACCTAACATTATTTGGTTTCCCTGTGATGAATTTTATCGGCAATGGTTGAGTGAATACACAGCCTAGCTTGAAATCCTATATCCACTACTGCAGACAGACTTTGATAGTGGTGCAGTGGTGAATTCCAGTATACGTAGCCATGATCATGTTAGAATTAAATCAACTAGGCCCAATTTAATCTTAATAAATTTCATGGGCCGACAATTAATGTTAAGGGATTAATACCACCTTATAACGGACAGCGATTAATGATGACGTTACTCCAATAACGGACAAAATCATCAAAATTAATAAATTGTGTCAACTCCCTGCAACGTTTCTCTTTCTCGCACGCATCCTTATCACCTCCTCCGGAATAGAAAAAAGAACTCTCTTTTTGGTTCATCTCATATGTGATCCTCCTGTTCTTTCTCGGTACACCACACCAACTCCCCGTAACGTTCCTCCTCCGGGTGATTAATGGTGATGTTATTGAAAGCAAAGGTGTAACCGACGGTGATTGATGACGATGTTACTCTAATAATGGACAAAATCTTCATCATTAATCGCTATGAACTCCCTGTAACGTTCCTCTCTCACGTGCATCCTTATCACTTCCTCCGGGATAGACACCCGTAACGTTCCTCTCTCTCTCTCTCTCTCTCTCGCATCCTTATCACATCCTCCGAGATAGACAGAAAGAACTCTCTTCTCGGTTCATCTCTCCTATGATCCTCCTGTTCTTCCTTGGTACACTGTACCTTCTGGTCTGTTCCTACACTACTTCTGCTTTTCCTTAGTTCTGAGCACTTGTGCGCACGAGTGCTCGGAACGAGCAGTCCTCCCGAACTCCGTCCACCTGAGGACTTGCGCGCATAAGTGCTCGGAACGAGCAGGCATCCGGAACTCTGTCCACCTAAGAACCTGCATGGGTAGGCAAGCTATTAAGTTTTTGGGAGCGTGTTCTTCGCGCGACTACTCTCGGCACTGCATCCTCTTTGTCAAGGTTTTCTTCCTCTACAACGTCATGTCTACCCGGTGCCAGTGCTATTGGAGGAGGAGGGAATGGTAGCACTGTAGGAGGCAAAACCGAGAACGTCAACATCAACGGAGGCAACACCAATGCCTCATCATTCTCTGGAGTGTTCACTGGGTATATTACTCTACTCATATTAGTGTTAAATATGTTACTAGATGATGCTATTATTGTTGTTAGCATGTTTATGGTTAGCACTAATCATTGGATCACTCCATTATTAACATGTCATGCTTACTATGTTATTTATCTGGATTAAAATATGCCGAATTATATATGACTATATTCCCAGTGGGGGAGAAAGCCCCATTTCACCAATGTGGAAGTATGGGCAGCATCCATGAAGCGACAAACCAGAACCAGGGCAGGAGGCCGGTGGTGCCGGAAGTCGCCACACCAACGTCCATCAAGCGCGCAGGCCGGAGGATGAGTGGTGGGAAGGAGATTGCTTTAAGATCCTCGTCAGCTACCTGTCACAATACCAGAAGAGGCCTCCAGAGATGAGGGATTAGTCCGTGTTGCATAGAAATTTTTTCGCAGCTTCTCCCCCAATGTTACGAGGGCTAATTTACTGATGCTTCCCAATCCTTACATCCAATTTTTGGTATCTATGAGCATATGACTGAAGCAGCAATTGATATTGCCATGCAGGTTTACAACAGTCTGGATTGCTTACAACAAGATATGTTACTGAGAAAAATAAGCACATGTGGCTATATAAATGGTCTTGCATATCCATGGTGTGATCTCCAATATAGTGATCTTCCACTGAATGCAACCTTGCTTTAAAGTGCAGCAGTACAAAGCTTTCAGTTAAATTTGAAGACAGTAACATGCATGGATAGTGTGCTATGGCTTCATTGAACTTGAGTTGGCTACTTGTGTGGTTCGCATATGCATTTGCAAAATATACAACAACAACAAAAATGAATTTCACCTAAACATGAAGATATGCTTGTACTCTGGCTCTCTGGCCTACTTTAGTGTCTAAATTTACTTCGTGTGCAATTTCATACAACTAGCTATTAGTTTGAATCTTGCTGCTAAACTTGTGCATAGTTTTAATGGCTAAGCCAAAAGCTTAACCTCTCCAATCTGCATCAGTAGGTTATGACCAAATTGAGCATTGTATGAATCCCTCACAAGGAGGATACAATTTAGGTAAAACAGAACAGCCTTCGGGCACATATGGCTGCTTGAGACAAAATGGGCGGTATAGTATAAATCACATCCTAATTTTGTGCAAAAAAAACCTACCGTAAACAGTATTTCCGAGAGGGTAAATTTCCTGAGAAAGTAAACAGTGTTTCCGAGAGGGTAAATTTCCTGATGATTCTCAGTCCTATCTGCTGAGACCCAGTTCAGGTATCAAATGGCTAGAGAGCAACACTGTCATCTTCCTTCTGCTAGGAATTCCAGATGCCTTCAAAGTTCCAGTGAAGATTCTCAATGTTTGTTTTCTTGAAAGTGAGTGAGAGTTCAATGTGGCAAGAATGAGGGTCACTGGAGGTTATCTGTTTACGTGGTGTGTCCTTTGTTGTGACTTTCTTTTTATATATAATCTATATCTTGAAGGGACTGACCTATACTTTCTATAAAGTTACAACCCATTAATTCTAAATCTCAACACGCAACCATGTCACATCATCACCCACTACTAATAATTATATATTTAACCCCATGCAAATATGCAACATTATTTGTAATCTATTTAATTTCCACAAACTGGCATGCAAGCATCTGTAATATTTAGCATATATTTTAACAAATCTATCTATCATTTTATAATATTTAGCATATATTTATCAATATGTTCCACATTAAAGCGCTGCTGTCATTTGTTTGTTTCATGATAAGTACTGAAAAACCCTGACGTTTCATTTTTTTTTAACTCCTAGCTCTTTGATTTTCAATGAATTTGAAGACGAGGCTGGCAAAATGGGAGTACGTGTGCATTTTGATTGATAGTATAAAACTTGAACATTAACTTTTTTACTAGAGAATTCCTTATTAGTCCACGGAAATTATTGTCCATTTGTAATATGCATGAATTGTTGAAACAAATTTCATACTGTTTATTCCATACATTCCTTACGAAGTTCTGATAATATATAGCAGAATTATTGCACACTTCTACTACAGAACAGCCAATGCTTGACCATTTCTGATAATATATAACATCTGAAGGTTCTATCAGAACCATTTCAGAGTCTGAGATTTAGCTTGAAGTCATAAACCGTTAGTGATTTTTCCAAAGCTTGGAAGATTAAAGCTAATTAGCCAAAACTTCTGTTCGAAAATGAAAGCGACGGTTAGCTGTCGAGGGAGACGAAGAGGTCTCAAAACGTACCGGATATCATTATACAGCTGACATTTAGGCCAATCCAAATCCGTATGTCCGTGCGGCTTTCATTTTTTTTCCTTGTCCTTTTGACCAAACGAAACCCATTTTTCATTCATTTCCCTTTTTTATTAGCCAGCCTTTTCTACCTCCAATTTTGACGGACACGAAAAAGAGTAGTACTAAAACGAAAAAAGAAAAACACTCATCTCCCACAAAAATTCCTACTCGTACTAAAAAAAGAAATTCATCTGTTCAGACCGTAGCAGATCGAGACAACGCCACACACGCACGCACACACACGACAGCTTCGTGCTCAAGCGAGCAGCAGCTAGTATAGAACCAAAAAAAAAATCGGCCCCATTTGAAAAGCTCGGAATCCCCCATCTCAATGGCGATGTCGAGCTGAGCTGAGCACCACCCGAGGAGTGGAGTAGGGGAGCTGTGGTCGGCGGCGGCCGCCGCCAGTTGGGTGTCTCGGAGTGAGACCGGGAGAGGCGGCGGAGGGAGCTCAGGGAGGGAGGGAGGTGGGGCGGCGATGGTGGGCGGAGGGGCGCTGCGGCGGGTGGGGAAGTACGAGGTGGGGCGGACGATCGGGGAGGGGACGTTCGCCAAGGTGAAGTTCGCGCAGAACACGGAGAGCGGGGAGAGCGTCGCCATGAAGGTGGTCGACCGCTCCTCCATCCTCAAGCACAAGATGGCGGATCAGGTGAGCCCACTCCGCGCCCCCTGTTCGGCTCCATCTCTCTCTTTTTTCTTTTTTTTTGTTTGTTCTCTCTACTTGCGTTGATCAAGAGATTTTGCTGTACTAGCTTAGCTTGGGAATTAATTAGTGTATGCCACGGATTTGTCTAGCGCCTCGAGACACAGAATGGATGGGGGAGATTGTTTAATTCGACCCTCTTTTCATCCTCTTGTGCGCCAAATTCTCCTCGGTTTGTCAATGGTGGGTTTGATGCTTCATGTCCAATTGGCGTCTAGCTTGCAGCTTCCTTTCCCCACAACAAAGTGTTAACAGTGGTGGTACCAGGATTGTTGAATCGAATCGCAATTTTAAACTTCCGCCGAGCAGTTTGTTCTTCTGTATATACCTATTAAGATATTGTTGTTATAAAAGAAAAAAAAAAAGTAAGGTACCTATGTCAAGAAGCACCCCTTTGTAAAAAGAACTCACAGGTTTACGCTTGTAAGGGAAAGGCAGTTTTAGCTGTTCTAGTTTTGTGTTGTTGAGCTGCATAAGTTAGCTGAATCCTGATGTCTCAGGGTGATAAAACAGGAGCTTACTTAATTATTTCCTGCAGATTAAGAGAGAGATATCTATAATGAAGCTTGTGAGGCATCCGAATGTGGTTAGACTACACGAAGTACACCCTCTTTCCCTTTTCTCTCTTAAAGTTTTGTTGTTTACTTCTTTGTTCTCACTTGCCTTTTCCAAGTGCTGATTGGGTGATCATATCTGTTCTGTTATGTGCAGGTCTTGGCAAACCGGAAGAAGATATTTATAATCTTGGAGTTCATCACTGGCGGTGAACTATTTGATAAAATAGTAAGGGCCTGCTTGTTAATGATAAGTGTCCTTTTCAGTGTCATTTTCTCGATATGACCTATGAAAAAATTGAAGTTAAATTAGTTCTTGTATCTGCTGCCTAGTTGTCTACCTCATTACTTCTGGAATGAACAATCGCCACTTGTGCTTGTTGGATTTAACAGACAAAAATGAGTTTTCAAATCAATGTTGAAGCTTAGTTATTCTGGGAACAATGCCATTTCAGATTCGTCATGGAAGACTCAATGAAGCTGATGCACGCAGATACTTTCAGCAGCTCATTGATGGTGTTGATTTTTGTCACAGCAAAGGTGTCTACCATCGAGATTTAAAGGTGATAAGTCAAAAGAAAAATACGAAAACTTTTTGTGTTTAGTTTGTGGGCTTTTTTATTTTATTTTGTATGTATGCAGCCCGAAAATCTCCTCCTTGATTCCCAAGGAAATCTTAAAATATCAGACTTTGGACTCAGCGCCTGGCCTGCTCAGGTCCATACCTTTCTGAAGGCTTGTCAAATATTCATATCCTTCTGTCGAGTTATTTAGTTTGTTCGTGTGCAGGGTGGTGCCCTTTTACGTACTACCTGTGGAACCCCAAATTATGTTGCCCCAGAGGTGAGTGACATCTGAATCACATGCTTTGCTTTGAGTTTTCCTAGATAGAAAACATTAAAATTGTCTTCTGCAACAAAGGGTGGTTTAAATATACCTTCATCCTAAGATGTCAGATTACTCAGTTAAACATGTGTGATGGAATACTCATACATTTATCCTTCAGGCAGGTTGAATAACATTGTTCCACCGTGTAACTTAAGACATCTTCTCTAAAAAAATGTAAAAAATAAAAAGTGATATAACTAGAACTGTTTTTTGTCTCTATACTGAATGAGCCAGATATGCATGATCGATATCTCTTGATTCTTTATTTGGAAAAATGCTTTACTTTTCATTCTCAGTAAAACCATGTGATGTGTTTCATATGATTATAGATAATGTGTTCACTGCAACCTTTAACTCCCTGTATGGATCAGGTTCTCAGTCATAAAGGATATGATGGAGCACTTGCTGATACATGGTCATGTGGAGTTATTCTATATGTCCTATTGGCAGGTTATCTTCCATTTGATGAAGTTGATTTGACTACCCTTTACGGGAAGGTTTGTTTCTTCTAACCTATGGCAACTTTTTTGAAGCTCAAACAAGTATATTGCAACCCATTTATGATTTTGTGCCAGTGTATATCATATTGGCACATGATCTCTTTGTATGGAAGATCAGATCTCATGACATTTACTTGTATTTGCTTTTACTATACACTATGTGCTTATGTTTATTATCTAGCCACTCATTTAAGCATGATTAGTGGTATTAGTTTGTGAAATCCATGTGAAAACAATATCAAACATACTCGATACTTCTCAGTGCATAGATAGCTAAGTAGCTTATGTAATGTAGTGTGTTGCTAGTAGTTAAAGATTACAGATCCTGGCAGTGGCTCTGATACGTGAGCATAGTGATCTCATACCTGCTTTCCTACTGCTGAAACATTCCGGCAAGTAAGAAATGTAAGCTTGCCAAAACAACTAACCAACTAAAAGGAAATTAACCTCGGCATCCTTTAGAATAAACTAGTTAACATGCTACTACTTTCAATAGGAGAATTAGCAGAGAAGCTGGGGAGCACAACAACAATAGCAGACTCATTACACATGGCTTCATAGCTAAATCCTCTCCTTTTCGCTCTTGTTTCTCTTTTCTTTTTGGTTGGTGGAAGTATAAACATTTGTATTCCATTCTAGTAGGACTGATTAAGAGCTATATCTATTTGCATATTTCAGGTTGAGATGCATATAGCTATTTTTATTTTCTAGATTTGAATATTAGTTCAACATATGCCTTGATGGATGGAATAGAAGTTTTTATCTAAAATTGTTTTTCTTTTGTACAGAATATACAAATTTATATCTGTCTATTTGCTTAATACAGATAGAGAGTGCAGAATATTCATTCCCAGCTTGGTTTCCTAATGGTGCCAAGTCACTTATTCGCAGAATTCTTGACCCTAATCCAGATAAAGTAAGTAAAGTTATAGAAGTGTTTAGCTAAAGAAAATCTCCATTGGCTGATATGAATTCAATGAATTATAGTTTAGATACATCACATCTCTAGATATTGATTTTCATTGGCATTTTGTTGACTCAATATGAATTTTGACTTGGAACAGAGAATCAGGATAGAAGAGATCAGGAATGATGAATGGTTTAAGAAGAATTATGAACCTACCAGAGAAATTGAAAGTGAAGAAGTCAATCTTGATGATGTCAATGCAGCTTTTGATGATCCTGAGGTATTTATGCTTACCCTTTTCTTAGAACTGTTTTTGGAAAGGAATCATTGCATATATATGACATTTTGTATGTGCTACAATCTTCGAAATATGTTCCAAATGAAGGCCTCGGAATGGAATTTCAGTTGCTCCAGATAAGAACTATTAGCAGTAACTGAAACTGGAATTTCAGTTGCTCCATTGTTAATTATGAAATTTAATCAGAAAGCCTGTTTCGCACTGAAGCTATGCTGTACGTTTTTACGGGAGCTCTATTGTGCCTTTTACCTGTCATTATATAAATATATAATTTGTGGTCCTTTTTCTGTGTGATTTCAGGAAGATGCTGACCATACTTTAGATGACGAAGCAGGACCTTTGACACTCAATGCATTCGACCTAATAATTCTATCTCAAGGCTTGAACCTTGCAGCACTATTTGATCGCCGACAGGTATGGTGCAAGACATTTTGTGATGTATAGTGTTTTCGCAAACTAAAAGTTGGAGTACAGGACTAACACTGTTATTATGTCATGTCCCAGTTCTACATTTTTTCATTAATACGCTGTTTGGTCATTAAATCATGATTCTTATTGTTATTATCGGTGAATATTCAGTTTAGTTTAAATAGTGTACATGTGATTTGCTGCGGCAGTTTACATTATTTTTGCAATCATATATTATATGCATAGACTAAAGAAAATCCATTTGATTCAAATTATTTTAACATATAACCAGAGGAAAAAGACAATGATAGACCATCCCATCTGATGATCTTTGTTCCCCTTCTCTCAAACACACCTCAATATTGTTGCTGCCCAACTTGAGACAATTCAAACTATCCTCTCATTTTATTATTTTTGTATGTACTCGGCAATACTGGTATTGTCTAGAAGCTTGTTTAAATGTCCATGGTTTACCCTGTGTGTGAGTTTTATAGATAATTATGGGTTTCTTCTCCTCGGACCTAATGCTTGATGCCTTGATCTACAGGACTATGACAAGCTTCAAAATAGATTTTTATCACGCAAACCAGCAAACGTTATCATGTCAAGCATGGAGGTTGTTGCTCAGTCAATGGGATACAAGACACACATTCGCAATTATAAGGTTAAGTTTGTTGTCCCACACCCTATAGCTTGTTACAACATCACTTACCTATTATATAGATATTGCAAATCATCTTCCCCTTCACCTTAGCTGGCAAGAAGTTGTTCTATCTATTTTGTGATAGTTAGAATGCAACTGTTTTTTGGTTCACTGTACAGACATACAGACATGAGGATCTGTAGTTCTGTTAAGGTCCAAATTGTATCAGAAGAAGCAGCAACCTGTCTTGAAAAGCTTATTGTTTTCTGGAATGTGAATATGTTATTGTAAAGTCAAATATATTTCTTATTATCTTCAATGTATCGAGCCTCATGTTTGAACAAGTTGTCAAGAGAACGTCATTTGATATGCTGGCATTTACATTTGAAATTATTGTCTAAGTAGCAACCACAGACTACCTCCAAATTGCCACAAAAATCATGATGATATCAAAAGTATTAATTCATTAGAATGTGTTTAGGTTGCTGGTCTAAGGGGTTACAGTAAACTGTACCCCAATTTTTCGTACATATATATGCACAAGTTTTATCAACCTGAGTAAACAGTACTTCATTTCAGTCCTTTTACCACTGGTTTAACAGTATTGAATGGTATTGCCAGTGGTTCATCTCTTTAATTTGTTGTCTTGTTTGTGGGGTAAATTGTGATCAAATGCGGGCTTACAGTTTTAATATTATTCATGCTGTTATTTTGCAAATAAAGAGTTACAAATGTTTTGTCTTGTGATTTTGATTCTAAAAACTTTGTTTACTGCTAATTAGTTAGCATTACCACGGACATATTTGATTCCTTACATCTAGTTGTGCTATTAATATATCCAGATGAGGGTGGAAGGTCTAAATGCAAATAAGACAAGTCATCTCACAGTTATGCTTGAAGTGAGTCTTGCCTCTTTTGTAATGAAGTACATCTGTTGTTTTATTGCCTTCTATTATGGATTGCTCCAATTCTTTTCATCCTGAGTTTCCTCTGGTCAGATTTTTGAAGTTGCCCCATCAATCTTCATGATTGAACTGCAAAGAGCAGCTGGAGACACCTCAGATTATAACAAGGTCAGATGCAAAGAGACTTTCATACTTGCATCATGCTGTTTCTTGCGGTCCTACAGCCGATACACCATGTATAGCTAAATGCACCTGATACATCTAGGCTGTAGACAGCCTAGTGTTATAAAGCTGGAAAATATTTTGCAATGTTGTTACCACAGAGCTTTCTGGAGACTGTCTAGAAAATAGTTAGGTACTAGTAGTACCAGACTGATGTGGGACCTACCTGTATACATGCATGGACCGTACTATTTATTTGCTACTGTCTTATTTTCAGTTTGTATTTTGTCAAAACTAAATAAGCATGCCTAATGTTAAAGGTTAGGCATGGGCAAATATATTCAAGTAGTTTCTTCACCTAAGAAATCTAAAATAGTAATGCTTATAATTTCCTGATGAAACTTCTTGCTTCACTAGATTTTTTTTGTGAATTGTATAAATGTAAAATAAATTGATCTGGATAATGGCTTTTGATTTGCTAAGACATGCACAACTAACTCCGCGTGTCTTATGTGCAGTTTATAAATAATTACTGCAGCAAATTAGACGATATCATTTGGAATTTTCCAATTGAGAAGAGCAAATCAAGGATATCGCGGCTATCGAAGCGCTAGTCTGCTTCGACATCCATCATTTGTATGCTGTTGTTCAACTCTATTTTCATCTTCTATTGCCATAATATTTGCATTTACCTCTACTTATTACCTCTTAACCATACCGGAATGCTCACCACTATTGCAGGTACCATGTGTAATCTAATGCTATGCAGCTTGAGTGGTATTGGGTTTGTTAGTGGATGTATTTGTAGAGATTGCCAATTCAATTCATCTCTGATCTTTTAGTTATAAGAGATGACCATGTACAAAGGGCCACTGAAAGTTTTGGCATCTCAGTTTCTCTGTACAATGTTTGCAGCGAGGTATATTAAACAGTTTGACTGACTGCCGCTCCCTGCTCATCAACACGCTTTGTAGTTTGTCTCAAGACGTATTAATTTCTCCCTGCTCCATTAGCAGCTTGCATCAGTATGAGTTCCGGTTGCCTAAACTGCCATTATGCTAGCTAACTGCCTTATACTCCTATCTTGCAATGTCATAGAAAGTATGTGAGGTTTACGTTAAAAAAAAAGGAGTTTGAAAGAAAGTGTTAGGCTGTATAAGCAGAGGCCTATACAGGATCGAGCATCCACTGTGAAAGGAATTGCAGAATGACACTAATACAATGATCAAAGAAATAGTGTCAGCTACTTGCTTACAGGATTGTTCTGCCAACAAAATGTGCAGTTCACTCATTCATGCGGTTACTGTGAAACGAATTGTAGAATGAAACCCATACAGTGATATCAATTCTCAAAGATTGTAAGCTCCTCTAAAAAAAAGTTTGTCGGCTACTTCAGATTGCATGATTCTGTTGCTAGCAAAATGTCCACTGCTGCCACACATTCATAAGGTTACAATTTACAGGCCATACAAAGTTCAGGGATCTACATCATAACACACAGTGTAATGTGAAAAAAACATGATCATCCTTCTCTCCTATTATCACCACTTCACCAGTGAGAGCCAAGTTCTCTATTGTAAACACCATTCTTTAGCAGCTGCGTCTCAAAAATGGTCAGTTTGCTGCGGCAAGTTTGTAAAATTTCCTTATAATCAAAGTCACCATCAAGATTGCCAAGACATATTACACTTCGATTCCTAGATAACAACCCCAACCCTGAAAGCTGTTCATTAGCTCATGATCATGGACTAGCAGACGCTGAACTTACATATGGTTACCACCGCAGATATCTGTCGTAGGAATGATCCGACAGAAAAAAAATGGGCCAAAACATTGGAGAGATGCGAACCATTGGCAGGTTTCGCTCATCACATCTGACAAGAAAAAATCAAGACTGTCTCTGTCTGAATTGCACGCAGTGAATGAAACTTGCTTCAGTAATAGACGACGGAGGGTGAAAGATGGCTGCTTTGATTTAGGATGCAAGATTAAAGCTGAACGCCATTAACCATTACTGCTTGGATAACTCCTGTGTCCACTGAACCGATGAACATCTCTAGTGAGAAACATCTCTAGTTTTTTGGTACATCCTCCTGTATATGGTTGCTCCTTCTAACTCTGCATGTACTTCTCTCTCTGTCCGTATGCCCATTGGGTTGTCCAGAAGCCATCCTTCATTGTCACAGCGAAGATCTTTATCAATACAGTCAACATGCTCAAACACATCCGAGTATTCATCAAACCTTTCCCTCATGTCTGCAGCCACTTCGAGTACATCCGATTGCAAAAGAACCTAACAAGGAAAAATGGTGAGTTATTGAGAAGACAATTTGCAAAATAACATGTCGCCGTGGTAGACAGATGGCAAGTTGGCAACTGTAAAAACTTATACAGGTATACAATTAATATTATCAAAATTCCACTAAATGATATTTCAGGCCATCCAACCCAGCAAGCCACAGAGCAGCATAAACAACGTAAGTAATACTATGATGCTCATGCCTTTACGAACAAGACAAATCTTGAACGGTAAAATTGTGTTGATCACAGAGAAGTCAATTTTATTATTAATATAATTTCCATGTGCAATCATTTATTCACATTCTGGTTCACACAATAGATTCTAACCATACTGTTTATTCACATAAATCGAAATAAAAGGGTATTCAATTGGACAGAACTAATGCATATTAGGAACAATCATGCTAATGTAAAATACTGATTTCACATTATTCATGCAAAAACTGTATACTTTTCAAAATACATACAAGAATTGCCATACCCGTCCACCTAAACAGAGGTTATTTGTGATTGAATCCACCAACTGCGATTGTAGAACTCTTCTCTTGTGATGCCTCTTCTTAAAATGGGGATCAGGACACTATAGAAAGAAAATATCAAATTCTGGTTCCGAAACATGAAAGAAAAGCAGACCAGGAACTAAACTAGATAAACTTTTGACTTATAAACATTGGGTCTATAAACTTTAGATGTATAGAAATGACTATATATAAAAAATATTTAAATTCAAATTCAAATTTGAATCGGATATATAAACTTTTGACTTATAAACTTTGGGTCTCTAAACTTTAGGTGTATAAACTTTAGATGTGTAAACTTGAAGTGTACAAATTTTAGGTACATAAATTTATTTAAAAAAAGAAAAGTAATGTGGTGCAAAAAAAAAAAAAACCACGTGGAGAAGGAGGGGTCATCGCTAGGGGCGATCGATCGCCCGTTAGACTTTTCGTCCACCTTGTCCATCATCAGCTCAATGATGCACTATCGTTGGACCACGTGATTATACATCACCTCCACTTTATCCAATGGAGAATTCCCGTTCATGTTTATCCTATTGAAGATATGTAAGAGTATGATGCTGGGTATTCTGTTCTCCTCAATGCTCTAGTGCAAACTTGATCTGAGCGTCCATGTATATCAGGAAAGCTCATGGTGCTTCCTAGGGTCCCAGGCCTAGCTACCATGGGCAAGCGACAACTGACAAGTCTAGCTGGAGCTACTAACACTTCCATGTGATGTTGTGAACTAACTCGTCATGGATGACTCTCTCTTACAGCTCAAAGCTACTCCTCTTTTATAACCCAAATGACGTTTGCATGTGGAGAGCTAGGTAGCATGTGCGTGTACACTGATCAGTTAACCAACATATTTCAGCAGGTTGACAGAATCTCACGCAACAGTCTTCTAATTGGCTACACTATTGGTGCACGATACATTGCGTAATGGTGCTACACATATAGAAATGGTAGCCAAAGATATTATATTCTAGTTTAGATGGTGTAGTACGTTCATAATTTCGTTGATCTATTAATTAGCGGGAGTTAATGGGTTTGTCCCATCATCTTATTCGTTTATTCTTATTTTTTACTTCTAAAACTTTTTGGTTGTGTCATTGTGTGCCCATTGGTAGAGGCTAAAACATAAACCATTTCCACTATCTAAAAAGCCACAACCAAATATAAAAGATGACTTTGATTTTTTTTCCAGAGTATAGTTTATTTTTTATCAACAGCTTGTAAGTAGTTAAAAATATATTTTTTTACAACAATATTTTTTATCGCTCATGTATATAATTAGATATTGAGAAAAGGGAAATCATATTAGTTGGTGAACTATCGAGGAAACATATGCAGTTGTCGGAGAGAACACAGATGGAAGCAAGATCGGAAACACAAGTCCACAATGGAGCTAGTTGGCGGTACTGCCAATCACATAATGCAACAGGTGCATGGAGATTGCCGGACACTCGCCCTAGCTAGACCGGTATCTAGTTGGTGAGATGCAGCCAGAGTGAGCTCCCAGATAGACGATGGCTGCAGCTCCAGCCGGATTTGGCACGCGCGGTAGCTAATCGTGATGCCTCGCTAGGTTCCCTGCGCTTATATTGAGCACTGATCGAAATTTGCAATGCTTTACTAGAAAATAGATCTAGTGACAAGAGAACTCTTGATGTTTCCCAACCCTACATAGCCACATAACCATGTAAACGCATTTTCGGTCTGGCGGTATCCAAATTATTCTCAACTCGTCGCTGTATATGAGCCTGTCTTTCAGCCTCTCACGTCTTTGATGTGCCAAAAGAGATTGCATATATGATATATATCACTACTAAAAAACCCTCATAGGAACTTTATAGGTGCCGGTTTATTTAAAACCGACACCTATTAACCTTTTCCCACCTCCTACGGTTTAAAAAATAAAGAACCGGCAACTTTAAACAACTACAGGTGTCGGTTCTAAGAAAAAACCAAAACCAATACTATTAGTACCGTTTTTTAAAAAGAACCGACACCTATAATATATATATTATAGGTACCAGTTTTCTTTAAAAACCGACACTGTTGACGGTCTTAAATCATAATATTTGACCATCAATACATGTATATAATGAAATAAAATATAGTATCCAAGTTAGTGGTAGGGTTTATTACTAATCATTTCCACTAGTGTTGTTGAAATATGTGTTTGCGGGTATTTTAAGGAGAAAACACATCCGTCATGTGACAAAATGCACCTCCGCGCATTCAAGACGCGTTTACACGGATTGGAGGGCCCATATGTCAACCAAAACTACTTAGAATTGGGCCAAAACATTGTGCAAAATGTTGGGGCCCATTAAGCAACCTAACAGCCAAAGGAGAGGCCAGGAGGACGGTTTTTGGGTTCGGCCGAACCAATCCTGGCGCTTCCCGCCATCTGGCTTCACGTGGACGGCTTGGATTTCTCCCCTATGGCGATTGCAGGGTGTTTTGTTCATTTCCTATGCCCCTAACCGTCATTTGGAGCCTATATAAGGAAGAGTTCACTATCATTTCAACACACAACTTTGAACTGAATTACAAGAGGCTCTATTGTATCTTTTGTACATTAGAAATAGGTAGAGAGTGAGGAGAAGCTCTGGAGGAGTGCCCGGAAGTTTGGCGCTCTCTCCGACTTCTTACTCGACGAGTGTAGCTTACTAGGAGGAGCTTTGGAGGAGTACCGGAGTTGTCGGTACACTCTGCTCCGGGTTCGGAGAACTTCTTCTATAAAGTAAGCATTCATGATCTTTTCTTATGTTATTTAATTACTTTGTCTAAGTAAGATAGATTTCTATCTTTGCGGGTTCATTGTTTAGTATTCATATTAAGTGCTCTAGTACTAGGACTCCGGATAGAGAAGGAAGTTCGCGCGCAAGTATTAGAGTAGTAATTAATAACTTAGGCGTGGTGTCTAGGTTAGAGATTACCTTTGTTTGTTGTGTATCCCACGGATTTGTCAGAGGTAGGCGGCAGGTGGTGACAGCCCTGAATCCCGTCCTAGTAATCCTCCACGTTCGGATACATCATAGAGCTATAGCCGGAACTACGCTGGCATACCAGCAGGGGTCAGTGCCCGAAGCAACAGATAGGAAATTACATTTACTTAGCTTAGATAATTAAAACACATAGAAAGTCCTCTCTAGCCTACCTAGCCTACATATAGTTGTTGTCCTTGGATCGTCTTAGCCTTAGGTAGATTACACACGTTCCCTGAGTTCGATATCCTTTTGGGGTCACCCGAAGGTGAAGTGCTAAAGCGGTATTCCGTGCGCTTGTGGATTTATCTGTGGTCGTAAGAAATACCAACAGACACCTAATAATCGAGCCGAGCTAGCAACAAAACGAACCGGTGGATCTGGCGGGCCCACGCGAGGACATAAGACCACGCGAGAAGATAAGGATTGATCTCGATCCAGCCAGGCGCCTCCTCTCTCCCTGTCCAGTCGCCGCCCCATCCCCTCTCCAAGCCTCCGCTTCCCTCCCCTGGTCCTCCGTGCCCCTCTCCCAATCGACCGGTCATTTCCCTCCCCCTCTACCCCATCTCCCAGCCGGCCGGCCGTTTCCCTCTAGTGAGTAGCGACGCAGGCGACCGGCGGCCTCCCCACGGGTGACGGGGAGGCACAGATCCAGCCCCCCTCTTCCTCTCCCTCTCCGTCGGCCTCACCGGAGGCGGACAAATCTGGGGAGGGGGTAGTTTGGGTGGTGGGTTGTCGGCGGCAACGGTGGCCAAGGGAGGCGGCGGGCGATCTCCCCACGGGCGACCTCTTTCTCTCCCTCTCCGTCGGGCTCCCACCGGTGCCTTGCAGATCCGGTCGGGGTGGGTTGGCGGCGGTGGCCAAGGGATGGGACGGCGGCCGATCGGCGGTTGGCCATGGGACCATGGCGGCAGTAGCGGTAGTGGAAGAGACATGTGCGTTAACTGCGTACGTGATTGCAATCCATCCATCCCCTTTCTATTTTTTCACCTTGTTCTGACTCTGCAAGTGATCAACCGTTGGTTTTTACTTAAGAACAACAAAAAATGTGTGTGTGATGCAGTATGATATGATGGATGAATGTGTGTGAACTATGAATGCAGTATGAACTATGAATGTGTGTGATCTGATGGATTGCATCAATGCAGAAAGTGGTTGCCAAAAAATCTATTAGATCAATGCAATGACGGACCTCAATAACTTCCCAATAAGGTAGCCGCCAAAATATAGATTTTTTTCTTCCACATACCCTTCTTGTACTCCTTGCTATGATTTCTTTTCTTCACAAACTCATTAGTAATGTCCTTCACCATATTGTGTACCTGATATCCAGACAAATTCTCAGGAGCAGACCCAAGTTCTCTCTTACCGTTGAAAATTTTCTTCTTTCTTCTAAAGGTGTGGCATAGGGGGAGCCATCTCCTATGACCCATGTAAACTAGCTTTCTTGATTCCTTCAGCCACCTACTGTGTGTATGTTCCATAGAGTCAGAGCAAGCCTTCTTTCCTTTCATGGTTTATCCAGAAAGATTACCCAGTGCGGAATAATCATTAATGGTGCAGAATAAAAGAACTTGTAGCTTGAAGTTCTCCTGACCATATACATCCCAAGTTTCCACACCTTATTTCTAGAGAATCTAAAGATCATCGATAACAGGTTCCAAGAACACATCGATATCATTGTCGGGTTGTTTCTGACCTTGGATTAACAAGCACAACATAATATATTTCATTTTGAAGCATAATCATGGTGGGAGGTTATAGTTCGCAATAAGAACTGGCCAAGTGCTATGAGAACTGCTCATGTCTTCGAAAGGATTCATGCTATCCGTACACAAACATATCCTCATGTTTCTGGGGTCGGCAGCAAAGTATTTGTGCTTTCGATCGATATTCCTTCATTGAATCGAATCCGCAGGATGTCTTAGCAAACCGCCATTCCTTCTCTCTGTGGCATACCAACGTACTAACTTTGCTTTCTTGGGGTTGGCAAATATTCTCTTGAAACAATCAATGATTGGTAGATACCACACAACCTTCGCCGGACCACCCCCGCAGTAAAATCAAAGTATGTTTGATTCTTATTCTGTAATGAACAATTGGCATATGAGATTATTGGTTTTGATATTTAGAGATTATTTGACAGGAATCGTCATAGACATGCCTCGGCCGAGGATCTGTCCTAGTGAGCAGAGCCGATCCGGCGACGACCGGCTGCTTCCTCCTTGGTGGACGCCGCTGCCGTCGGAGCCCTTGCACAATGGAGGTGAGCTCGGCGTCGACATCGTCCTCCCCCCAGGCCGCCACACCGTCGTCCTTCTCCACTCCGCCATCCTTCCGCCGCCACCGCCGCTGGAACCACTGCCTCTGGCGGCGGGAGGCGAGCTCCGTGTCAACGTCGTCCTCCCTCCAAGTCGCCGCACTGTCGTTCTTCTACGCTCCGCCATCCTTCCGCTGCCGCCGCCGCCTCCACCAGCGCCGCCACCGCTGGAACCACGGCCTCTGGCGGTGGGAGGCGATCTCGGCGTTGACGTTGTCCTCCCCCTAAGCCGCCGCACCGTCGTCATTCTCCGCTCCAGCATCAGCTAGGCTACGCACGGTAGCCCGTCCTTCCGCTTCCGCCGCCGCCGCCTCCACTCAAGGACGGAGCTAGAACGAAATGGAGGAGGGTGCCTCTTGTTTAATTTACTCTACTTTAGATCAAGTTTAAGTTTATACGTGTGCCTATGTTTGTATTAAGGGAGGTGCACATATGTTGAAAATCGGTAAGTTATAACTAAAAAATTTTCTTGACCCGGTTCCTGGGCACTCCCCTCCCATACTCTACCTCTGCCCGTGCTCCACTGGAGGCGGCGCTGGAACCAAGGCCTCGGGCGGCGGCGTTGAAGCATGGGGGCGCGGCGGTGGAGCATGGGGGCGTGGTGCCGGCGACGAGCGACGACGAGGAGGTGCTGCCCGGGCTGCTCTATTTCATGCTCCTGGCCTCCATGCGGCGGCGGTCTCTACAGGCGGCGTCGACGTCCTCCGCTTCTTTCTTCCGCAAGCTAATGAGCTGGTGCTCGCCACCGTCGCCCGCTGGTGGTCGTTGCCGCCGCTCCTTTTTGCAATGCTCTCTCTCCAAAACTGTGCTCCAACAACGACGGGCAATGTTTGGATACAAATTAATCGTCAAAGCTATCGCATTCACAGGAATTCAGTTGCTTCCTCGAAATTTTCCAAGTCTATTGTGATATTTTAATTCAACTTGTGTTTGTTTGCCAGCTAGTTTGGATAGACACATATAGAATATTCATAGTCATACCATCAGTCAAATGCGTGTGAAGGTGTGCACTCCACCGGGAGAGCACCTGCCCAAATGAAGATAAATATCCCTTAATTATGGAGTACTTCTTGACAAGCTAGATGCAACAATACGTTTAGCAACCTTTGTCAACTGGCTGCCTGCTCCTCTAAATATATTTTTTTAAAGGATAAACTAGCATGGTGATCCGCGCAGATTGCACGGCTAGCATCATTATATTTTCTTTCATATAATAGCATAAATGTTTTCTCATTGTATTATTCAAATATATTAAAATGATAACATAATTTTAAATTTTGTACTAACTTTACGAAACTACTAATGTGTAATATTCATATTATATTTTATATGCATGTTAGTTATTAATTATTTTAATATCAATTTTTAGTTATTTCTAAATTATATTCCTATATGGACTATAGACTCGTCTTTCAATACTTCTTTTTTTATTATTCCGAATTTTCGTTATGTGTACATTGCATATCTATATAGACTCTAGGCTCTTCTTCCAATATTATCTATTTTTAATTCTGAATTTTCATTACTTCTAAATTCTATTCCTATATTAACTTTAGACTCTTCTTTCTATGTCTTTTTTAATTTCGAATTTTAGTTATTTGTAAATTGTACTATTTTTATATGAACTCTAAGCTCTACTTTTAATTTTATTATGTTTATTCTGAATTTTAATTAGTTTTAAATTCCTATATAGACTCTATACTCTACTTCTAATATTCTTTATTTTTAATTCCGAATTTCTATTATTTCTTAATTGTATTTATATATGGACTCTATACTCTACTTCTAATATTTCTTATTTTTAATTTCGAATTTCTATTATTTCTTAGTTGTATTTTTATATGGACTCTATACTCTACTTCTATTGTACTAACTTTACGAAACTACTAATGTGTAATATTTATATTGTATTTTATATACGTGTTAGTTATTAATTATTTTAATATCAAATTTTAGTTATTTGTAAACACTACTTTTAATTTTATTATGTTTATTTCGAATTTTAGTTAGTTTTAAATGGTTGGCCATGGGACCATGGCGGCAGTAGCGGTAGTGGAAGAGACATGTGCGTTAACTGCGTACGTGATTGCAATCCATCCATCCCCTTTCTATTTTTTCACCTTGTTCTGACTCTGCAAGTGATCAACCGTTGGTTTTTACTTAAGAACAACAAAAAATGTGTGTGTGATGCAGTATGATATGATGGATGAATGTGTGTGAACTATGAATGCAGTATGAACTATGAATGTGTGTGATCTGATGGATTGCATCAATGCAGAAAGTGGTTGCCAAAAAATCTATTAGATCAATGCAATGACGGACCTCAATAACTTCCCAATAAGGTAGCCGCCAAAATATAGATTTTTTTCTTCCACATACCCTTCTTGTACTCCTTGCTATGATTTCTTTTCTTCACAAACTCATTAGTAATGTCCTTCACCATATTGTGTACCTGATATCCAGACAAATTCTCAGGAGCAGACCCAAGTTCTCTCTTACCGTTGAAAATTTTCTTCTTTCTTCTAAAGGTGTGGCATAGGGGGAGCCATCTCCTATGACCCATGTAAACTAGCTTTCTTGATTCCTTCAGCCACCTACTGTGTGTATGTTCCATAGAGTCAGAGCAAGCCTTCTTTCCTTTCATGGTTTATCCAGAAAGATTACCCAGTGCGGAATAATCATTAATGGTGCAGAATAAAAGAACTTGTAGCTTGAAGTTCTCCTGACCATATACATCCCAAGTTTCCACACCTTATTTCTAGAGAATCTAAAGATCATCGATAACAGGTTCCAAGAACACATCGATATCATTGTCGGGTTGTTTCTGACCTTGGATTAACAAGCACAACATAATATATTTCATTTTGAAGCATAATCATGGTGGGAGGTTATAGTTCGCAATAAGAACTGGCCAAGTGCTATGAGAACTGCTCATGTCTTCGAAAGGATTCATGCTATCCGTACACAAACATATCCTCATGTTTCTGGGGTCGGCAGCAAAGTATTTGTGCTTTCGATCGATATTCCTTCATTGAATCGAATCCGCAGGATGTCTTAGCAAACCGCCATTCCTTCTCTCTGTGGCATACCAACGTACTAACTTTGCTTTCTTGGGGTTGGCAAATATTCTCTTGAAACAATCAATGATTGGTAGATACCACACAACCTTCGCCGGACCACCCCCGCAGTAAAATCAAAGTATGTTTGATTCTTATTCTGTAATGAACAATTGGCATATGAGATTATTGGTTTTGATATTTAGAGATTATTTGACAGGAATCGTCATAGACATGCCTCGGCCGAGGATCTGTCCTAGTGAGCAGAGCCGATCCGGCGACGACCGGCTGCTTCCTCCTTGGTGGACGCCGCTGCCGTCGGAGCCCTTGCACAATGGAGGTGAGCTACGCAGGCGACCGGCGGCCTCCCCACGGGTGACGGGGAGGCACAGATCCAGCCCCCCTCTTCCTCTCCCTCTCCGTCGGCCTCACCGGAGGCGGACAAATCTGGGGAGGGGGTAGTTTGGGTGGTGGGTTGTCGGCGGCAACGGTGGCCAAGGGAGGCGGCGGGCGATCTCCCCACGGGCGACCTCTTTCTCTCCCTCTCCGTCGGGCTCCCACCGGTGCCTTGCAGATCCGGTCGGGGTGGGTTGGCGGCGGTGGCCAAGGGATGGGACGGCGGCCGATCGGCGGTTGGCCATGGGACCATGGCGGCAGTAGCGGTAGTGGAAGAGACATGTGCGTTAACTGCGTACGTGATTGCAATCCATCCATCCCCTTTCTATTTTTTCACCTTGTTCTGACTCTGCAAGTGATCAACCGTTGGTTTTTACTTAAGAACAACAAAAAATGTGTGTGTGATGCAGTATGATATGATGGATGAATGTGTGTGAACTATGAATGCAGTATGAACTATGAATGTGTGTGATCTGATGGATTGCATCAATGCAGAAAGTGGTTGCCAAAAAATCTATTAGATCAATGCAATGACGGACCTCAATAACTTCCCAATAAGGTAGCCGCCAAAATATAGATTTTTTTCTTCCACATACCCTTCTTGTACTCCTTGCTATGATTTCTTTTCTTCACAAACTCATTAGTAATGTCCTTCACCATATTGTGTACCTGATATCCAGACAAATTCTCAGGAGCAGACCCAAGTTCTCTCTTACCGTTGAAAATTTTCTTCTTTCTTCTAAAGGTGTGGCATAGGGGGAGCCATCTCCTATGACCCATGTAAACTAGCTTTCTTGATTCCTTCAGCCACCTACTGTGTGTATGTTCCATAGAGTCAGAGCAAGCCTTCTTTCCTTTCATGGTTTATCCAGAAAGATTACCCAGTGCGGAATAATCATTAATGGTGCAGAATAAAAGAACTTGTAGCTTGAAGTTCTCCTGACCATATACATCCCAAGTTTCCACACCTTATTTCTAGAGAATCTAAAGATCATCGATAACAGGTTCCAAGAACACATCGATATCATTGTCGGGTTGTTTCTGACCTTGGATTAACAAGCACAACATAATATATTTCATTTTGAAGCATAATCATGGTGGGAGGTTATAGTTCGCAATAAGAACTGGCCAAGTGCTATGAGAACTGCTCATGTCTTCGAAAGGATTCATGCTATCCGTACACAAACATATCCTCATGTTTCTGGGGTCGGCAGCAAAGTATTTGTGCTTTCGATCGATATTCCTTCATTGAATCGAATCCGCAGGATGTCTTAGCAAACCGCCATTCCTTCTCTCTGTGGCATACCAACGTACTAACTTTGCTTTCTTGGGGTTGGCAAATATTCTCTTGAAACAATCAATGATTGGTAGATACCACACAACCTTCGCCGGACCACCCCCGCAGTAAAATCAAAGTATGTTTGATTCTTATTCTGTAATGAACAATTGGCATATGAGATTATTGGTTTTGATATTTAGAGATTATTTGACAGGAATCGTCATAGACATGCCTCGGCCGAGGATCTGTCCTAGTGAGCAGAGCCGATCCGGCGACGACCGGCTGCTTCCTCCTTGGTGGACGCCGCTGCCGTCGGAGCCCTTGCACAATGGAGGTGAGCTCGGCGTCGACATCGTCCTCCCCCCAGGCCGCCACACCGTCGTCCTTCTCCACTCCGCCATCCTTCCGCCGCCACCGCCGCTGGAACCACTGCCTCTGGCGGCGGGAGGCGAGCTCCGTGTCAACGTCGTCCTCCCTCCAAGTCGCCGCACTGTCGTTCTTCTACGCTCCGCCATCCTTCCGCTGCCGCCGCCGCCTCCACCAGCGCCGCCACCGCTGGAACCACGGCCTCTGGCGGTGGGAGGCGATCTCGGCGTTGACGTTGTCCTCCCCCTAAGCCGCCGCACCGTCGTCATTCTCCGCTCCAGCATCAGCTAGGCTACGCACGGTAGCCCGTCCTTCCGCTTCCGCCGCCGCCGCCTCCACTCAAGGACGGAGCTAGAACGAAATGGAGGAGGGTGCCTCTTGTTTAATTTACTCTACTTTAGATCAAGTTTAAGTTTATACGTGTGCCTATGTTTGTATTAAGGGAGGTGCACATATGTTGAAAATCGGTAAGTTATAACTAAAAAATTTTCTTGACCCGGTTCCTGGGCACTCCCCTCCCATACTCTACCTCTGCCCGTGCTCCACTGGAGGCGGCGCTGGAACCAAGGCCTCGGGCGGCGGCGTTGAAGCATGGGGGCGCGGCGGTGGAGCATGGGGGCGTGGTGCCGGCGACGAGCGACGACGAGGAGGTGCTGCCCGGGCTGCTCTATTTCATGCTCCTGGCCTCCATGCGGCGGCGGTCTCTACAGGCGGCGTCGACGTCCTCCGCTTCTTTCTTCCGCAAGCTAATGAGCTGGTGCTCGCCACCGTCGCCCGCTGGTGGTCGTTGCCGCCGCTCCTTTTTGCAATGCTCTCTCTCCAAAACTGTGCTCCAACAACGACGGGCAATGTTTGGATACAAATTAATCGTCAAAGCTATCGCATTCACAGGAATTCAGTTGCTTCCTCGAAATTTTCCAAGTCTATTGTGATATTTTAATTCAACTTGTGTTTGTTTGCCAGCTAGTTTGGATAGACACATATAGAATATTCATAGTCATACCATCAGTCAAATGCGTGTGAAGGTGTGCACTCCACCGGGAGATCACATGCCCAAATGAAGATAATTATCCCTTAATTATGAAGTACTTCTTGACAATGACAAGCTAGATGCAACAATACGTTTTAACAACCTTGGTCAACTCGCTGCCTGCTCCTCTACATGTTTTTTTTTAAAGGATGAATGATTGAATAGCTGAATTATTTGTGATAAGTATTCAATGGTACAAAGAATGAATTCAAAATTCAATGCAACAATATTCTTCAAACAACCTTGGTCAACTGGCTGCCCACTCTACATCCACACATGCGTGCTTCACACTGCCACCTAGATTAATTACTTCCTCATGAAGCACCAAGTCTTAGTCGATCACCAAATCATTTGCACGAATATGCTTTCTCCCATTCCTTTTCTAGTAAATTCACATCAATTTAAATAATCAATAATCATCCAAACATTAGCGAAAGTAGCTAGTATATATGTGTACAACCACATCAATTCTGCCCAACCACGGTTGGCCACCTAGTAGTAATTAATCAGCTAGTCAGCTTACACTTGTCTACACGCGGCGAGCGGCCATGGACGCACCTCGCCGGCGGAGCAACGGCGCGTGGGAGATCAACCTGGTGCGGCGGAGCCCGGCCACGGCGCGGACCGACCGCTGCTCGAGGCTGCTGCTGCTGTGGAGCGGGTTCGTCGGCGTCGTCGTCGTGCTCTACCTGTTCGTCGGCCACGTCTGGGCGTCCGTCGCCACGGCGGTGCTCCTCGCCGCCGCGGGCTGGTTCACCTGGTACTACTTCGGCGCGGCGCCGGCGCCGCCGGTGCTCCCCGATCATCATCAGCCGGCGGCGCCGGTGGAGGCCCGCGGGCTCAGCCAGGAGGACATCGAGGCCATCCCGGCGTTCGAGTACAGGAGGGGATCATCGGGCAGCGGGGTGGCGCAGTGCGCGGTGTGCATCGCCGCCGTGAAGGACGGGGACACGGTGCGGCGGCTGCCGGCGTGCGGCCACGCGTTCCACGCGCCGTGCGTGGACGGGTGGCTGCGCGACCACGCGACGTGCCCCATTTGCCGCGCCGACGTCGTCAAGGTCGCCGGAGAGACGACGCCGGCGACGGAGGAGGAGCCGCCCGTGTAGCCGAGCCCGCGCAAGTTGAGGCATACGACAAGTCAACAAAACATGCGCCGGAATGGAAACGTGTGCTTCCATCCCTGCTTGTTTCTTTTTTTTCCACTTCGTTTGACTTTCTGTTTTAAGTGTCAGCTTGGTATAGTATGGATCTGATATAGTGTTTACTAGCAAGGTGTATATGCGATACAATTAACAAAAAAGTTGTGAAAAGTGAGTGTCAATGGCAAAATTACTTGAGTGTGATATCTACTTCATTTTGCCAACTTCTGTTATCTCTTTTTGAATCGAACTATTAAAGTGTACTCCATCCGTTTCTAAATATTTGACACCATTAATTTTTTAGCACATGTTTGACCATTCGTCTTATTAAAAACTTTTGTGAAATATGTAAAACTATATGTATACATATAAGTATATTTAACAATGAATAATTAATAATTACTTAAATTTTTTAAATAAGATGAACGGTCAAACATATTTTAAAAAAATCAACGGTGTCAATATTTAGAAACGGAGGGAGTACTTTTTTACAACATATTTATATAGAAAAGTTGTTTTAAAAATTATATTAATCATTTTTTTCAATTTGTTAGTCACTACCTAATTAATCATACGCTAATTTATCGTTCCATTTTACATGTAAGGATTTGGAACCCAAAGGTTCGAATGAAGAAGACAAGCCAATCAACCTTAGGGAAATAATTTATGCACGTCAGGAGAATTAGAAAATGCTGGTCACGAAGTCAGGCTTTCATGTAGTGCTGTAACTATCATTGTTGAATGGGAAATGTATAGAAATCTTGGATACGTATGGCCTGTTTGGTAGAGCTCTAACTTCTAAATTTAGCTCCAGGAGTTGGGTCTGGAGTAGACTTGTGGAGCTGCCTAAGAGCATCCCTAGCAGATACGCTAGCCGGGACTCCATCCGAAATTTGGTGCATACGAGCGTGAAACAAGCTTCCAATAGATACGCCATCGCTCCTCCAAAAATAGCGCATACGCCAAAACAGCAAAGAGAGAAAGGGCAAATATAGCGTGTCTCTCTCCTCACGCCATACCACAACGGATCGAGCTCCCGTCCTAATCTGGAGTTCTGCGACCTCCCCCCATCATCGTCGTCGCTGGAGGGTGGAGAGAGAGGGTATAGCCCAGGATGGAGAGGAAGAGCCATACCGGATCTGGAAGGAGAACGCCGCTAGCGGCAGCCGCCTGCGCCCGCCGCCGTCCTCCTGCGCGCGTCCGCCACCTGCGTCCTCGCCCTCGCCCACCTGCCGCCGCCTCCGCCCACCGCGGCACCTCCCCTGCCTCCTCCCCACCCATCCACGCCCCCGCCCGTCGCCGTCGCCCTGCGGGCCACGCCGCCTGCCTCCACCGCCCCTCGCCCGCCGCTGCAGCCACCGCCCATCCGCCCCCCCGCCTGCCTCCTCCCTGCCCATCCCACCACCCCCCGCCGCGCCGTCCCCGCCCCGCCCCGAACGCTCACCGCTGCCGCCCCTTGCTCGCCCACCGGCCACCGCCGCGCATCCGCGTCTGTCGGCCGCCCCATCTGCCTTGCAAACAAAAGAGTAGAAGAGTAGGGAGAGTAAAGAAGAGTAGATAAGCGTAGAGAGAAAAGAGGTGAGAAAATAAGGAAAACTGGCAGTTGAACACATAAATGAGAAAAAAATACTCACTCAATACAAATATATCAATTAAAAATTACCAACTAAAATTATATCCATTAAAATTTACTTATTTTGAAAGATTATCCGATGAATAACATCATAGTATCCATAATATAGTCCTTAAAAATACAAATATAAGGTTAGTTGGAGAATATTACTAAAATATAGGAGGGTGTGATATAAATGATGTAGTATGAATGATCTGTTGGAGTGAGAAGAGATATGAAGGAGGAATCTTTTTTAGATGGCCATCCATATGGGTATATGGAAGATCAAATTTGGATGAGATGTTGGGGATGCTCTAAACCCAACTCCACCTCTCTAGTTCATTTTGTGAGATAACTGGGTTCGCTCTCATTTTAGGTGGACTGAAACTTTTTGGCTGAGCTCCAGCTCCAAGAGAGGTGGACCTGCAGCTGCGCTAAAAAGGCCCATATTTTTTCGCAAAGAGCAAGAGATGAGAGGACCATAATGGTAGGAAGTGGGTGCCTCGAGGAGGTAGGCGGGATATATCTTATCTTAATTGCTTAAAAAATTTGTATCTTTCCAATCATCAGACGCGATTTTGGTATGTGTTCCGATTCGCACGCGATTGGACGAAGCAGCTGCCATCCGAACGCCGGCTACATCCGTTCCTCTTCTTCTCCTCGATTCAGTCTGAGTAGGAAGAGCGGGCGAAGGCTTCGGCGTCCGATAACATAATGTCGATGACAGAGGCGCCTGATGCGCTCCTGAAATCCGGCATGATGGACGAAGGCGGCAGCCGGAGTGGGAGCGAGGGAAGAATTGGGAACGCTGGCGGCAAGAACTCAGTCGGAGGAGAGAGAAAACTCCAGGGTGTCTTGATGTAAGTGGGAGATAAGGGGAACAGGGAAAAAAAATGGACTCACCGGAGTTGGGAATACGCTCTAGGGGAGGAGATCATCGCTCCAGCGAGGCGGCAGCGGAGTGGGCGTGCACACATGCCACGCGCGTGTAGAACGGAGGTAGTTGCTGTGATCTCAGCTTGGTTGGCCGGGCCAGGCATGGCTGCGCCGTGTGAGCCGGAAGGGCCCAGAAAGTGCGTCAGCTCAGGAGGGAGAAAGTTGGTGAGGGGATATATTATGGAGAATGCTTCAAACAGCCGTCCGGGCAGGAGGAAAAAATCGGACGTTCACATCTTGGGGTAGGTGTATACGGTCAGATTAGGAAACTGTTCATAATGATTGAGAATCAAACTTTTTTTTTTCTCCAACTATTTATCCAAACTATGAATAAATTATATATTTTGATTCATTATAATTAAATCTTCGGAACAAGATCTCACATCATCGTATTCCGATGACTTTTTCTGACTCTTTTTAGTGTTGCACAAAGTGTTATTGGAATGTTTCAATAAATATTGTTGATGTTCACATAGTTATTTGTAATGTTGCACGTGGTGTTTTTCTATGTTCTAGCAAGATCACTGTAATAAGATCTCATATAATTATATTTGTAATGAAAAAAATATATATGTCTGTGTATGTGTGTTTTTCATCAGGTGCAATTGGATTTTTTTCATGTGTGAGAAATAGTGTTTCAATGGAATTTCACTTTGTAATAAATTTAAGTTTACTGTTGCAACACAAATGTGCCATAGTATTATTTAAATGTTTTAATAGATATTTTTTTATGTTCACTAATCTTTGTGACAGTTGCACATAATAATATACTTGATGAAACATTCAAATAATATGATGTGCAACATTCACAAATAAGTAATGAAACATCATAATATATTTATTGATCCCGTGTACAACAGTAAAACATCATTCAGATAAAAGCTTAAAATGTGCAACATAATCAAATTATATATGAAACATTTATTTCTAACACGTGAAACATTAAATCTTAATGATGAAACATATATAATTTTTCAAAAAAATATAACTGTGTGAGATCTTGTGTTAAAGGTTTAATTATAAGGAATACAACCATATGATCAGAATGACAATCAGATAAATGGTTTGGAAAATAAATCATCTCAAAGGTTACTAATATATGTTAATCAATGCATGCATATAGTATCATCAGTAATAGTCATGTGATCAACTTGCTGACGTAGTACTCTGATAGCGTCCGATATTTTGCGTTGCATCGGACGTCTGAGCGGTAGTGTCCTCCGATATATATAGGAGGATTGGAGGGATTTCGGCCCAAAAAAATAGAAGATTTTTCTAAATTTTTAGAGGGATGATTTTAATCTCTATTTTTATCTATACTAGGAAAACAAAATTTTTTGAAATGATCCCCTTATCCCGTGTCTCCGAATAAATGGCGAGCTTTAGACCAAGTGCTATCCCTTAATATCCGTGCGCTTGCATCGGTCAGGTTAAAACAATTTTAATTGTGCATATGTTTGACAGATAAATAGTCAAACCATGACGATTCCTTGACCACAACAGTGGAGCCAAATGAGAAATTAAGAAAAAAAATATGTAACGCTCCGGCTGATAAATAGTCAAACTTGACAATTCCTCAGCCACAACGGTGTGAGGAAGCCAAAGGAGAAATAAGAAATCGTGAGACCAAATTGATTGAGATTTCTGGGCCATTTTGGTTTGATGCCAAAATGTGATCTACCAAATTGTTGGTATTTTGAAATAGTAGTTTGGCTAGTGTTTGGTTTGCTACTAAAATGTGCTAATAAAAACATATAAGTTGTCAAAACATTTGGCACTACCAAAATTTGCCTACGATTTGACATTGCCAATATTTTAGCGTGGTAGTAAACCAAAACAAGCCCTCCGACACCAAATCGACGCTTCAACAGCTACATAAGACAGACGCTCGATGTGATCTATTTGCTTCTTTGTTGCAAAAAAATTCCTTATATATAGATCCTAAAAGGAAAAAAAAGTTTCTAGTGTATTAAGTCAACAGGCTCAGAAAAAAATACAGAAAAATGCCATTGTTTAAATCTTTGTATCCGCTCTGAACTCTGGTGGAGAAGTGTTTTTACTACCAGTTCATAACCAGTGGGAGGACGGAAAAAAAAAATGAGGTATGGCTCATGGACACATACCTAATCGCACATACTGTACGGCACAACATGTATCAATATTAGCATGGCAATAATCTTTGGAATCAGGCAATAATATGCATAAAATCTGAAAAAAAAGGAGAGCAAGGATTGATTAGGGATGATTGAATCGGGAGGAAGGCCACTTGCTTCAGCTACCTTGCTGCTGCTGCTTGCCTTCCGCCTGCCACATCGCTCCTGCTGCCTGCGGCTCGCCGCCTGTCACGCGCGTGTCCCTGCCGCGTAGCGCGCCGCCGCACACCAGCATTGCCGCCCAGTCGCCACTTGTTGATCTCACTAGATGGCACTCCGCGCTTTGCTGCGGAAACTGCATCGGCTACATCAAGAGATATTAGTTTAGCATTTATTAACGTATTTCAATGAAAATCATCATAAAAATAGGAAATAACATGTGTCCAAAGAACATTTTGTTTTTTATATACTCCCTCCCGGTACATTTTGACGTTTTGGACAATGACATAATCGCCATAATATATCTTTTTATAATATAATAATTAATAAATGTATTTTTATTTTTATTAAGTACTTTGTAAGATAAATATATATATGTTATTCTAATGCTCTAAACTAAATACTTTAAAGTTATGATAGTTGGAGTTATAAAGAATGACTTTAACCATGTTCAAAATATCAAGAATTATAGAAATGGATACGATAGTTTTATGAAGACTACTCAAATACTTCCTCCATTTCAGAATGTATGACGTCATTGACTTTTCGCATAACGTTTGACCATTAGTCTTATTATTATATTATATGTTATTTATTTTGTTGTGACATGTTTTATCATCAAATAAAATATAATACATTCTTAACTTATAATTTTACATATTTATAGTAAACTTTGAATAGAACGAATGGTCAAATATTATGTAAAAAGTTAACGGTGTCATGCATTTTGAAAATGAGGTAGCATAATGTTATTCTTTCAATAAAAAAATAATGCTAATTGGTTTTTGCAATGTTGAGAAAATCGTAGCTCAAATAAAAAGCTTAGGAATAAGCAGGATCAAATTTTGGTAAAAGTAAAAAAAAGAATCATATTACAACTATGACCATGGTAAAATAAAACCATTAAAAATATTATGATGATATGATCCCAGATGAAAAAAAAAATTGTGCCAATGTGGGTCTTATTTGTTCGCTCATTATAAAAAAAAATACATAACTCATAAGAAAAAATATATAGATATATAGTTAAGAAAGAATACAACGCTTTGAAGCATGGTAAAAAAAGAGAAAGATTTGTGTAGCTAATATGACGCTGCAATTTGGGCTGGCCGCCTGAGGCTTTGTGTTGAGAGTTGGCTTGGACAGGATGGTGGGATACTACATACCGACGAACGTGATGCTCCAAGAGTATCCAACGGCTGTGGTTGTAAACTGTTGTTTCTACAGTGATCTGAGAGAGAGAAGATGGGATAACGTGGCAGGCTGTTGCACTTGATGCGTACTTCACCGAGAATAAAGACTTTATAGGATGCGGGGAGCTGGATGCGGATGCCTCCCGCAGTCCAAGCGGCCGCGCCGTCGTCGCCTCATCGTCCGCCGCGGCGGCGGAGATGGGGAATTTCTGAGCTAGGGTTAAGTCTAGTGAATCACCCACATAGCCCACATTAACACAAAACGAGCCCAATGGGCCTACGATTCAGTGGAGAGTGCCCCAGCAGCGAGTGCCCTGTCTTCGCCCATCGCCTGACGCCGCACTTCGCCTCTGCGCCTGACTGCCGTCAGCAGCCTGCCGGAGTTGGAGGTGGAGGGTGTTGGTACGAGCGGGCGGCGGCGAGGTATGGCGCGCGCCATACCCGCCCTACCGAGTCCTCTGCCACTGTTCATAACCCTTTGTAGTCCAGTTTTTCAACCGGGACACGAATCCGGGACTAAAGATCGCTATCTTTAGTCCCTGAAATAACCGGGAGTAAAATCCATTTTAGTCCCAATTAGTGTTATCAACCGAGACTAAAGATAGAGCATTTTTATCCCGGTTGGAAATAGAGTTAGGCTAGCTAGATACGGTTGCTCCATTTTCTGTTCTTTTCTTCATTGTTTTTAATATATGATTTCACTCCATCCCCATCCCCAAATCCCAAATCAATCATCCCCAAATCCTCAAATCGATCATATCCAAATACATCACAAAATCTAAAAAAATTACATCACAACTTCTACAAAATTCATCACAAATACATCACATATTCACATCATACACAAATCAAAACATCTCAGATCCGAATCACAAATTCTCAAAAAAAAAACAAGAAACGCCCGCTGCCGCCCCGCCTTGAGGCCGCCCGGCCCTCCGCCCGCCGGAGCGCGGACCACCGCCGCGCCGCTGCGATGGCCCGACCGGCCCTCTGCCCGCCGGCCGCCCGGCCCTCCGCTCTGCCCGGGCCTCCGTGCTGCAGATCAAGAAGTGGGGAGGATGGGGGAGGGAATGGAGGAGAGGCACCGCCGGGCCTCTGCTCTGCATATCAAGAAGTGGGGAGGATTGGGGAGGGAAAGGAAGAGAGGAAGAGATAAGGTGTAAGGAGCTAGTTAGAGGATATGAGGAGCCGGGAGTTAAAAGGGAGAGAAAGGAGGAGAGGAAGAGATAAGGTGTAAGGAGTTAGATGATAGGAGGAGCCGGGAGTTAAAGGAGAGAGGAGCGGGAGGGAGGAGGAGACCTCGATCCGATCCGCGCGCACACCTCTCCGTGTATGTCGATCTTTTTTCCCGGTTGGACTAAAGATTAAAAAGTACCTCTGAGCTTTTAAACCGAGACTAAAGATGTTTTTAGTCCTGGTTTTTAATATAACTGGGATTATTGTGAAATCTAGCCAACCGACCAAAGATGGTTTCTCCACCAGTGGAACTTATAAATATCGGTTACTCGAAATACCAACAAAATCAGTAAACAGTAGGTCAAAGGTAAGTACCACTGGTCATATCGTACCAATATTTGGGCCGAGTTTAGTTTCAAACTTTTTCTTCAAACTTCTAACTTTTCTATCACATAAAACTTTCCTACACACGTAAACTTTTAAATTTTTTTTCAAACTTTCAATTTTGGTATGGAACTAAAACAGCCTTAGATTCAAAATCTTGATTGAAAAACTAATTTATAGAAAACTGGCTTACAAACCATAGGCAACTTATTCTAATCTAATTAAAATGTTTTGATTATGCATGTGATTACTTGTAGTATGAAAATTTCTCAACAGTTAATTCGGTCGGCAGGCACCCTGGGATAATTGAATGACCTTATGACCAAATCAGGTAGAAGCAAAGTGCCTCTAGCCGGACGTGGCTTGCTTGCTCCCTGCAAATACTTCTGTCTGTGCTCTCTTCGAAATGGCATAAACTCATTTGTTTGCAGTACATGCCCACAAGTTCTTTTTTTTAGATAATACATGCCCACAAGTTCTGTTGTCAACAAAGTAAAATATTGGACGAGAGCTTTGGTTAATCGATCACTGCCTCACACACACACACACACACACGATCATGTTCCTAAACATCACGGCACGAATTAACTGTTGTGAAAGTACATGTAGCCTAGTGGTTGCAGCAAACTGAGTAGCACCTTAAGGTCCGAGTTCAAATCTCTATAGTAGCGAATTTTAGATTGATTATTTGAGGACTAAGTTCCTAATTTGAAAAAGGTTGCATATATTCGGTTGGACCTAGAATTTCAGATTGGGTTATCTGAGGGAAAATACCCTTCTAAAAAAACATCACGGCGCCAGAGTATACCTTCCATGTCCCTCTCACCAGGGTTCCCCTTACCGTTTTTGGCGCGGTTACCGCACCCCCGCGGTAAGGCTTTCACTACGAAAACCGCGTGGTAACCACGAGACATACCGTAGTTTCAAAAATTGAAATAAAGGTTACCGCGCAGTTTTGTAAGCCCTAGCTCTCATTACGTGTGACAAGACCTTCGCCGGTGATTTTTTTTTTTTGTCTCTGCCCTTCTCGATCAGGTAATAACATCAAGCAGCTCCAATATCAGCCGAACAGCCCAGCCCACCAGGCCCACATTGCCAAAACCCTAACCGCACGGACGCGCCAACGCGGCAACACCGCACCCCATCCCCACCCCACATGGGCTCGCCAGCACCGCACTCGATCGGTTGCCGCTTCTCTTCCCGCAGCACTGCGCCAAACCGACAGCCACCGCCTCCTCCTCGCACCATATGCCACTGCCGCGCCAACCGCACAGCAGTCTCTTCCTCCTCCTCAATTCCTCATGCCGCGCCGCCATCGCCGCCGATGGTCCCTACGCCGAGCCATCGACTGCACCCTCTCCACCTCGCCGTTGTGCCGCCGTGCTGGTCAAAGCTTGGCGGTGTACGATGAGGGGGTGGGCCGTGGACGCTGGGCCACGCCCGAGCCACCAATGGTCGCCCTCCTCCTCTCCGTTGTCCCACCGTGCCGGCTATTGCCCAATGGCATGAGATGCGGGCGTAGACTATGAGCAGTATACCACCGCCGCCAATGTTTACCGTGCCCCACAGTCTCCTAATCTCCTTATTCCTTCTGCCGACTGCAATTTGTGTTGGATTTATGTGAGTTTTTTCTTCTTTTTTTTTTTGATTTGAGCGATCTTCTTTTCTCTTTTTCGTTTGGTTTCTGTCTCTCTTTTATGTGTTGATTCCTTACTAGATAGCGCCCCTGTTCTTTATCGAGAATGCTAATCCGCGACCAGTCGCGTCGCGCACGGAGAGGGGGCGGCGGACGGCGCGTGATTTTTTTTGGGGAACGGTTTTTTTTTCTTTTTGTTTTTCTTTCCGTACGAGTTTGTTTTCTTTCCGTAGTTTACGGTTTCCTCTTTTTTTTCGTTTTTCTTTCCGTATCTTACGATTTCCCTTTTTTTGCTTTTCTGTTTTTTTCTTTCCATATTATTTTTAGGTTTTTTTTCTAATATATATATGCAAACTTTATATATGTACAAATACAAATTTTGTATACACGAATACAAACTTTGCATACACGTATACAAACCTTGTATACATGTATGCAAAGTTTGTATACGTATATGCAAATTTTGTATATGTACAAATATAAACTTTGTATACACGAATATAAACTTTATATACACAAGGGAACAACCAATTGAAAGGGAGCTAGGGGTTGATGTGGATCAGCATCTAGCCCGACAGAGTCTCACAAGGGTTGAGGAGATGGGGAAAACTGAGATGGGGAAGACAAAGGTGGGCACTCAGATCTTGGAGGAGGGATCTGAATGTACTTTACAGGACTTGATGGAAAAGGATATCAGACAGCTAGAAGCTATTGCAGGGAATGGTGAGCCCAGTGGTGCTGAAGATGGATTCACTCAGTCAGATAAGAAGAGAAGGAAAAAGAAGAAATCGACTGATCCAGCGGTTGCAACAAGACAAAGCATGAGAATTATAAGAGATGGTGTACCGGTGGCTATGAAGGCCCAGAAGAGGACATCTGAAAAGAACGACATATCAGGTACCAATAAATTTGCAGTTTTCAACTCGTTAAGTAATGATCATCTTGCATCTATTGCTCTTGATTCTGGTATTGATTTTGGAGATAACCAGGATACTATCTTTAATAATATTCAAACTTTAAAAGCAAAGGAGCTAGCACAGTCGCTAATTTGTATGGCACAGGATAGGTTAGATAAGAAGGTAGGGGAGGAAAGATTGCCTGAACATATTGAAATTGAAGGTTGTGTGTCATCCCAAGATGCTAGGGGCAGAGAGCCGTGTGCACATGGGGGTGGCAACAGTAACACAAATCTTGAATGATGAATATCCTTTTCTGGAATGTGAGGAGGCTGGGCAATCCTGGGAGAAGGGGACAGTTGACAGAACTGATGAAAAAGCATAGAATTAATTTGATCTGTCTTCAGGAAACAATCAGAGGCAGTTTTAGGGAGGTGGAATTAGATAGTTTTTGTGGGGGGAAAGATTTTCATTGGCTGACCAAACCTGCCGAGGGCCACTCGGGTGGTTTGCTTATGGGTGTCAATTTAGATTTTGCTAAGGTGATTGACATTGACTTAGGGGAGTTCTTTATCAGCATGATGATTGAGACCAAGAAGGATAGGAAAAGGTGGAGAGTTGTTAATGTATATGGGCCAGTACAGGCTGACAGGAAGGAAAAATTTCTTCAAGAATTGACAGATGTGATGTTGACTCAATCTGATCCAGTCATCATTGGGGGAGATTTTAACTTAGTTAGGTTTGCAGAGGAGAAATCTAATGGTCAGATTAACAAAAGATGGGCTGATAAGTTCAATTCTTTCATTTCCATAGCAGAACTAAGGGAATTACATAGGGTGGGAGATAAATATACCTGGACAAATAAACAAGATGACCCAGTGAGGGAAGTTCTAGATAGAGTGCTGGTATCAGATTCTTGGGAGGCTTTTTACCCTCTCACTTTGGTTCAGAGCCTAACAAGGATGGGTTCTGACCATAATCCCATTCTAGTGAACCTTGAAAAACATGCAGTGGTTCAGAATGCTCGGTCCTTTAGATTTGAGAGGAGCTGGGTAAAACAGGATGGCTTCAAGAGTTGGGTGATTGAGAATTGGCCTGAGAGAAGGAAGAATTACATTATGGACCATTGGAATTGTCAAGGGACAATTTTAAGAAGGAAAATAAAGGGATGGGCACTGAACAATCAAAGTGAGATGAAAAGAAAGAAAGAGCTTTTGCTTAATAATATACAACAGATTGATGGGGAAACTGAGAGGAGATCTCTGACCCAGGAGGAGTGGAAGTTCAGATATAATTTAGAAGGGGAGCTAAATCAGTTATATGCTGCTGAGGAGATATATTGGCAAGAAAGAAGCGGGGAGAAATGGTTATTGGAGGGTGATGCTAATACTGCTTTCTTCCATGGAGTAGCAAATGGAAGAAAGAGAAAGACAACTATAAGCAGGCTAGAGGGAGAGAATGGTAACATTGAGAATCCTGAGGAACTAAAAGCTCATATATATAGTTTTTATAAGAACCTTTTTGGTGCTGAAATACCCCCAAAATTTGGTCTGAGTAAGAATATGTGGGAGGGGAGAGGCAGGGTATCACAAGAGGAAAACGAGTTCCTGATTAAACCTTTAACAATGGAAGAGATTGAGGTGGCCTTAAAAGAAATGAAGACAAATACTGTTCCGGGTCCTGATGGATTACCTGTCTGTTTCTACAAAGAGTTCTGGCCGCAGGTCAAAGAGCAGATCAAAGAGATGTTGGATCGGCTGTTTGAAGATAAGTTAGAACTGTGGAGGATCAATTATGGGGTGATTACCTTGATCCCTAAAGTGAAATATGCCAACACTATTAAAGCCTTTCGACCAATATGCTTACTGAATGTTTGCTTTAAGTTGCTGACTAAAGTAATCACCATCAGAATAACCAAGATAGTTCATAAGGTGATCAGTGAAACGCAGACAGCTTTCATTCCC
Source organism: Oryza longistaminata (assembly GCA_009805545.1). Classification (NCBI taxonomy): domain Eukaryota; kingdom Viridiplantae; phylum Streptophyta; class Magnoliopsida; order Poales; family Poaceae; genus Oryza; species Oryza longistaminata. Next base: position 3,268,011 of record CM020178.1, read on the forward strand.
GGCAGACAAATCTTGGATGGGGTTGTTATCCTTCACGAAGTGTTACATGAACTGAAATCTAGCAATCAGGCAGGGATCATTCTTAAATTAGATTTTGAAAAAGCTTATGATAAGGTTCAATGGCAATTTTTATTTGAGGTCCTTCAAAGGAAAGGTTTTGATGAAAAGATGATAGGTTGGATTAGACAAGCAACGATGAAGGGGAGAGTGGCGATCAATGTTAATGGCAAGACAGAGAAGTTCTTTAGGACTTACAAGGGAGTAAGGCAAGGGGATCCTTTATCCCCTATTCTCTTTAACTTGGTAGCACATGCTTTGGCAGAAATGTTGACTAGAGCCAAAGAGGCAGGTCACCTCCAAGGGTTGGTGCCACACTTAGTACAAGGGGGACTCACACACTTGCAGTATGCCGATGATACTATTTTGTTCATGACCAATTCAGATAACAATATTGCTGTAGTAAAATTCTTGCTCTTTTGCTTTGAAGAGATGTCTGGTTTAAAGATAAACTATCCAAAAAGTGAAGTGATTGTTGTGGGGGCTAATAAAGAAGAATCTGAGAGGGTGGCTAACCTGCTAAACTGAAAGATAGGGGAGTTACCCATTACCTACCTTGGTATCCCTGTCCATGAGGGGAGATTGACAGTGGCTGATTTGGCAATTGTGCCTAACAAAATGGAAAAAAGGTTGGCAACCTGGAAATGCAGACATTTGTCGTATGGGGGCAGAGCAATCTTAAACAACTCCTGCTTGAGTAGCATTCCTACTTACATGATGGGGATGTACCTGTTACCTGAGACTTCTCACCACAAAATGGACTCTATCAGATCCAGATTCTTTTGGGAGGGTTTAGAGAACAAAAGAAAATATCACATGATTAAGTGGGAAGCGTTGTGCAGGCCTAAAGAATTTGGGGGATTAGGTTTTATCAATAACAGGGTTATGAATGTGGCTCTTCTTGGTAAATGGACTTATAAACAGGAATCAGGCTCCAAGGATGATTGTTGCGAGCTTCTTAGGAAAAAATACATGACTGAGGGGGGTTTTTTTTTCAATCTAAGGCCGAAGGGGCCTCACAATTCTGGAAGGGGTTGCATGAGATTAAAAACTGGATGAAGCTAGGCAGTGCCTACGCAATTGGCAAAAGAAACAACCGTACATGCTGGATTAAAAAAAGTGCCCCTTACGAGATGTCTCGAGATTGGCCACCAGTTTTAACCAATTTAGCAGTGGCGGAGCTAGAAATTTCGTGAAGCCTAAGCAAATATAACCAAAACCTCTATCCACATATATAATGCCTATATACATTCATTTTACTACTAAATAAAGACAAAACAATTTTGTTGGTTTAAAATGCAAGTAAATTTTCAATAGTTGAAAAAAATATTATTATAAAACAGATTATTCGTATAAGCTTGACTGCATCACATCATCCATTGTGATTCAGGTAAATTGGCTTTTGGTGAACAGTTCAGTTCAATTTGCATTCTAAACGGTTTAAAGGCTTGCTGCTTGTATGGCCCAACAGAATTGAAGTAATGAAAAGTCTAATCTGCTGGGTTTGCTGGGAAAGTGGGAAGAGTCATTAAATCAGCCCGCGCGAACGCGCGGACATGCGTCGTACGCTAAGATTGAGATACTTATAAAAGCGAAATATTAACCGGTGAACATCTACCACGATTACTCCATAAATTGTTTTCGTCGACATTAATTTCCTTTATAATTTTCTAACCTATTAGCTTTATATTATATCATATTTAAGAAATATCTATAAGCAATTATTTATCATCTTAAAAAAACATGTCAACGAAAAGTAAGTGTAAAGTAAAACTATGGTATTTTTCTTTTTTTTTAATTGCATATATATTATCATGGTTTATTCGAGGATTAATTGGGTGGGACGTGAAGCTCCACTAAATATATGGGTTTATATAGCCTAATATGATTGATGTAATTTGAGAGCCGATCCATCTATGACCATTTCATGTAGAGTGGGCCAGAAGTTCCATGCACAATAATATTTTTTAAATATGATGTACCATGTATACACATCTGTTTTTTCTTATATAAGATAGATCAAACTGTCAAAAATAATGATTCCACCGGTTTAAAGGGCATTGGAGTAATCCAGAAATGTAGCTTAAAAATTATGGTTGTTTTAATATCTAACATTATTGTGAAGTGAACGTAGCTCAACTGGTTAGGTTCGTTGTGATGGAATTTGCCCACTTAGGTTCATGTCCTAGACTTGGACAAATTCTTTCAGTAGTAGGTAACATACCCATCGACAGCGAGAAGTACATAGTGACTTCGTCAATTTCAAAATATGTCAGCCTAGTCTCTCAGAAGTACTCATAGGGGTATGTGCATGTGTGAGTTCATAGAGGTGAGTGTGCATGTTGTGAGCGCCCGCATTTGTACTTTGTTTAAAAAAAATATCAAACATAATTTATTGTTTCTCTTTTAATTTAGTAGATAAAACAATAGGGAGGGGACGACATTGTTGTGTAGATATGAGAGTGAGGAGGAGGTGGAGATTTTGTTTTTCCAATTTTTCTAATTTTTCTAAATGATTTAAGTGAAAGCCTATGATGGCATGTTTCATTTTTTCTAAGAATTTCCAAGGTTTATCCCTTTTTTATAGGACGTGCCCCATGGTAACTTAAGATTTTTTTAAAAAAAATAGATCTAATAGTTAAAATAATGGATACGTCAATTTAATTGAATTAATTTAATCTAGCACCTCGTACATCCAGCTATGTGTCGCTCGGTGATTCGCAGTCAGCGTTCGTTATGTTTTTTTTGTTTCTTTTCGTGGGAAAAAGGCTGTTAGTTACTCCCTGTGTCAAAAAAATTAGAGATAAATATGGACAAATTCATATTTATCCATATCTTAACTACTTAAAAATTAGTAACTTTCCAGTCGTCACAATAATTTTTTGTCCGTCAATCCAACCAAGCGGCACCCTCCATCCACATACACGCAATTACATCCCATACGATGCCCCCCAAAAAAAAAAACAGAGTTTGATTCAAAATAGGCTAAAATTTCTCACCTATTTTGACGGGGAAATTATAAAATATTTCCTCCGGTGTCCTATAGCCAATTACATAATTTTTGTAGTGTCCATCAGCCATGTCACGTTTTTACGGTGTCTCCTAGCCAATTACACGTTTTATGGGTGTTCTGTATCAAATTTTGCCTTTTTCTTATAATTTTAGGACATATTAGATGGTGATTTATGAGCGCTCTAGTGGGCTTTAATTGATTTTTGTTATCTATAGTGATTGAGTATAACATAATACATATGTTTGATTAATTTTTCGTTATTATTTAGTTGCCATTCAAACGATAGGGTCTACCATCAAATGATGTATTTTAACTTTTTATAGTAAATATAGCTAATGTTATCTTGATTTATTTAATTAATTATAAATAAAACAATACTTATATTATGTTAGTTAAAAAAAGAAGAGGAGATAATTGAATTAGAGAGGAGATGATGGGTCAGTCAGAGGTATACGTAAGGTAGGAGGATGGGAGGAGATTATTGTTTTTAACATAGATTGAATGGGTCCTAGTTTTGAGTTATGTTTTTTTTATAAACACATATAATCTTAGATCTATTAGAAAATACTTTGTGTGTTGTACTTTTTAATTAAACAACTTAAATTGTTTAAAATTGTTCTAATTTAAGTGTATGTTATTAATCATAAGGTTTAAAAATCTATATATTTTTTTCTTAAAAATGTATGGAACAGTGAAAACAATAGTTATTAGAATATATATGACCCAGAGTAATGATTTTTTTAATAATATAGTTAAATTGGATCTTCAATTTTATGTTTTATAGTAAATAATCTAATGGTATGCACCAATAAAAAGTTAGCTATATGATTTAGATAATATAATTTTATAAAATTTTTATCCTAAAATATTTTTTCCATCTAACAGAAACTAGAAAATAGGAGAGAAAGAAAATAGGTGGAGAGGTACGTACACACAATGGGTCCACCGTATATTAATGAAAATCGACAACTGGATGTTTTGTTTATTCTCGTAATTTTTTTGATTTTTCTAATTTATTAAAATGCCACGTGATGGTGTAGAAGCGTTTGTAGATGTACTACGTGGTGGCTTAATAGCGTTTATATGATATGTAATGGACAAACCTCTAAATATGCTTCAATGTGATAATTTTTAAATTAAAATATAGTTAATATCAAATTTTCCCATATACATCTATTTATTATTTAGATAAATTTATTACAGGACAGGCGAATGTTGATTTTATGTATAAAGATTCAGTGAAGGACGGTGCGTAGTTTGTACAAACTCGGGAGAATTTTTTCTCAATACAGTAAACAGTAGCACTTATTGTACATTTGAGTTTTTTTTTCACTTTTTTGGGTGAACAGTACATATATACGTGTCACTCGTAACAATTAGGTGGGACGGGGACCGTGGCAGGGCTAAACCTTCTTTTTTTTTTTCAATCGTAATTACAGTTTTTTTTCCTTTTTTTCAGTGAGTAGCAAAGTACGGAATTACGTATATATACGTGCAACTATTAACGTGATTTTTTTATTCGAGCAGGTTACGTGGGATGTATTTTAAATAAATCTAATCTAGTAGTTTAAAAATAGTGGGTCCACCAATAAAAATGATTGGATGTTTATTTTTCTCATAATTTGCAAGGTTTTCTCTAATTTATTAGAACACCACGTCGTGGCTAGAAGTATTCGTACGAGTGCCACATGACTATGACTATTTAGAAGCGTTTGTAGCACGTTTAATAGGTCTCTAACGTTACCTATTGTATGTCGACCTGATGTGTCGTGACCACAACATTACTTTTATACACCGATACTACATATAATTAAACAAAAAATAATTTAAAAGATAATGTTTAGAGACCGTTGATTTGATATTTGATATTTATATTATAGATCACGTATATTATGTAATATTATATTTTATGTTATACAAAATTCTATTTTAGACCGTAGTTTTTTCCACCGGTACTAACTATACATTTTTTTTTGGCTTTATCATTTTTTATCGTACACAGATGTTTTTTTTTCTTCCGCCTAACAGTAGGAAGCTTTATTTGTTTTTTTCAATTATACTTGCATACGGATATTTAGTTTTCTTTCCTTTTCCCAGCCACCTGTTGCATATTTTTTAAGAAAAACTATCACCTTTTTAATAATAGATCTAATCTAGGAAGGTAGCCCGCGCGATTGCGCGGATATGCGTCGTACGTTAAGACTGAGACATTTATAAGAGCGAAATATTAACCGGTGAACATCTACCACGATTTCTCCATAAATTATTTTCATCGACATTAATTTCCTTTATAATTTTCTAACCTATTAGCTTTCTATTAGATCATATTTAAGTAATATCTATAAGCAATTATTTATAATCTTCTTCATCATTTGAAAAGAAGGTAGACTTTTTTCTTAAGAAAACATGTCAATGAAAAGTAAGTGTAAAGTAAAACTAAGGTATTTTTCTTTTTTTAATTGCATATATATTATCATGGTTTATTCGAGGATTAATTGGGTGGGACGTGAAGCTCCACTAAATATATGGGTTTATATAGCCTAATATGATTGATGTAATTTGAGAGCCGATCCATCTATGAACATTTCATGTAGAGTGGGTCAGAAGCTCCATGCACAATAATATTTTTTAAATGTGATGTACCATGTATAGACATATGTTTTTCTTATATAAGATAGATCTAACTGTTAAATATAATGATTCCACATGCTTAAAAGGCATTGGAATATTCCAGAAATGTAGCTTAAAAATTATGGTTGTTTTAATATCTAACATTATTGTGAAGTGAACTTAGCTCAACTGTTAGGTTTGTTGTGATGGAATTTGCCCACTCAGGTTCATGTCTTAGACTTGGACAAATTCTTTCAGTAATAGGTAACATACCCATCGACAGCGAGAAGTACACAGTGACTTCGTCAATCTCAAAATATGTCATCCTAGTCTCTCGGAAGTACTCATAGGGGTATGTGCATGTGTGAGTTCATAGAGGTAAGTGTGCGTGTTGTGAGCGCCCGCGTTTGTACTTTGTTTTAAAAAAATATCAAACATTATTTATTGTTTCTCTTTTAATTTAATAGATAAAACAATAGGGAGGGGACGCCAGTGTTGTGTAGATGTGAGAGTGAGGAGGAGGTGGAGATTTTGTTTTTCCAATTTTTTTAATTTTTCTAAATGATTTAAGTGAAAGCCTATGACGGGGTGTTTCATTTTTTCTAAGAATTTTCAAGGTTTATCCCTTTTTTAATAGGGCGTGCCCCTTGGTAACTTAAAATTTTTCTAAAAAAATAGATCTAATAGTTAAAAATAATAGATACGTCAATTTAATTGAATTAATTTAATCTAGCACCTCGTATGTCCAGCCACGTGTCCCTCGGTGATTTGCACTCAGTGTTAGTTATGTTCTTTTTGTTTCTTTTCATGGGAAAAAAAGGCTGGTAGTTACTCCTTGTGTCAAAATAATTAGAGATAAATATGGACAAATTCACATTTATCCATATCTTAACTACTTAAAAATTAGTAACTTTCCAATCGTCATCACAATAATTTTCTGTTCGTCAATCCGACCAAGTGGCACCCTCCATCCACATACACGCAATTACATCCCATACGATGCCCAAAGAAAAAAATGGAGTTTGATTCAAAATAAGCTAACATTTCTCACCTATTTTGACCGGAAATTATAAAATATTTCCTCCGGTGTCCTATAGCCAATTACACAATTTTCGTAGTGTCCATCAGCCATGTCACGTTTTTACGGTGTCTCCCAGCTAAATACACGTTTTTTTGGGTGTCCTGTATCAAATTTTGCCTTTTTATTATAATTATAGGACATATTATATGGTGATTTATGAGCGCTCTAGTGGGCTTTAATTGATTTTTGTTACCTATAGTGATTTAGCATAACATAATACATATGTTCGATTAATTTTTCTTATTTAGTTGCCATCCAAACGATAGGGTCTACCATCAAATGATGTATTTTAACTTTTTATAGTAAAATATAGCTAATGTTATCTTGATTTATTTATTTAATTATAAATAAAACAATAGTTATATTATGTTAGTTAAAAAAAAGAAGAGGAGATAATTAAATTGGAGAGGAGATGATGGGTGAGCCAGAGGTATACGTAAGGTAGGAAGATTACGTAAGGTAGGAGGATGGGAGGAGATTATTGTTTTTAACATAGATTGAATGGGGCCTAGTTTTGAGTTATCTATTTTTATAAACACATATAATCTTAGATCTATTAGAAAATACTTTGTGTGTTGTACTTTTTAATTAAACAACTTAAATTGTTTAAAGTTGTTCTAATTTAAGTGTATGTTATTAATCATAAGGTTTAAAAATCTATATATTTTTCTTAAAAATGTATGGATCAGTGAAAAACAATAGTTATTAGAATAATATGACCCAGAGTAATGATTTTTTTAATAATATAGTTAACTTGGATCTTTAATTTTATGTTTTATAGTAAATAATCTAATGGTGGGCACCAATAAAAAGCTAGCTATATGATTTAGATAATATAATTGTCTAAAATTGTTTATCCTAAAATATTTTTTCCATCTAACAGAAACTGGAAAATAGGATAGAAAGGAAATAGGTGGAGAGGTACGTACACACAATGAGTCCACCGTATATTAGTGAAAATCGACAGCCGGATGTTTTGTTTATTCTCGTAATTTTTGTGATTTTTCTAATTTATTAAAATACCACGTGGTGGTGTAGAAGCGTTTGTAGAAGTACTACGGTGTGGCTTAATAGCGTTTATATGATATTTAATGGACAAAGCTCTAAATATGCTTCAATGTGATAATTTTTAAATTAAAATATAGTTAATATCAAATGTAGTCGTAATATTTTCCCACATACATCTATTTATTATTTAGATAAATTTATTAGAGGACGGGTGAATGTTGATTTTATGTATAAAGATTCGAGGAGTGAAGGACGGTGCGTAGTTTGTACGAACTTGGGAGAATTTTTTTTCTCAATCCAGTGAACAGTAGTACGTATTTTACATTTGGGATTTTTTTTCACTTTTTTGGGTGAACCGTCCATATGTACGTGTCACTCGTAACAATTAGGTGGGACCATGGCAGGGCTAATCCTTATTTTTTTTCAATTGTAATTACAGTTTTTTTTCCTTTTTTTTCAGTGAGTAGCAAAGTACAGAAGTACGTATATATACGTGCAACTATTCACGTGATTTTTTTATTCGAGCAGGTTACATGGGATGTATTTTAAATAAATCTAATCTAATAGTTTAAAAATAGTGGGTCCACCAATAAAAATGATTGGATGTTTTTTTCTCACAATTTACAAGGTTTTCTCTAATTTATTAGAACACCACGTGGTGGCGTAGAAGCATCCGTAGGAGTGCTACACGACTATTTAGAAGCGTTTGTATAAGTTTAATAGGTCTCTAATGTTACCTATTGCATGTCGACCCGATGTGTCGTGATGTATTTAGTACCACAACATTACTTTTATACACCGATACTATATATAATTAAACGAATACAATCGATTGGCATATAATTAAAAATAATTTAAAAGATAATGTTTAGAGACAGTTCATATGATATTTGATATTTATATTATAGATCATATACTTCCGTATATTATGTAGTATTATATTTTATATTATACAAAATCCTATTTTAGACCGTCATTTTTTCCAACATTGTAAGAGAAGTTGTATCTCTCTCAAATTAAAAGTTAGATTTAATAGTTAGAATCCTGCCGAATATGACCCCTGACCAGTTAACCGGGCTCATATCTTTTGGCAGGATATGCGGCAATGCCATGGCCTACCTGCAGTCGGCGTTTGTGTCAACTGCATATGCGGTGCGGCGACTGCATATGCTCTTGCTTGGACTTGAAAGTCATATTCATATTGCGGTTGCGGATCTACTTCTGTCTCTAAACGCGGCTGTTACTGCGCGTCGCCGTTCTCAATCACGGCATCTCTCTCCCACGTACGGCAGAGAATATCACGCGTACAGTACTTACCCAAAACCCCAAACTGCAACCCACTTTTTTAGTTGATTTTTAACCGACCATTATACGGTTCATGAACCAGGTCCATAACCTCACGTGCACTCCCTTCATAAAAAAAAACAACCAAACAAAGATAAAACATAACCTGGTATAACGAACATAGACACGAGCATTTTTACATTCGTTATAATAGATTATGTCTCATCCTCATAACGAATCTAGATATAAGCATTTTTAGATTCGTTACAGTAAGTTACGTCTCATTCTTATATAGGTTGGTTTTTTTCACTCATCTAGCAAATACTTCATCTGTCCTAGAATATAAGAAGTTTTAGAGTTAGACACGGTTATTAAGAAAGTAGGTAGAAGTGAGTGTTGAAGGATTGTGATTGGATGAGTAGTGAAAGTATGTGGGAAAAGTGAATGGTACATGATTGTAATTGCTTGGGAATAGAATGTTGGTGGAGAAGTTGTTATATTTTAGGATAAATTTTAAGGGTTAAAAGTCGTTATATTTTGGGACGGAGGGATTCTCTCTTTAAGTGCCCCAGTAGAAAAATCTTTTTTTGCAGTTACCCAAGGAAAAAAAAAATCTTTGAGGGATGCATAGAAAAAGGTACATGTCACAGCATCGGCATGCTTTGAAAATATTACAAATGGAATACATGGATGACCCTAAATTATATGTCTTCCGCAAAGACATCACAAACGCCGACAACCTCACCGACGAGCTTCAACGAGAGAACCGGTTGAACCTGGCGTATTCCTCGAAATACTCACCAGTTAATCAGTCAAGGACATGGATCTCTGTAGTACAGCAGCTGCAGTAGCAGCCGCTGACATATGGGCCTAGTCCCACTTGTCAGCCACTGCTACTGCAGCTGCAGTACTGCAGACAATCCCCACTGTCAGTCAAGAGTTCCACAGACAACGACTATAACAGCACCACCATCGTTGGCTGGTTACTTCTCAGATCGACAAAACCGTCACGGGCATCGAGACCATTTAGGACTAGCGCACACCGCTCATCAAATTCCTCAATTCCGACAAGTCGGCAAAAGACAGTACAAAACCAAAGAAAAGCTCTCCCAACAAGCCAAGGCATATTGTATTATTGTATGATCAGCGACGACCTAATGAAGAAGGCGATTAATGAATTACAGCTCAAGTGTATCACTTCCGATGACAGCAAGGAGCTGCTGGTCGACATACACAAAGGAATTTGCGGTTCACACGCTGGAGGATGTACTGGGTTGGCAAAGCCTTCCGACAAGGTTTCTACTGGCCAACGACCCTCCAAGATGCTTCCGATGTGGTACAACGGTGTGAAGCTTGTCAGCTCCATAGCAAACACACTAAGTTACCAGCCCAAGCCCTCCAAACCATCCCTCTGTCCTAGCCGTTTTCGTGCTGGGAGCTTGACATCCTTGGACCTTTTCCACAAGGACAGGGTGGCCATAGATTCTTGTTCGTGACTATCGATAAGTTCGCCAAGCAGATTGAAGCGGAGCCAACAAGAAAAATCAAAGCCGAGCATGCCATCAAGTGCATTAAAGGGATATTCTGCAACTACGGCTCCCAGTTCACAAGCAGCCCCTTCCAGGACTACTGCTTGGAATTTGGAGTCAAAATCTACTTCGCATCAGTGTCTCATCCTCAAAGCAACAGGCAAGTCAACTAGGACAATAGGATCATGCTCCAAGGGTCAAAACATGTGTATTTGATAGGCTCATGACCTACGACTCGCACTGGTTTGAGGAGCTCCATTCAGTTCTATGGGTCATCCGTACCAATCCAACTACACCCACCAAAAAGACCCCTTTCTTTCTCGTATACGGATCCGAGGCTATGCTCCTGTTAACACCAAAATTTGGTAAGATTCTTTAGTGGATTCGGTTAAGGAAAGAGCACAATCAGCCGATGGAAACTTATCTAGAAGAGACTGAGTTTAAGAAAGAATCGTGAAGACTACGGCATGGCGGCATAATTCTATTTATTAATTATGCAGGATTTTGTAGTTTCCTTTTATCTTTAGGAAAGTTTCTTTCTTGTCCAATAAGGATTCGTATCTACCCACGGGTACAAATATGTACACCCGGGGTCATTGTAAACTATCTCACAGATCAATACAACTACTCTCGGTGCATCGCCACCCTCTTACCGAGGTTTTCACTTATCACCGGCGGAACTTGGCACCTAACACGGGGTTGCATCGGCTTTTCGATCTCCGGCGAAGGGCTAAGTCCCGCGTTCTGCCGGCCCTGGCAAATGTATCGGCTACATTGGTGTTGTTCAAGCCTACATCGCTTCGACTTCTTGGATCGCTCTGGTTCGGTTGATATATTTTCCTACCTATCTATCATATATGTTAGTTAATCTAGTTTAGCAACTTAATTTGATCATATCGGCTGAGATTCATTTTAGGGTTTATGTTGGTATCGGCTAAATTATCTTGCTAGATTAGATTAACTAATGTATCCACCACCCTGAAAATTAGTCAAATGCTTGATTGTTTAGACTTTATGCTTTTTTGCATACTTTGCGATGCATCATCCCTAGTCGTGCTTAGAATCATAAAGGCTAACATGTCTTTGATTATAATAAGGGTTTCATCGGGGTTTCAGCCGATGAGTTATCTGAACGTTGCATCGGCTTACAAGGATTGCATACAAATTGGTTTTAGCCGATCGCAACAAAGGTTTCATTGATTATCTAATCATTTGGATTTTATGACATCGGGCCTCCAGCCGATCCGATTGCTCAAAACCCTATTGGCATCGGCTGGTATCGACATCAGCTGGTATCGGCATTGGCTAGTACTATTCCATCGGCTCGTCAGCTGATCGGCTCTTTGGTGATCTTCAATTTATATATCTTGTGAGTTACAGGATCAAACTGACTGGCACGCCTACATCTCATCAATGTTTGGACCTGCTCTAGATCTAAGCAGATCTCCTATAGGCCGTTGTTCTCGTCGACTTAGTTAGTGCCAATACTGTTCCGGCACCATCGCCGAGCGTGGATTTTTCGTCAGCAGCTCCGTTCAGAGCTACGCTATCGATCTACACGAGTCAGGGCATACCCAGATGAGGACCAGGATAACAGGCAAACAGATGACGTCAACCTACTAGATGAGCATTGAGAACGAGTTGCCATTCGAGCCTTACGTCGCTATTGCGAGAAGCATATTCGAGCCCTTACACTTGACATCGGCGACTATGTCCTCCGATGAGTTCAGAACCAAACAGGGCGCAACAAGATCTCACCTAAGTAGGAGGGGCCGTACACGGTGGTTTAAGTTTTACAGCCAGGTGCGTACAAGATTGCTGACGATGATGGTAGCGAGTTATTCAATTCTTAGAATATCGATCATCTACGTAAATTTTATGTGTAGGACCAAAATCCAGTCTGTAAGTCTATTTCAATCAAGTGTATATATAGACACACACATACACACACAAGTATTTGTTTTCCCAGAATATGCAGTGTTTTGTCCTTTGATCCCCTGTTCTCATATCGCTGCAACTCGAAGTTATTTCTATCGATCTATTACGTTAATGCTGACTAATTACTGGGTCTTAGCACCTTGCCCGGGGACGCCTTGCACCATTTTGCTAGTCGGATGCTAAGGGTCAAGCGACCATGACAGATTGGTCATGTCAAAATACCCACTAACGTATTAACTAGCCGTGTACTGGGGATGGGGGTTGTGAATTTGCTGCTTCAGCACGTTTTGTTATAAGATTTAAGCTACTTTTGAGGAAAAATGTAAGTTTTCCATAAAACTAGCTGGAGGCTAGGAGGAGTACCCAACTTTGCAACACCAAAAAAATTTTTTCGTAAGTACTCTTTCACTGCTACAAATTCAATAATACTTAGTTTGTTCCAAGCTTATACGTTATTTGCTAACATTTCACTCCAAGTAATTTACAGCACGACTACAGAAAACATCAGACTAGCAAGACAACAACTGCCACTTCATAGACGAGAGGAAGTCCTCAACATGTGGGGCAAGGGACTACACCAACTGGTCAAACACAGTAGCTGTGTTCTCTTAGAACGTGAGAACCCTTCCCGAAGAAATCCAAAATTCAACTAGGGATTGGCATATCGGATATAGGCGAGAATGTTGTTGGTATTTCTTACAACCACAGATAAATCCGCATGCGCACGGAATACCGTTGTAGCACTTTACCTTCGGGTGACCCCAAAAGAATATCTAACTCAGGGAATGTGTGTAATCTACCTAAGGCTAATACTATCCGAGGACAACAACTATTGGTAGGCTAGCTAGGCTAGAGAAGACTTTCTATGTGTTTTAGTGATCTAAGCTAAGTTAAAATTAATTTCCTATCTGTTGCTTCGGGCACCGACCCTTGCTGGTCTGCTAGCGTGGTTCCGGCTATAGCTCTATGATGTATCCGAACGTGCAGAATTCCTAGGATGGGATTCAGGGCCGTCTACCTTTAACAAATCCGCGGGATACACAACAAACTAAGGTAATATCTAACCTAGACACCATGCTTAATTATTAATTACTACACTAATACTTGCGCATGAACTTCCTTTTTTATCCAGAGTCCTAGTAGTAGAGCACTTAGTACAAATACTAAACAATCAACCCGCAAAGATGGAAATCTATCTCACTTACACTATGTAATTAAATAACATAAGAAAGGATCCTGAATGCTTAATTACTTCATAGAAGAAGTTTCTCTGAACTCGGAACAGATTGTATCGACAACTCCGGTACTCCTCCAGAATTCCTCCTAGAAAGCTACACCCGCCGAGGTAGAAGTTGGAGAGAGCGCCAAACTTCCAGGCACTCCTCCAGTGCTTCTCCTCACTCTCTACCTATTTTCTAATGTACATAAAAGATATAATAGAGCTTCTTGTAATTCAACTCAAAGAGTTGTATGTTGGAATGAACGAAGTGAGGTCCTTTTATAGGCTCTCTATGACGGTTGGAAACCTGGGCCGTCCATGTGGAAGCAAATGGCGAGGGGAGCCAGTGGTGGTTCAGCCGAACCCAGGGTTCGGCAGAACGTTGGCCTGCTCCCTAGCCTGTGGGCTTCCTCCTGGGCCTTGATAATTAACTCCTTGGCCCAATGATGTGTTGAGTGGGCTCACTTTCTAATATTTCGATGAGCTTATGAGCCCAAGTCTTATATGGATGGAATTCTCCTCCACTTTTGTCTGTATTTCATCTGAACCTTGGTGGTTTATTACCTGCATATAGTTATACACCAACACTTGTGGAAATTGTTAGAATTAAACCCTAACACTATGCTGGATGTTTTATAACTTCTGATTTATGTAGGTATTGGTGGAATAAAACTGGCATTTAACAGCCGCCAACAAACATGACCAGTTGCATACCGTCTGGCACGATGAATCTCCTGCTTTAGGCTGTCGTCGCTCCGCTTAGCAGTACCAGTCAACTCCTTGAACATACTCCGAATCAAGCCCAGACAACCTGATATAGACTCCTCACGATGAGGATGGACCACACACAGCTCTTCGCGCAGCCAACAAAGTTCGGAGCAGCTGCTCTTCAAGTAGGCCGAGATCCGTATCTCCCTGCCTTTGAGAAGCTCAATGCCCTACTCCTTCCTGGCATTTTTGGCGGCCCTCTCCAACTCTTTCCTTCTCAAACTTGGTCCTCCAGTTAGGGTTGAAAGTGATTCGGATAATTTCCGTCCGACCGGACCAAATTGCGGATTCGGATAGTTTCGGTCGGAAATATCCAGAAAATTTCAAATTTGGAAACGAATTCCGATTATTTTTTTCGGAAATGAAAACGATCGGAAATGAAAACGAATACAGTAGAGGTGATATTCGTCGGAATCGGAATTCGGTCGGAAACTATCCGCTATTTTCCTTCGGATATCCAACTTACACTGAGGCCTTATAGCCATTCAGCCCAACCCAAGGAGGCAGCCCAGCCCAAGTACATGATGTAACCCTAGCTGCTTGCTCTGCTCGTCGCCACGAACGACGCTTTGGCTCTGTTTCCTTACCCTATGCCGCCGCCGGTGCACCCCATCGCCGCCGTCGCCGCTGCCGCGCGCTCAGAGTCCGGGAGGAGCCCGTCCACGCCGGCCGAGGCCGACGGCACGGGGCCGGGCAAGACGTCGCCGCCGGCGCCATCGTCGTCGTCGTGCCCCGCGAACGCGAAGAGCTCGACGCCGCTCGGCGCGCCGGCTGGTGCACCGCCGCCGTCGACATCACCGCCGCTGTCGACATCACCACCCAGCGCAAGCCATTGGACTCGTCGTCGTTGGCTCGTTGCTAGCTTCGAAGTTCGAACGAATAGAAGAGGCTCCACGTCTGCTTGGCTTTAGGAGTGAGGCTTTCTCTGCTTGCTGGGATTTAACTTATACTGAGCACGATAACGTAAGGAAACGCTGCGCGGTTACTGCTCGATTGACGTGTTAAGTTTCAACTTAACTGTCATAGCATTCATTCATACCAAATGCTTGATTAATTGATGCCTTGATCGATAAACATAAGTTACACATTTCTTAATCAAAGTTAGCTGACTATTGCAAGAAGAGGAATAAGTCTATTTTGCCTCGCTAATGTCTTACTCTCGATTGAATCGTCTTCCTCAACCACTATGTCGGATATAACATAATTATTAATCGCTAAAATTTGAAAATATTGATATGTTCTATTAGAAAAAATAACGAGTTATATTTCTTCGTTGATTTGTGATGCTGAGTTTGAGGGGTTTTTATGTTCCGATTAATATTCGTCGCCGTATTCGTTCCGCTTCGTATGCGCTACGTATCTGTATTCGATAATATTCAATTTCGTTTTTATATCTGAGTTTCCGATTCCGACTCCGATTTCAAAAAAAAAAAAATGAAAACGAATATGATAAAGCTAGTTTCCGACCGTATTCGATCCGTTTTCATCCCTGCCTCCAGTAGTCTACTCGACGCTGCATCTCTTCATGAGAACATTCAAGATCTGACAGGAATGAAGAGGCGTCACTAGCATTCCCTGGCCTGAGTACATGAGCAATAATAAGCTACAACGTCAAAATTCTTCACCTTGATTATGTTCGAGGAGAAGCTTAAGTTGGGTTCCCTATGGAACCAATGTACGTGCTATCCGAGTTGACGGCAACTAGGGCTTGGTTGTTATGACTCGGGGTTGATGAGCCTTGAGGCAAGCCAAGATCGATGGCAAGATCTAGAGAAGGTCTGCCTTGTTGGACGTTCCCAGTCTCGACATCAAGACATCTACAGAAAAGGAAATGCCCGTGGGCTTAAGTATAACAAAAAAGGGAACTGTCTTGACAATAGTAGATCTAAATTGTTCTTAAAACTACACGGACAACAAAAATTAACAAAATTTACTCTTCAAAAAAAGGGGATGAAGGCATCCCTGACATCCAGCAACTCCGTCATGGTGTCCTATTGCCGCTCGTTGGCTCCACCCTGGGTCATCATCTCCCTGATGTCTACCTCCGGGTGCGTGATTTTGAGGCAGGCATGGATGTGACACGCACCGGTTCTTATTTCGTTAAGCATCTCGTTAGAGACTTGGTCTGCATAGGAACTCGCGTAGGTCTCCAGCTCGGTGAGGATAGATCCCAAGCACGACTATCTCATCAGAGCAAGTTTAATAGTATAGCTCACTACTAGCTCCAATTCATGTATAGCCAATCTAATAGCCAATTCATACAATAGTTGCTTACTATACTATTAATATATGGTTTCACCTATCATACATACATTGCGTCTTGAAGTCCGCGCTGCAGCTGGCTACAGATCTGTAGCCCGCTGCTCTTCTCTCCCATCGTTTATCTCATTAAAATATGTTTACAGCTGGCTAAGCCAGTGGTGGTTCAGCCGAACCCAGGGTTCGGCAGAACGTTGGCCTGCTCCCTAGCCTGTGGGCTTCCTCCTGGGCCTTGATAATTAACTCCTTGGCCCAATGATGTGTTGAGTGGGCTCACTTTCTAATATTTCGATGAGCTTATGAGCCCAAGTCTTATATGGATGGAATTCTCCTCCACTTTTGTCTGTATTTCATCTGAACCTTGGTGGTTTATTACCTGCATATAGTTATACACCAACACTTGTGGAAATTGTTAGAATTAAACCCTAACACTATGCTGGATGTTTTATAACTTCTGATTTATGTAGGTATTGGTGGAATAAAACTGGCATTTAACAGCCGCCAACAAACATGACCAGTTGCATACCGTCTGGCACGATGAATCTCCTGCTTTAGGCTGTCGTCGCTCCGCTTAGCAGTACCAGTCAACTCCTTGAACATACTCCGAATCAAGCCCAGACAACCTGATATAGACTCCTCACGATGAGGATGGACCACACACAGCTCTTCGCGCAGCCAACAAAGTTCGGAGCAGCTGCTCTTCAAGTAGGCCGAGATCCGTATCTCCCTGCCTTTGAGAAGCTCAATGCCCTACTCCTTCCTGGCATTTTTGGCGGCCCTCTCCAACTCTTTCCTTCTCAAACTTGGTCCTCCAGTTAGGGTTGAAAGTGATTCGGATAATTTCCGTCCGACCGGACCAAATTGCGGATTCGGATAGTTTCGGTCGGAAATATCCAGAAAATTTCAAATTTGGAAACGAATTCCGATTATTTTTTTCGGAAATGAAAACGATCGGAAATGAAAACGAATACAGTAGAGGTGATATTCGTCGGAATCGGAATTCGGTCGGAAACTATCCGCTATTTTCCTTCGGATATCCAACTTACACTGAGGCCTTATAGCCATTCAGCCCAACCCAAGGAGGCAGCCCAGCCCAAGTACATGATGTAACCCTAGCTGCTTGCTCTGCTCGTCGCCACGAACGACGCTTTGGCTCTGTTTCCTTACCCTATGCCGCCGCCGGTGCACCCCATCGCCGCCGTCGCCGCTGCCGCGCGCTCAGAGTCCGGGAGGAGCCCGTCCACGCCGGCCGACGGCTATACATGCACAATTACGGAGTAGCGTTTAGCAGTCCCTAAGTAAGCTACTATAACATGTTGTGAGAACCATGATAATCTCAGGTCTAAGGATTCAACACCAATACTCAATAAGATCACTGATGACACAACATATATGGCTCTTGCAGTGTCCATGTTGGGTCTATCCAACAACATGTTCACCAACATGTGTCCACATTATTAATTTGGTATCTATATACCATGATCTGTGAGACAGATCATCAATTAATACATGTGCTGATCATATAAACATATTTGTTCCACATATGATCAGAGTTCCTTTAGAAATAGTAACAAACAACATAAAGAGTCTCATGAAAGAATCACATATTCATTAACCAATAAGGAGTTATCTATTTCAAAGAACAATGTCGGATAATATGATAAACTATAGTATGTGATACAATCATCTCTATGATTGCCTCTAGGGCATATCACTAACAGTTCTAACTTCCAATTACCTGACGGACCAGGGTATCCCTTCATATTCTAACCCTCATTCTCGTAGACAACCTCCAGCACAAAACCAGCTCTCCCAAAGAGGGGCTTGTGTTGAAGAGGCATAAATTTGGGTAAGACATGTGTACTGCCTGCTTGGATCCGATCTAATCTCTTGAATTGTTTCTGACAAGGATATTCTGTATATAGCTCATCCCACGCAGCCTCATGACAAAGCACAGGACACGCAAGGATGTAAGCTCTGAATCCCGCGCGACTGTCACTCCCATTCTCCCGTCACCTCTGCCTCCCCTGGCTCGCTTGCTACATGCTCATCCTCGGCAGCCGACAAACTCATTCAACCATGTCGACTGCTGGAGACTAGCGCCCGAGATGTCGTCGGCAAGATTACGTGGCTCACTCAGGCGCCTCCTTTGTTGATGACCATATATCAGGGCTTGAAGCACAACTCAAAGAGAAAATACAAACAACACCAAGATCTAGGAAGTGGTTGTTGGGAACGAACGCCAACACCCAGCATTTGGGGCCACTCTCACTGAGTGCAAGGACAACTTGCATCGCTCCGACAAGCGCTCCATGTCAACTACGTGTTGGTGAAGCTTTGGAATCGGTTTGGCACAAGTGGAACTACAAATTGGAATGGGATTGAATCATACCTTGATCTCCCGGAGTTCCCATTCTCTGTTGTTTGTTCTTCTATCTTCCTTTCGTTTGGAAGCACAGAGAGGATTGTGTCTCG
This sequence comes from Oryza longistaminata, assembly GCA_009805545.1. Lineage (NCBI taxonomy): Eukaryota > Viridiplantae > Streptophyta > Magnoliopsida > Poales > Poaceae > Oryza > Oryza longistaminata. The sequence continues at coordinate 3,287,252 of CM020178.1, forward strand.
GTTTCTCCCTGTGTTCTCAGTGGTTGCTAGATCGGTAGCTAGAGAAGTCTTTTCTTAGGGTTTAGCTCTTAGGTATTGATCTCTATTTATAACCACTGCACATAGGGGGAACCGGCACTAGGGTTAAGGTGGTAACCCCCGATCGGGATGTTCTTGAAGGGGCGATTCACTTGTAGCGATTGCCCTAAAAAATCTTTCTTGCCGACTTTGGTTTAGCCGCAAGATCACATTTGTGTTCACACTAACATTCTCCCCTGATCGTGAGGAAACTTATAAGTTTATTTCTCAATAAAATAGTATATCAAGACAAAAGATTACAGTGACCATATAAAATATCACAGAATCTAGTGACTATAGCATACCATTATATTTTAAAACAAACTTCTTTAATCTTACGAGCTCTTTGAACTTATTACATTAGGCTTATACAAACTTATGGACTCATTTTTCATAAAACAGTACATCAAGACATAGATACAATAGTCAATAAGCACCACTGAACCAAGTGACTATGGTTCCCATTTTAATTTCAAAAATGAGTCCGCCTTAGTTTTATGGGGAGTCAGTGCCATATAGGTTCCTACTTATTCCAGGATCAGCTTTCTACCAAAACCCATGCCGGCAACATGTTCTTTAAATACAGCGGGTGGTAGGCCTTTTGTAAGTGGATCCGCTAACATCACTTAGTGTTCATATACTCAATGCTTATGTTCTGATCCTGGATCATTTCTTTCACAACATGGTACTGTGATCAATGTACTTGGCAGAAGCACTTGATTTGTTGTTACTCGCATAGTATACTGCTGGTTTGTTATCGCAGTATAATTTAAGTGGTTTTGATATGCTGTCGACCACTCTTAATCCCGGGATAAAGTTTTTCAGCCATATTGCCTGTCCAGTAGCTTCCAAACATGCCACATACTCAGCCTGCATGTCGACGATGCAGTAACTCTTTGTTTTGGAGCTTTTCCACGATACAGCTCCCCTTGCAAGGGTGAATATATAACCTGACGTGGATTTCTTATCACATACACACCCTGCAAGATCAGAGTCCGAATAACCAACAACTTCAAGGTTTTCAGACTTTCTATATGTGAGCATGAGGTCTTTAGTGCCTGTAGATAACGCAAGGTCTTCTTAGCTAATTCCAGTGGTTCTAGACCTGGATTAGATTGATATCTGCCAAGCATCCCGGTAACAAAAGCTAAATCAGGGCGAGTGCACACTTGTGCATACATATGCTTCCGACAGCTGAAGCATATGGTATCGACTTCATCTGCGCAGCTTCATACTCATTCTTAGGACATTGGAACTTTCCATACTTATCACCCTTCATATAGGAGCAGGCGAGGCTGAACAATTATGCATATTATACTTCTTCAGTACCTTTTCTATATATGCTTTCTGAGTAACCCCAAAACACCATGTTGATCTGTCTCGGTAAATCTCTATACCCCAACACATAAGTGGCTTCACCGAGATCTTTCATTTCAAATTAGGAGCCAGAAATTTCTTTGTTTCTAGTAGCATATTTCTGTCATTACTGGCTAAGAGTATGTCATCACAAAATAATATTAGGAAGATGAACTACTCTCTTTAAACTTAGCGTATACACAGTCATCCTTTTTATTATTCTTTCAAAACCAAATTGTCTTTATGATTTTAGTCAAACTTTAGATACCACTGCCTTGATGCTTGCTTTAGTCCATAATTGATTTCTTTAGATGACATTCCCATATGTCATTTCCATTTCATAACATACCTTAC
>CM020178.1:3289043-3306276 GCA_009805545.1 Oryza longistaminata
TATAAAAGTAGTTTTCGGGTATGCTATGAAACATGTAGTGGGATATGAATAATCAAGATGGGATTTGCCCCTCCTATGGAGAGATATCTCTGGGCCCCTCGATGTTGTAGATTATGTAAGTGCATGGCCATGCCAAAGGTGATTGAGGAGTCGATCACAAGTTATATAATCTATCAACAGGTTCGAGTGAATGATGGAGCTATTAGAGGATGGCACATATTTAGCCTAGAGCTTAATCAATATCGTGAGGCAAAGGGGTTCATACAAGTATACACTAGAGGTTCAGCCGATATGATCTTTCTGTATGCCCGGTGGGTCAATACGTTCTGCTAGGGGCCGCTGTTGACGCGTGGACCGAAAAGGAGTTTTCGGGTTACAGCCGAGTATATATGAACCTACAAGGTCGCACGCTTAATGGGCCGGAATAAGGGGATTGGATAGAGATCTAATATGAGCTTAATTCGGATAGGGATGCGAATAGGAGTCCTACAAGCCTTGGAGGCCCGAGTGATGGATCCTATATATTCGTGAGGGGTGTGACCGGCCGAGGCATTGCATCACGTGAGAAACCCTAGCCGTCACTTCCCTCCCCGAGCAAAACCCTAGCCGCGTGCGGGTGCTAGCACATCTGCACGTGGCGTTCCGTCCCTGTACGTGTGGATACCGGTAGAGACGCCGCTGGTTTGCGGTGCTGATCGACGTGGGAGTACGGCGAGGAGAACGCACGAGGAGGAGAAGGTCGAGCCGGTGCGATCGACTACTTCCTCTACATCGACGCGCGCTACTTCGCGAGAGTTCCTTCGACTTCTCAGCGTCTTCTTCCGCTGCGCAACGCGTCGAATGGTAATGATCTATGATCTAATACTTGCATGGTTCCTGGTTTATGCGATAGAAAATTTTAATTTATGCTATCATAGCCTACGCGTATCCCAACAAGAACCTCACCTCGGACCCAGCCATCCTGATCAATGTTCCCATCCCAGTTGATTTTGCCAGGGAGGGCCATCTCTTCCTTTTCGTCCCACTCCCACTTGGAGCGTGGACAGCGGCCGCCTGTTCGGTCACAACTTGCTCCTTTAAGAAGGTTGACGCCTGATGATAGACAAGCGGTCCGATGACATCAATCGGAGGCCATGCCTACAACACAAAAGATTCCTTCTCCTACGACCAAGGATATGAGTGGCATGGAGGGTGGTTCAGATTACTTACGATCGCAACAACATCCTTCTCGGTTTACGGGAGGTCGCAAACCGGCATCGGGATGTTGTTGGCGGTTGGTGGCAGATCGACCACCACTTGTCCGACGTGTTTCGTCATGGCCGTCCTAGAAAGATTTGCAAGTAAAATTTGGACGAGAGGTCAGATATCAGAAAAATTCAAGATACTTTGGTTGTAAGATAACTTCATATATGCACCAAAGAGTGATATCCTCGTCGTGTCTGATCCACCCGTGTACTCATTTATAGGATGAGCATGGGCCTGAAGAGGATGAATTCGATGATGGGTGTCAGAGGGTGAACTCCTCCACCAGGGAACCATGAGGCCCTCCTTTTTTGGTTCGGCAGGGGGGCAGTGATTGAGATTTGAGGGTCTTGTAATGGAGTGTGAGTAAGATATATTATCCTAAATTTACTAGAATATATTATTTATGGATAACCCTACAGATATTTATGCACAAGAAAACAAAGCCAGACAAAGGGAAGGTTAATTACTAATTTAATTTATGGATCAAATATTAAATACTTGAACCATGTGATGCGTGCCATGAAATATAAACACACATGAAATGATGATCACTACTATCATGATACTATTTACAAATGAGTATTTCATGGGAATATATAAGCTAATATTTAGGACATTTCAAGTCCCTTGTGTCATAAAATCAACTCATGTAAAATAATTGGTCACACAAATAAACTGAGCAAATACATCACTATATTTATAATGGGCTCATTAGGATAATTTTAGGATAATCTAATTAACATCAAATTCATTTGGGGAGAAACAAATAAACATTCAAATAAAATATTTGAGTTCTCAAAACCAAAATGTATAGATTGCATCTCAAATCAAATTCCAATCCCAGCCATTTTTCAGTTTGGCCCCTCCATCTTTCCCTTTTTCCCTTTTCTTCTTTTCTGTGATTTTCCCAGCCGGCTACTGTTCATGGGCCGCCAGGTGCTCGACCAGAGCCCAAGCCGAACACCCAGCGACCCGCGTCACATCGCTCCCATGTGCCGCGCCGATCTCGCGCATGCGCCGCACGAGCGTCCCATCGCCGCCCTCCCCCTGCCGCGCCGTGCTACCGTGCGCGCGTCGCATCGCGTCGCGCCCCGTGCCGCTGCCGCGCGCGTGCCGTCGTGTCGCGTCGTCACCATCGCCGGCGCCGCGCGCCGTCGCCATCGGCGTCGCGTCGGCTTCGCTGCCACGCCGCGCGCCGTCTCGTCGCGCCTCGCACCACGCGCCGCCAAGCTATGTGCCGCTGCTTCGCCTCGAGCCCCGCGCGCGTCGCCGTCGCCGTCACCATCGCGTCGCCGCGTGTCGCCGTCGCATCACCCGCTCGTCTCGAGCCCCGCGCCGCTGCCGCCAGCTTCTGCGCCGTCGCCATCATCGCGCTGAGCCCCGCGCTGCGCCTGCGCTCCTGTCCCGTCGCCGCTCGCCTCGAGCCCCGCACGCCGCGCGCGTCCCATCCGCCATCACTGCACCGGCCACCTCTCCCCTCCGCCCCCTATATAAACCCACTCCTCCCCTTCCTCCCACACCTCCAGCCCCACGAGCTCGTCCTCCCCTCTCTTCCTTTTCTTCTTCCTCGGATACATTTCGTCGAGCATCTTGTGGCGTGCTGCACCTTCTTCTCCGCTCCACCACTGCAGCCGATCTTCGTCGTTCCTCCTTCTCTCGGTAAGCCTCGCTCCTATAGCCTCTCTCACTTCCTTTGAAGCTAGATCCCCTCTAATTTTTGCGACTAGCGCCCGTAGCCGTGCCGGTCCGGCCACCGTTTTGCCGCCGGTGAGCTCGCCGTGGACAAGCCATCCCGGAGCTCCCTCTCCATCTAGTGAGTAAAATGTATTAAGTTGCATGCACCAGCCAGTTGCACCTAAAAGCCTAAGCTGATAGGGAAAGGCGGGCAATTCACTTTATTCACTCCAACACTCCCCTCACGTGAGACCCCTTCAAGTCTAAGCGTGGAATATTAGAGTGGGCTGCAACTATTTTATTTAATTGCGCGCCAGCCAGGATTCGAACTTGAACCTCTGGCTCTGATACCATATTAAGTTGCATGCTCCGCCAGTTGTACCTAAAGCCTAAGCTAATAGGGAAAGGCGGGCAATTCACTTTATTCACTCCAACAAAATGGAACCCTCACACGTCGTAGTCATGGCGGCCATGGCGGCCATGCGGCGCCGCTCGCCCTTGCGCCGTCCTGCGCAGTGACCACCGGCAGGTGGACGCCGGAGCCTTGCCGCTCCTCCCTTGGTAACCATTGGGTCGCCCTTGGCCGGCCTTGCCGCGCGCGCCGCGTCTCCCCTGCTGCTCCCGCTTGGTCTGGAGGTAGAAGACGATAGAGAGAACGAGAAAAGAGAAGAGAATAGGTTATCATTAGCTCATCCTATTTCCCTTAGAAAATTAATTCGGTGGAAAATAAAGTAAAGGTTTGACCCCACGTGTCAGCAGCTGTTAGTGTTAAGAATAGATTTCGGATTAAAAATAAATCATTTATGAACAGTATCTTTTTGCAATTTCCCGGATTAATTCAAATTTGAATCTTTAAACTAGCGTAACTCTCTCATTTTAACTCGGATTTGAGTAAAACTTGAACCTAAATTCATCTAAATTCATAAGCTCTCCAATGGTATATAATTCACTATTTAATAAAACATATTTATAATTATTAAATAACTAACATCAAATGGATAGGTGATGGTTAACTTAAAAATGTGCTAATATATAAAATTAGTGTTGTACAGTAGGTTGATATAACAATATTTGTCTCTAACATGTTTGTCACTGTAGCAACCACATAAATTAATTATAATCAATGTTTCAAATTAATGGATGTATAGGACAATAATAGTGCCATTTATTAATCTACGTCCAAATATAAGTAAACCCATGATTTATCAATTATTTAAATAAGTTAGCCTTGTATCTAGGTAAATCAAACATGAATACACATAGAAGAGTCTTTAATTTGTTTATGAGGAATAGGAAGAGAGTTATTATGATAGAACCACCCAAATAAGGTTGAGTCGGTTAGCATCCAATAATTACTCAAACAGTAAAATCACCTGTCAACCCACTGAGATCACATATACTATACATCCCATTATGGTTGTACTGTATAGTATTAATTTGCGTGTTGCATATATTAAATTAGAAGGAGTATATGACAAACATGTATATTAGATAAATACTAGTTATAAATTTTGACCCCATATAATTATAGTTCAACTGTAAATCAGGATTGTTCATTAAGGGATAATATGTAACCATAATATGATTAACCTAAACAACTCTAACATTTAAAGCATGGATAATTATTATCCTTTCATAATTTATTGTGACAAGTAAAATATGTTCATAATTAAAGTAAAGCCTCCATCAATAAAATAATATTACAAATGATTCACTGTAATTATTTGATTGATCCTAAATCCTTCCGACAACAGAACCTCTAGTATATGACCATTTTATTTAGATAGATGCATGTGTAGCCATAATCCTTCCATAGCCATTAGCTAGGCTAAACCACATATTAGCCAGATATGTATCCCATAGATGCTATGTTGGTTAACTCCTAAATAGACCACAATGACAATAGAAAGATTAAGAAGCCTTAGCCCGTAGCACGATTGGAATCCATTAGCAAACACGAATAGTATGAGCAACCCTAGGTTTGACCTCAAATAAATATTTTTTGTTTGTGCATATTTGATAGTTGTTTGAATATTGGTTTTTCTCGCGTATTATAGACTTTGTATATTGGTTAGTCGTGAGGCAACGTATGTTGCTTCCAGGAGGTGAAGATTGATCAAGAATTATATCAAGAATAAGGACTATCCTGAGTAGGCAAGTCATCACTATTCCTTGAACATGTTGATCCCAATTGCGAAATTATTTTGTTTACAAATAAAATTGCATGCAATGATGAACATCCTATTTGTGAATATGCCATGCCTTGATTATTGTTTACCCTTATTCCCTTGTAACCATGTTTACGTATGAGTCCCTAGTCAATTATGACAAATGCTTAGAAATGCCATTCTAGAATCATGCATACTCATATTTATCAAAATGCTTTATTCTTGGGCAATTACCTTTGAGAAGGTAATTGAGATGCGGCATGTGGAAACATGAGCGCCACATTGCCATGATATTGATGAGATGATTTGTGAAAGATAATTAAATTAAACAAATGTTTTCGACTGGGGCGGCATGGAGGATTTGGGTGGTGTCCGGTAAAGGCTAGCGCCGTCCCTAGTCAGTTAAGGACCGAGCCATGAAGCTAAGCATGAAACGACCCACGTACAACCGTACTTCTCGAATGGGTATAGACCTAGCGGATTAGATAACTGAGCGGAGGCAGTACCCCTGCATAGTGGTTTTCTTTTAGGTGTGTGATGCGGCAAGCAGTCTACTGGCGGATGCCCGGTTCGGATGGCCAGGTGGATGGCGGATGCCCGTTCCGGATGGTCAGAGGCTGGCTTGGCAATACTACATGAAGATACCCATAGGAGAACAATCATGATGGACTGGGTTCAACAACAAGAAGCAACGTAGGAATGTGTGTGTTTTTTTCCTTCCGGGGAGCGCCAGAACTCCTCTCACTGCTAGAAACGTATGACGCCTAGAGTGCATGAGGGCTAAAGTTCATGGAGCGGGTACTGCCAATGCAAGGTTATCGAAAGGCTTTGCCGTGACGCGTCTCATGTGTTGGGACGAGGCTCATATGTTGGGCAGTCGCGGAGTACGGGTCCCTGAGGCGAAGAGCACAACATCTAGAAACTATGGAAGACTTCATCCATCTAAGCTCATGAAAGTATCTAAATAGATCTAAAAAGGGTTGTACCTCGAGGTATGCCTCGCATAGATGTATGAAGATACTTAAGAAGGCAATGGAATTTAGGTATGCCTCGCATAGATGTATGAAGATACTTAAGAAGGCAATGGAAATTGGGTTCAGATGGAGAAGATGGAAGCTATAGAAGTCAAGAGGAAGTAAAAAGAACTCGGAAGGAGAGGGAAGAAAGCAAAATTGAACAAAAGAGGAAAGAGAAACGATTTGTCCAAGCCAAGGCTCAGGATCAGTACCTCCTTCCGATCGCCCTTGCCTCTCCTCGTTCAGTAATGAAACCTCGAGCTGTAGCTTCACCGGTGTGTCGGCGTCAACAACGGATTGTAGATGACCCATGAAGATTGTTGGGGGATGGATGTGGTGGAGTTGGGGTTTAGAGTTTTTTCCAATCGCGAGAGCAGGAAGAAGGTGCGCAAAGGAAAAAGTGAGCTCTGTTTGGGCAAACGGAACCCAAATGGATCCCAAAACTGGAATTTATAGGTCATATGTGGGGTTTCTAATTTCAAGGAAGACAGAAAGATCGCCGCTAGAATTTTTGCAGATTTGTTTATAGCCGTTTAAAGTTTTCGACTTCAATCCAAATTAAAAACCGAGTTGAGTTCTCGGATCAAGGGAAGTGAAGGATCTTGTCACATACTCTTTGTTTTCTCAGCCATTCGAGAACGACTAGGTGAGTTCGACAACGAATGTTCTCAGTTTCTCTATTTGGGAACATTAACTTATTTATTTGCATTGAAGTTGAGGGCTACTGTAAGTGTCAATGTGAGGTACACGGTACCCGGGTACCCAACGACAAGCCTTGGGCCACACCGCATGGGGTGGGCCGAGCGTCCTAGGCCATATGCGGCATACTTGTAAATAAAGAAATAGAGATTCCCGGGATAAGATATAAATCTCGGAGATCACGCGTAACTTCTATAGATAGAATAGGCAGATCTAGTTGCAATCAACTAGAAACTTTCCTTGTAACCTTCCCCCCTCATCCTATATAAGAGGGGGCAGCGGTCACGACTTGGGAGAGGGCAGCACCTTGCGCCATTCTCCACACTAGTCTTGGCTTCTCGGATCATTTTCCACCCAGATACAGAGAAAGACATACATTGGACGTAGGGTATTACCTCATCTTGAGTGCCTGAACCAGGATAAACACCTGCGTCACCATCTCTCCCTGATCCTGATCTTGCGCACCCGGTAAAATATATTGCCGATCATAGAAATCGACAGTTGGCACGCCAGGTAGGGGGCGCTTGATCGTTTCTTTAGGGAGGAGATGGCTTCAATCTTCGACTTCGCCAGGTTTGTCGTTCCAATCTAATCTGTTACCAGCAGATTGATCTTCAATTAGAATTAATTCCGGTTGTTTTTTTGTTTCGATCTACTGTGATTTGCATGTATCGCCATTGGCCGATCTGCCGGATACCATCACCCGTCATCCAAGCCGCTGGAGGAGGCATTGTCGTGCGCCTGCACGTGTCAAGATCCGGCAAACCCTCTCCGCATCCGCGGAGGCCAACCCCCATGAGGCACGACGCCTCACATGCGCGCAGAGCAGCCCGACGCAGCTGCAGCCGCCACGATCAATCTTTTCCATGCATCACAAGATGACGTATGCGTGTGTGCAGATCGATCGGAACAGGCATAGCAACATGGCCAACCAATCAGTTGGAGACATTCATCCGCATGCAAACCAACCAACATGCATGCTGCATGCATGCGCCAGCACATGCTTCACACCTACGAAGCATTAATTATTTGTTGTTAATTATATTAATCACTGATTATGAATTAATGCTTTGTTCGTTATTTTGCATGCACGCTCGGGGCGCTCTACGCCGACTCCGCCACAGACTCGGGGTGCTTCGCCTCTCTCGCTATCCGGGCGCTCTACGCCGACTCGCCACGGACTCGGGGGCTTTGCCTTCCCCGCTGTCTGGGCGCTCTACACCGACTCGCCACGGATTCGGGGTCTTCGCCTCACTTATTGTATGGGTGCTCTTCGCCGACCCGCCATGGACTCGGGGGCTTCGCCTCCCTCGTCGTCCGGGTGCCCCACACCGACTACACGACGGGCTCGGAGGCTTCGCCTCCCTCGTTGTCCGGGTGCTCTTCACCGACCTTGCCACGGACTCGGGGGCTTCGCCTCACTCATCGTTCGGGTGCCCTTTGGCGACTTTGCCACAGGCTCAGGGGCTTGACACCCCTCGTTGCATAGGTACCACTCGCTGACACTGGGTGACACACTCCCCGCGCAGGACGGCTACTTCGTCACTGACCGAAGGTTTGCACCGAGCCGACCGCATACACCGCTGTCGGGTGATCCGCTCCCCGCATAGGACGGCTACTACGTTGCCGACCGAAGGCTTGCACCTCCGGAGCCAATCGCATACGCAGCCACCGGGTGATCCGCTTCCCGCGCAGGACGGCTACTACGTTGCCGACCGAAGGCTTGCACCTCCGGAGCCAATCGCATACGCAGCCACCGGGTGATCCGCTTCCCGCGCAGGACGGCTACTACGTTGCCGACCGAAGGCTTGCACCTCCGGAGCCAATCGCATACGCAGCCACCGGGTGATCCGCTTCCCGCGCAGGACGGCTACTACGTTGCCGACCGAAGGCTTGCACCTCCGGAGCCAATCGCATACGCAGCCACCGGGTGATCCGCTTCCCGCGCAGGACGGCTACTACGTTGCCGACCGAAGGCTTGCACCTCCGGAGCCAATCGCATACGCAGCCACCGGGTGATCCGCTTCCCGCGCAGGACGGCTACTACGTTGCCCCCCTACCCGCTTGCAACCCAAGGCTTGGCCATGGCGGCCATGCCGCGCCGCTCGCCCCCGCGCCGTCCTACGCCGTGACCGCCGGCAGGTGGACGCCGGAGCCTTGCCGCTCCCTCCCCTGGTCGCCGTCGGGTCGCCCTCCGCCGGCCTTGCCGCGCGCGCCGCGTCTCCCCTGCTGCTCCCGCTTGGTCTGGAGGTAGAAGACGATAGAGAGAACGAGAAAAGAGAAGAGAATAGGTTATCATTAGCTCATCCTATTTCCCTTAGAAAATTAATTCGGTGGAAAATAAAGTAAAGGTTTGACCCCACGTGTCAGCAGCTGTTAGTGTTAAGAATAGATTTCGGATTAAAAATAAATCATTTATGAACAGTATCTTTTTGCAATTTCCCGGATTAATTCAAATTTGAATCTTTAAACTAGCGTAACTCTCTCATTTTAACTCGGATTTGAGTAAAACTTGAACCTAAATTCATCTAAATTCGTAAGCTCTCCAATGGTATATAATTCACTATTTAATAAAACATATTTATAATTATTAAATAACTAACATCAAATGGATAGGTGATGGTTAACTTAAAAATGTGCTAATATATAAAATTAGTGTTGTACAGTAGGTTGATATAACAATATTTGTCTCTAACATGTTTGTCACTGTAGCAACCACATAAATTAATTATAATCAATGTTTCAAATTAATGGATGTATAGGACAATAATAGTGCCATTTATTAATCTACGTCCAAATATAAGTAAACCCATGATTTATCAATTATTTAAATAAGTTAGCCTTGTATCTAGGTAAATCAAACATGAATACACATAGAAGAGTCTTTAATTTGTTTATGAGGAATAGGAAGAGAGTTATTATGATAGAACCACCCAAATAAGGTTGAGTCGGTTAGCATCCAATAATTACTCAAACAGTAAAATCACCTGTCAACCCACTGAGATCACATATACTATACATCCCATTATGGTTGTACTGTATAGTATTAATTTGCGTGTTGCATATATTAAATTAGAAGGAGTATATGACAAACATGTATATTAGATAAATACTAGTTATAAATTTTGACCCCATATAATTATAGTTCAACTGTAAATCAGGATTGTTCATTAAGGGATAATATGTAACCATAATATGATTAACCTAAACAACTCTAACATTTAAAGCATGGATAATTATTATCCTTTCATAATTTATTGTGACAAGTAAAATATGTTCATAATTAAAGTAAAGCCTCCATCAATAAAATAATATTACAAATGATTCACTGTAATTATTTGATTGATCCTAAATCCTTCCGACAACAGAACCTCTAGTATATGACCATTTTATTTAGATAGATGCATGTGTAGCCATAATCCTTCCATAGCCATTAGCTAGGCTAAACCACATATTAGCCAGATATGTATCCCATAGATGCTATGTTGGTTAACTCCTAAATAGACCACAATGACAATAGAAAGATTAAGAAGCCTTAGCCCGTAGCACGATTGGAATCCATTAGCAAACACGAATAGTATGAGCAACCCTAGGTTTGACCTCAAATAAATATTTTTTGTTTGTGCATATTTGATAGTTGTTTGAATATTGGTTTTTCTCGCGTATTATAGACTTTGTATATTGGTTAGTCGTGAGGCAACGTATGTTGCTTCCAGGAGGTGAAGATTGATCAAGAATTATATCAAGAATAAGGACTATCCTGAGTAGGCAAGTCATCACTATTCCTTGAACATGTTGATCCCAATTGCGAAATTATTTTGTTTACAAATAAAATTGCATGCAATGATGAACATCCTATTTGTGAATATGCCATGCCTTGATTATTGTTTACCCTTATTCCCTTGTAACCATGTTTACGTATGAGTCCCTAGTCAATTATGACAAATGCTTAGAAATGCCATTCTAGAATCATGCATACTCATATTTATCAAAATGCTTTATTCTTGGGCAATTACCTTTGAGAAGGTAATTGAGATGCGGCATGTGGAAACATGAGCGCCACATTGCCATGATATTGATGAGATGATTTGTGAAAGATAATTAAATTAAACAAATGTTTTCGACTGGGGCGGCATGGAGGATTTGGGTGGTGTCCGGTAAAGGCTAGCGCCGTCCCTAGTCAGTTAAGGACCGAGCCATGAAGCTAAGCATGAAACGACCCACGTACAACCGTACTTCTCGAATGGGTATAGACCTAGCGGATTAGATAACTGAGCGGAGGCAGTACCCCTGCATAGTGGTTTTCTTTTAGGTGTGTGATGCGGCAAGCAGTCTACTGGCGGATGCCCGGTTCGGATGGCCAGGTGGATGGCGGATGCCCGTTCCGGATGGTCAGAGGCTGGCTTGGCAATACTACATGAAGATACCCATAGGAGAACAATCATGATGGACTGGGTTCAACAACAAGAAGCAACGTAGGAATGTGTGTGTTTTTTTCCTTCCGGGGAGCGCCAGAACTCCTCTCACTGCTAGAAACGTATGACGCCTAGAGTGCATGAGGGCTAAAGTTCATGGAGCGGGTACTGCCAATGCAAGGTTATCGAAAGGCTTTGCCGTGACGCGTCTCATGTGTTGGGACGAGGCTCATATGTTGGGCAGTCGCGGAGTACGGGTCCCTGAGGCGAAGAGCACAACATCTAGAAACTATGGAAGACTTCATCCATCTAAGCTCATGAAAGTATCTAAATAGATCTAAAAAGGGTTGTACCTCGAGGTATGCCTCGCATAGATGTATGAAGATACTTAAGAAGGCAATGGAAATTGGGTTCAGATGGAGAAGATGGAAGCTATAGAAGTCAAGAGGAAGTAAAAAGAACTCGGAAGGAGAGGGAAGAAAGCAAAATTGAACAAAAGAGGAAAGAGAAACGATTTGTCCAAGCCAAGGCTCAGGATCAGTACCTCCTTCCGATCGCCCTTGCCTCTCCTCGTTCAGTAATGAAACCTCGAGCTGTAGCTTCACCGGTGTGTCGGCGTCAACAACGGATTGTAGATGACCCATGAAGATTGTTGGGGGATGGATGTGGTGGAGTTGGGGTTTAGAGTTTTTTCCAATCGCGAGAGCAGGAAGAAGGTGCGCAAAGGAAAAAGTGAGCTCTGTTTGGGCAAACGGAACCCAAATGGATCCCAAAACTGGAATTTATAGGTCATATGTGGGGTTTCTAATTTCAAGGAAGACAGAAAGATCGCCGCTAGAATTTTTGCAGATTTGTTTATAGCCGTTTAAAGTTTTCGACTTCAATCCAAATTAAAAACCGAGTTGAGTTCTCGGATCAAGGGAAGTGAAGGATCTTGTCACATACTCTTTGTTTTCTCAGCCATTCGAGAACGACTAGGTGAGTTCGACAACGAATGTTCTCAGTTTCTCTATTTGGGAACATTAACTTATTTATTTGCATTGAAGTTGAGGGCTACTGTAAGTGTCAATGTGAGGTACACGGTACCCGGGTACCCAACGACAAGCCTTGGGCCACACCGCATGGGGTGGGCCGAGCGTCCTAGGCCATATGCGGCATACTTGTAAATAAAGAAATAGAGATTCCCGGGATAAGATATAAATCTCGGAGATCACGCGTAACTTCTATAGATAGAATAGGCAGATCTAGTTGCAATCAACTAGAAACTTTCCTTGTAACCTTCCCCCCTCATCCTATATAAGAGGGGGCAGCGGTCACGACTTGGGAGAGGGCAGCACCTTGCGCCATTCTCCACACTAGTCTTGGCTTCTCGGATCATTTTCCACCCAGATACAGAGAAAGACATACATTGGACGTAGGGTATTACCTCATCTTGAGTGCCTGAACCAGGATAAACACCTGCGTCACCATCTCTCCCTGATCCTGATCTTGCGCACCCGGTAAAATATATTGCCGATCATAGAAATCGACAGTTGGCACGCCAGGTAGGGGGCGCTTGATCGTTTCTTTAGGGAGGAGATGGCTTCAATCTTCGACTTCGCCAGGTTTGTCGTTCCAATCTAATCTGTTACCAGCAGATTGATCTTCAATTAGAATTAATTCCGGTTGTTTTTTTGTTTCGATCTACTGTGATTTGCATGTATCGCCATTGGCCGATCTGCCGGATACCATCACCCGTCATCCAAGCCGCTGGAGGAGGCATTGTCGTGCGCCTGCACGTGTCAAGATCCGGCAAACCCTCTCCGCATCCGCGGAGGCCAACCCCCATGAGGCACGACGCCTCACATGCGCGCAGAGCAGCCCGACGCAGCTGCAGCCGCCACGATCAATCTTTTCCATGCATCACAAGATGACGTATGCGTGTGTGCAGATCGATCGGAACAGGCATAGCAACATGGCCAACCAATCAGTTGGAGACATTCATCCGCATGCAAACCAACCAACATGCATGCTGCATGCATGCGCCAGCACATGCTTCACACCTACGAAGCATTAATTATTTGTTGTTAATTATATTAATCACTGATTATGAATTAATGCTTTGTTCGTTATTTTGCATGCACGCTCGGGGCGCTCTACGCCGACTCCGCCACAGACTCGGGGTGCTTCGCCTCTCTCGCTATCCGGGCGCTCTACGCCGACTCGCCACGGACTCGGGGGCTTTGCCTTCCCCGCTGTCTGGGCGCTCTACACCGACTCGCCACGGATTCGGGGTCTTCGCCTCACTTATTGTATGGGTGCTCTTCGCCGACCCGCCATGGACTCGGGGGCTTCGCCTCCCTCGTCGTCCGGGTGCCCCACACCGACTACACGACGGGCTCGGAGGCTTCGCCTCCCTCGTTGTCCGGGTGCTCTTCACCGACCTTGCCACGGACTCGGGGGCTTCGCCTCACTCATCGTTCGGGTGCCCTTTGGCGACTTTGCCACAGGCTCAGGGGCTTGACACCCCTCGTTGCATAGGTACCACTCGCTGACACTGGGTGACACACTCCCCGCGCAGGACGGCTACTTCGTCACTGACCGAAGGTTTGCACCGAGCCGACCGCATACACCGCTGTCGGGTGATCCGCTCCCCGCATAGGACGGCTACTACGTTGCCGACCGAAGGCTTGCACCTTCGAGCCAACTGTCTACGCCTCCGCCGGGTGATCCGCTCCCTGCGCAGGACGGTCGGACGTCTGCGTCGATGCCTGGTGACTTCCTCCCCGTGCACGATGGCCGCTTCACCGCCACTGACTGAGGGTTGCGCTCCCTCAGCGGATGCAACTCTTACCTGATAAGATAAGCTGCAACAATTTCCACTCGGCAACGTTAAGATGAGTACTCAGTCTGTCTTGTCTCCACCAGATGGCTTCACCAACCTCTGAGTCTTTGTCAAGCTAAGTACTCGGGGCCTACTGTGGGGTGCACGGTACCCGGGTATCCAACGACAAGCCTTGGGCCACACCGCATGGGGTGGGCCGAGTGTCCTAGACCCATGCAACATACTTGTAAATAAAGAAAGAGAGATTCTGGGGATAAGATATAAATCTTGGGGATCACGCGTATCTTCTATAGATAGAATAGGGAGATCTAGTTGCAATCAACTAGATACTTTCCTTGTAACCTTCCCCCCTCATCCTATATAAGAGGGGGCAGGGGACACGACTTGGGAGAGGACGGCACCTCGCGCCATTCTCCATGCTAGTCTTGGCTTCTCAGATCATTTTCCACCCAGATACAGAGAAAGACATACACTGGACGTAGGGTATTAGCTCATCTTGAAGGCCTGAACCAGGATAAACACCTGCATCACCATCTCTCCCTGATCTTGCGCACCCTGTAAAATATATTGCCGATCACAGAAATCGACAGTCATGGATAAGACGTACCTATTGACGAGAGAAAAACACGAAGGCCTAGGATATCTGCTTAGCTCTAGTGCATGTCCTAAATTATCGACGAGATGTGAGTGTGCCAGTCAGTTTGATCCTGCAACTGACAAGATATATGAATGGATGATAAAAGAGCCGATGGGCTAACAAGCCGATGTCGATACGGTTTTGAACAATCGTCAATATGTCCGATGTAGATTTTGACACCTACGTAAACAATGATATAAAGACAATCGGCTGATGATAATGTAATAAAATAATGAGCCAATTGGCTGATACAGATATAGTGAAGCAAGTATCCAACGAAACAATCGGTTGATAACAATATAATAGAAATGCATACAACTGCTGGAGATCCGATCTCATTGAATCCAAATGATTAATTAATCAATGAAACCTTTGTTACAATTGGCTAAAACCAACTTGTATAAAATCCTTATAATCCAATGCAACATCTAGATAACTCATCAACTGGAACTCCGATGAAACAATGATTGATGCTTACTGACTTAAATAAATCTAACTTACAACAACAATCCTATTGGTCGGACCCAACCGATGCAGCATAAGATTGATAATTGCGAGTCAAAGTTAGGCAAGCCGATATGACACCGATCAAAGTGCTCATGTATTAAATTTAACCAAGATAGTAAAACCATCACAGAGAAAATTTAACACATCAGATAAGATCGGCTAACACTCTGATGAAACATTAGAAGGAACCTATCGGCTTAACAAGACTTAGATTATCAACAACAATATAGTAGGTTGAACTTAATCGATGTAGCACGAGATGGTATATAATAATATAATGCTCAATGAGCCAATAAATCTGTCTAATGTGATGGATATAACAAATCTATCTAAAGCTTCATTGAGATTGTAGAGATATATCGGCGAAGACAAAAATCAGACGTAACCGAGACAGCCCCAACTAATTAAATCGATGCTTCTCTAAACACAATACTATTAAAGATAGAATTGAAATATCAAGTAGGTAAATATCTCAACCAAACCAGAGCGATCCAAGAGGTCGAAGCGATGCATTCTTGAACAACATCGATATGTAGCCAATATATTCACCAGGGTCGGTGGAACGTAGGTCTTACCTATTCGTTGGAGATCGAACTAAACCCATGCAGCCCTGCGTCAGGTGCTAAGTTCCGCTGGTGATAAATAAAATCTTCGAAAAAGAGGGTGGCGATGTGCTGAGAGTAGTTGTATTGATTTGTGAGATAGATTACAAAGTCCTCGGGGTGTACATATTTATACTCATAGGCAGATACTAGTCCTTATCGGACACAACACATATTTCCTAAAGACAAAGGAAAGATAAAAGTCCTAATCAGACAGTAGAAAAAACTTCCTAAACATAAAGGAAAAATTACTATATCATGTCTAATTAATAGATAAAATTAAACTGCCATATCATGGGCTTCATAATTCCATCTTGAATTCGAACTCTTCTGAATAAGTTTTCTATCGGCTGATTGTGCTTTTTTCCTTAACTGAATCCACTAAAGAATTTTACCAAATTTTAGCGTTAACTGTACCTCATATACACGGATTCATGGAATATGTCAATACCACATACCCGATTATATACGAGAAGGTATTCTTTAATTAAGAAAAACTAAAGAATTTTACCAAATTTTAGCATTAACAATACCTCTATACACGGATTTCAATACCATATACCTAATTATATACGAGAAGGCATTCTTTAATTAAGAAAATACGACAGACAAAAAAAATTATCTTCTAGAATAGAAGGCGTCATAGTCCTATTCACGGAAGATAAGGTCTCTTTGGGCCTGTATCCTGTTTTATCTCTCTGAGTTATATTTGGAGAAGAAGATGATCTATGCTATAAATACAAGACCCTTAGTTCATGGAGAGGCAAAAGTTACTAGCTGAAGCCATAATTGCAAGGAGAAGGAATCTAGAGGGAGCCAGAATCGTACTCGCCGAATAGATCTCGTCGGCTGTTCTCGATAGCTTTTAGTCGGCGTGTTTGTCCAATCCTCTTATTCCCGATTGTATTCTTTGTACATTTTCCATCCATAATCCATATAAATTGGTGACTCTTGTTTGTTTGATAAAGTCTCGTGTATATTTTAGTTCCAATGTTCTCCATATTATCCAAATACCGTGGTCAAGGTATCCACCCTCGGCAATGATTATTTGAAAAAAAAATATCTATAGCTTTTACGTAATTTACTTAAAAAATGCTACGGTGCTATAAGACCTCCTTCAATGGTTGAGCTAGTGCACTAGCTCATGCTTGTCCACCTCATACAAGAGATAGCAAAAAGTCTACCTTTTTAATAGGTTGTCTCATAGCATATTGTTCAAAATGTTTTGGGTTCCACAACCCCTCTCACATTTTGTTTGGGAGCTTAGCTCTTGAAGAAAAGATAGTGCACTCTCTCTCCTTATCTTCTCTCTCTTCCATATCATAAAAAGCTGATGTGGAGATTTATAAGCTAACTGACTCACCCTTCTTGGAGGAGGCCTAATAAGCCACTAAAGCAATCAAGCTCATCGCTACTCCATTTAGTTATAAAAAATCAGGCGGTCAT
>CM020178.1:3306296-3341045 GCA_009805545.1 Oryza longistaminata
TCTCTGTATCTCTCTCACTCTCGATCTTGATCCCGAGCTGGTGAGCTGTCTTTGTCAATGTCTTGCACATGAACAGAGCTGCTTTGTGAAGGCTGAACTCCTTAGCGCGACTGCGCGAGTACTAATAGTATCCCTTTTTCCAGCTGGTTCGTGCATGATCCAGGAGCCCCGCCGCCGCCGCGCGCTATCGTCGTCGTCTTCCCCAGCACCGTCGACCCCCCCACTCCACCCCTCATATTTTGGCTCCTCTTCCCGGCCCGCTGCTCCTCCTGTCCCCCGCTGCTCTCGATCGTACGTTCCATGCAAAGGAAAAATCGCTAGTACCAAGCATCCCGGTATGTCCTCTCTGACTACTGCACGGTTAATTTAATTTTCTCTCGTTGTTTTTGGTCCATGTGTCGGCACCGAGATGTGCTCAAATGTTGTTGCAATTAAGTTAATTAGACGCAGCCACGCAGAAGTTGGTGAAACTATTCGTGCAAAATCCTAGCTGTTCTGTAAAAAGCCGCCGCGGATCGCCACAGATCGATCTGGAGTTCTGGACCGCCTGGTGCTTAATTTGTTTCGTCGACAGCCACCAGTAGTACTAGAGCGTAGAGCCTCATCCGTCCATCGTGCTATCGTTTGGTACAGTTTTTAGATCTAAAATTTATTAAAAAATGAATATTTCTAGCTTCGGAAATCTATGGATTTGTAGCTGTAATCATATAGGATTTGATAATATTTGCATAAGTTGTTTTGTTTCCATTTTAGAGAAAATAAAACACAAATTTCCCCGTGGGACCCAAGTAGTACTATTCATTTCTCCATGGGACCCATCGGACCTATCCGAAGTTACACGACTCATGCATATTAGATCTGGCGGAATTTATCGTCTTGAGCACGCGGATAACTTACTAAATAGTGAATTTCCAGGTAAAACTCTTCATCAGAAAATTTGTTGTTAGTGTGTCATGCATGACCCCACTTAATTATCCGCCTCTTAATAGTCATCGACTCGTATTTAAATTATCTCCGCCAGCTCATCAACAAAGCTAGATTTGCTTAAGCTATGGCAGACTATTTGGTTATTGACGTACTTCCATCAAAAAAAAAAAAACACAACTTCTGAGGATGTACTTGGACATATGCTTGTCCAGATTTATCCTTAGAAATTAGTTTTTTATGGGACGAAAGGTGTAGTGGTTAAAATCGGACCGGCAGTTTGAACAAAAATCGTGAACGAAAGCACATCGACCGCAAAAAAAATGGGTTAAACTGATGCAGAAACGGTGGGAAAAACAGATTGATTAGGCCGCCAACAGCTTTTTGGTGGAAATGGTAAAAACAGATGGGTTGGGCAGCCAACAGCTTTTTCGTGGAAATGGTAAGGGCGCGCGCGGCGTGGCAAAGGTCCCTCCCAACCAAGTGAGCACGCATCCAAGTTGGTTGTATATAAAAACTAATTGATTCCCGGTAATTAAGCACCTTCTATACGCCTTGTTCTTGGAAAGGCAAAACCATCAAAGCGTTGATTAAAGAAAAGTAACTCCCATCCTATAAGACCTCGGATCTCCCCTTCGTCTGCCAGTGCCTGGTCAATCATGGCAATAGCTAGCTATCTGCTAGACCAGTACCCGTAGTTTTGAATAGATTGAATAGGAATGAATGAGAGCAATAGAAAAGCACATCAATGGAATTTCTTGAAGAAAATAGATACAGTCGAGATATGATGAGTCAATGGGCATTGAGAGTTTCGATTCAATGTGGGAATGACTAAGACAAGTTAGGCGAAACAGATATGCACCATAGAGGTTTATCCACCGTAGGTTTGTAGACAAGAATAGTAGTCACAGCGAGGGATGCACATAAATAAGATCTGCACTGGTATAAGTGATAGGTTTTGGGTAAGCTCGCTCATATCGAAAGAAGAATTCGAAGGAAATGAAGCATAAGCTGTCACCACTAGGATAAATCAAATTGAATCCTAGGCTGTTTCGATAGACAAAAGAAAATAGAAAAAAGTAGTGAGTGAGAAAGAAATAAGTAGCGGCGCTTTGCTTGCTTGGAAACGAAGTAGCAGATTTTTGAGTAGTCTTTTCTTGGCTGGTAACTATTCAAACAGAGCTAGCCCTCTTTCTTGATACCTATGTACTGTCCACATATAGTACTGTTTCGTGAAAAACCAATAGGCATTCTACACAGAGAACAATTCAAAGCTGACTACCATATACTACTGTCCCTGCTTTACCTGCTGTCCAAGTAAGTACTAATTTCGAATGCGAGGTTGCGTAGCAAAGCTACAAGCCGAAAGTCAAGAATGAACTGAGTTAACTAGCTGGTAGCACTGTCCTACTTGTCTATTCGTTCCAACTATTCTATTTGTTTGCTTGCTGGAACAAGGGAATATAGGGCTGCTGAGCTGTCCAAGTAGAAGTAGCTTTCCTACTAGTTGTTCCAACTAACCAACAAGCACCGGATTGAGCGCACTAGCGCGAAAGCGTTAGCACGCGCATCCGTTTTCTTGCTCCACTCATAAGTCCAATCTGGTAAATCAAGAAATGAAGAGGTATTGGTATATCAATGAACACACTCCATAGAGTTTCTGCTCAAATCAGAGTGTTGGAAATTAAGAAACAGTTTCATCCCGCCTTCCACTCATCCCCGCATTTCGCTCAAAGCTGCTCTCTCATTTCTTCGCCCTTAGGAAGGTCTCTACTGCACCAGGCGGGGAACAACTACTCCTTTTTTCTTTCCTCAATCCTCAAACAAAATAAAAGTATTCCGTAGCCCAATATCGAGACCACAGCCTATTATTCAAACCACAAAGGATCCGTCTTCCTCAAAACAAGAGTTCCACGGGTTCAGAAACCTCTGGCAAGGCGATTCATGAAGGATTCCTCTCCTCTAGTTGGTCTATTAGACTGGGATGGGTAGGCCCACCACTTCACTTTTTCACTTTCACTTAGGCCCGGGCCAAGTCAGTGGGGGGACCCTATCGGGCTCCTTCCCCCCCAGATTGAGTGGGTTTTCCGTATGGTGGGAATATGTTTAGTAGGATAGCCCGGGTACATGGAATTCTGGGCCTGCCCCTACTGGTAATTCACCGTCCCGCTCTTATGGGCAGACAGAAAGATCGGATTCGAAAACTGCCTCCTCAAGAGGAGTGCCCTCTCGGACTAGAAGAAAAAGAGGAAGAAATCGATACTATGCTAGCTAGTTACAGGGAAGCTGCATCAATGGAAGTTGGATTGCCTAGTTTTGCTTTTGAGTGGGCCTAAAGAGAAAATAGGCTTCAAGTCTTGAAAGAATTCTTATAGCAAGTTACCCAAGCACATATGCTTAACCCAATGAGGAATTTTCAGGAATGGAGAATGTTGTGGTAAGACCGAGCCCTATTCTAGAAATTTGGCTGGCTACGTTACTTATAATGGTGTCCGAGAATGAAAGCTCGGCAACGGAGCAGACCGGAAGAAGTATGTACCTCATGAAGCAAGCACTACCCAGAGCTAGTACGCTGCTTACCCTCCGAACCGTACAAGATAGTTACCACCTATCATACGGCTTTCTAACTCCACTTCTTTTCTGGTCGTTCCGCTCTAACACCAAGTTCCCTTGGGGTAAGGGGAGCATTCTTGAATTGAACTACCCTCTACTAATATTACTAGCAAAATATAGAGTGCGCCGAAGCTTCTATTTATAGGCGAGCCTATTCTTTAGCAGAAGAATTTCTTATTAGAAGTCCTTTTTTTAATAGACTGTAACAGGCCAGGCCGAATCGGGCCACCACTTGGGATGGGAATGGGCGCTCTCCTCGGCAAAGCACATGATTGAGATTTTAATTATTGTATTGTGAATAAAGGCATGAAAGGAATTTAATAGTAGTTAGGTATTAAAAAGAAGATCTAATTCAAGTGGTAAAGCACTGCCGAACAGTTCGGGCCAAATCCTGAAGAAAGCTCAAAAGCGCTGTTTGATGAGCCTGCGTAGTATTAGGTAGTTGGTCGGGTAAAGGCTAGTTCAATAGTTTCTTTTTGATTTACAGATCAAACAAAAGAAAAAACATTACAGAAACTCAAACAAAAGAAAAAACACGCCGGACCTTAATAGCTCAGACTTCCGAGCCTTGCTGGATGATGCAGAAGGGCCAACATCAGAGGATCAATTGAATAACCAACTCTCCCGCCTATTGACTTTAGGCACTTCAAAGAATAAAGCCTCTCAAAGACACCAAAAACTAGAATGCCTTCTTTTCTTGAAAGACCGAAGCATGTTAACTTACCATAACAACAACTCAATTCCTATAGTAGGATTCCTATAGGATAGAACATACACAGGGTGTCATCCCGAGCTTTTTATTCCACCTCTCCTCCCCAATCCTCGATCAAACTAGCCTTCCCCAGCAAGAAAACGTATCCGCACAGGCCTTTTGCACATCGAAACCAAAAATTAATCGCGCGGATACGTATAATTCGGAAGAATAGGTGAGTGATTCATACACAGCATCCCTTTCTTTTATCGAAGGTTCTAGCAATTGATATCCTTTCGCAAATAATTGAAATGAAATTCCGTTATTTAAATCTTGAGTAAATAAGGCTACATATATAGAAAAAAAATTGAGATTTCCTTAGAATAAAGCTCCATAGAAAAAATATATATGTTGTTCAACATCGTTTTCACGTACAACCTGGAGTTTGGACATCACTGCCTAAAGCCATTGACTTGAGTGTACTTATATTATGTCTCATTCATATTTGGGACCAACTAGTCATTAGAAGTGGTTGGATAAGGTGCGTGAGGGAAGTACGGAGTATCTAATTGCTGGAGTAACTCAGAAGTGAGCCACGAGTTTTACACAACAAACAAAAATTAACTAATTGATGTGTGAGGCCGCTTCGGGCTGACTGAACTCTCTTAGACCAGGTACAATAGCTGGCTTATAACATATTTTAAAGAGATAAAAAGGAAGAGAAAGAAGAGCAGCGTGCTACAGATCTGTAGCCAGCTGTAGCACGGACTTTAAGACGTAATGTGTGTATGTTATATTGGATCAGGTATTAATAGCATAGTAAGCAACTATTGTATGAATTAGCTATTACATTGGCTATAAATGTTTGGAGCTAGCAGTGGGCTGTACTATTAAACTTGCTCTTAGGAAATCTCAAATTTTTCCCTTTTCACTTGATAGAGACACCTTGATCACCAAATCGTTGTAGAAAGTTAAGGCGTAATTAAATTAACCTGAATAAATGGAAATCAGGCTATCTCCAACTATTTTTCATATATCACCAACACCACACCACACGTCTATGTTATTTTTCTAAGCAATTAGAATTTGAACGTTCATAACTTTTTTTTGTATACGATACAATTAAGTTCTTTCAACCTTGACTGGCGATCGATCTCTGACGACAAGTCGTCTCAGTGTCCGCGCCTCTGATGAGTATCTTTCAGCAGCTAAGCAGTTAACTGAAAAATTATGTTATTTTTCGATTTTTTTTTTAGCAGTTAAGCACGGCACGGCCTAGACATGATCGGGCCTAGGCCGAGGTCAGTCGTGCCAGCACGGCCCGACCAACACGACGGCCGGGCCGTGCCTATCCACGGGCTGCATGCACGGCCAAGACACGACTCAATAAGTTTCGGGCCGTGTCGGACCGGCCAGAAGGCAAGGCATTCATGTGCTTCTCCATAGAATAAGTCTATTTGTCCTCCCTCATCTTTTTGGGTTGTGTCGTAGGAATAAGTCTGCTTTTCCTCCCTCAAAAACACTTGCTCCTAGTTGAATCACGTCATTCAACCGCAAAATCGGGTATAACGACCCTCCTATCTTTAAAAATAGGTGGAAATAGCCTCATTTCGGCGGTTTGGGAGGTGGTTTCACCTGACGTGGTAGTTTTGACCATGTTGACTAGATGAGTCAGCTTGTGGACCCCACCTGTTAGCAACCTCCTCCATCTATCTTCTTCCACACCTCTCCCCCGTCTCTCTTTCCTCTGCCTCCTCTCTCACCTTACAGCAGCACGCAGGGCGTGGAGTGGCCGATCGGCGCATGGCAGGGGGAGTCGCAGGCCGCGACGCACACGGGGGGAAGGGTCACCGGCCGGCCACACACTCTTCTCCCCCGTCGGTCCCAGCCGCGCACTCTCCTGTTGGTGTAGAGGGGCCCGCGGACGCCGAGTTCGAAGCTCGCCGACGCGTAGCCGCGCTCGGCGCTCCAGCCCACGCAGCTCCAACTGGGGGGGGGTGGCTCGTGGAGCGGCTTGTCTGTGGAGATGCTGGAGGAGTAGGAGACGGCGTCCGACAACAACGACAACGACGGCCACACATCCGCCACGTTGGCCTTGGCTGTGCGCAATGGCATGGCACCACGGCCCCCTCCTCCTCCTCCTCGCCGCCGGCCACTCGGTTGGGCCTCTCGAGCAGACCTGCATAGGGGCAACCGATAAAAACGGCGAGCACTAACACCACGGCTCGCCGCCGTCCATGGCCACACCCTTCACATCTGGGACGTCTGCCCCGGCGCCCCGTCCTCGCGGCCAATTCGGTCTTCGCGTGTGCGCAACAGTGCGGCGGCGGCTGAGAGAGATATATATAGAAGGGAGGAAGAACACTAGGGGAAGTAGGAGTGTAGGACTGAGAAGTGGGCCCATATTTTTTATTTTATCCTTTGCCACTTACATTGGGGACCTATTTTTATTTTTAACCCTTTTGATGACTGGGCTGCCACATCAACACGTTTGGACCAAGTCAACCTGCCACATCAGTATAAACTGTTTTCCAAACCACTAAAAGAGGCGATTTGCACTGGTTTTCGGAGATGGAGGAGATGTTATACCCAGTTTTACGGTTGAGGGATGTGATTCGACCAAGAGCAAGACATGAGGGAGGCAAAATAGATTTATTCCTGCGTTGTATATGGTTGGATAAAGTCTATTTGGTATCCCTTTACTCTCTTGTGTTTAAGTCTATCTGGGGTCCCTCAACTATTTTTTTTATCGTGCCGTGCCGGGCCATCCCACCGTCCCAAGGCATCGGCCCAAGCACGGCCCAACTATCGGGCCAGGACATTGGGCCTCGGGCCTTATGGCCATCTATACAACACTCAAGTAATTCTCTACTGTATTCCAACACAATCACAGCTAAAGTATTAATTTCTTGTGTTAAATTCCGAATCAATTATTCATGGCCACAACCAGAGCATAAACAATATTTTCGTATCGAGTTAAATAAATAAAGACCATATTATGTTACTGTGTGGAAAACCACAAAAAGCCAATATTTTTCAAGCATTTCATTATAGTAATTTAATATGTGCAGTAGATTCACAGTTCTTATGAATACCATAAAATATACTTATTATGTTTATAATATTCAATCTACATGGCTGTAACAATTTTTACTTGTCTTCAATCTTGCTGAAGGAACTGGAAGCAATTCATAGGCATAGGAAAGCTCTGCAAAAATCCTCCAAGGTGTGTGCTTCATATGACACATTTAAATCACTAAATGTTGGGTAACATTAATAATTATCTGTCTAAAACTGCCATATTTATTTATGTTTTCTATCAAGTCTGAATTCAATAGAAGAAAGTCAGCCAGCCAGTCATGAAGGTTTCTGGGATCAGTCAGTTTATCATTGTGATCGTGGCTTTCAGTGCACATGTCATCGTTTGCAGGTCCTTACAAGGAAACGAGACAGATAGGTTGTCACTGCTCGACTTCAAGAATGCAATCAGTCTAGATCCACAACAATCCTTGCTTTCCTGGAATGATAGCACCCACTTCTGCAATTGGAAAGGTGTCCGTTGCAGGATAAAAAATCCACGTCGTGTTATTTCTCTCGTCGTTGAAAATCAAGGTTTAGTTGGGGAAATCTCGCCTTCGCTTGGAAACCTAACATTTTTGAAGCATCTCTTCCTACCGACTAATTCATTCACTGGAGAGATTCCTTCATCACTTGGTCATCTTCACCGCCTACAAAGCCTGTACTTGAGTAACAACACGTTGCGAGGGAGAATACCTGATCTTAGAAACTGTTCAGATCTCATGGTGTTGTGGCTGGATAACAATGAATTAGCTGGACAGTTCCCCTCGCATTTTCCTCGTCACCTTCAAGAGCTGCAACTTTCGCAAAACAATCTTACCGGAACTCTCCCTGCTTCTCTAGCCAATATCACAACGTTGAGTAAGTTCGGCTGCGCCCATAATACAATTCAGGGGAACTTACCAAATGACTTCGCAACATTTCCAGTGCTCGAACTACTATATTTGAACGGAAATCAGTTGGGAGGTAAGTTTCCACAAGCCATTTTAAACCTCTCTACACTTGTTGGTATTAACCTTGCTCTGAATCATATTAGTGGAGAGATACCATTCAATTTCGGAAACTCTCTACCCAAGCTCGAGCAACTATTGTTAGCTGCCAACTTCTTTCAAGGGAATATCCCCAGTTCAATAACAAACGCTACCAACATGAACTTCATTGACCTATCAAGGAATAATTTCACCGGAGTCGTGCCTAGCTCCATTGGCAAACTTAGAGAACTCACGGGTTTGAATCTTGAGTTAAATCAACTCCAAGCTCGTTCTAAGCAAGATTGGGAGTTTATGAGCACCTTGGCAAACTGCACGGAGCTAAAAGGTATCTCATTGGTCGGGAATAGGCTTGAAGGGCATGTGCCAAATACATTAGGTAACCTTTCTGTTCAACTGCAACGCCTATATTTGGGAGAAAATCAATTATCAGGGGGCTTTCCTACTGGAATAATAAACCACCCCAGCCTAATTGTTCTTAGTTTGGCGGGGAACCAATTTTCAGGCATTATTCCAACATGGTTTGGAACTCTCAAAAGTTTACAAAAGATAGATTTACGTGACAACAGTTTCACAGGTTCTATTCCATCATCACTTTCCAATTTGACTCAGCTGTCAGATCTTCTCCTTGGCTCTAACCAATTTGATGTGATACCTACAAGCTTGGGAAACCTTCAGATGCTCGAGACACTATACATTGACAATAACAATCTTCAAGGCGTACTACCAAAAGAAATCTTCAACATTCCAACGGTAGTTACGATTATCTTATCTTTCAACAACATAGTTGGACAACTGCCGACTGAAGTAGGCAATTCTAAGCAACTCAACTATTTAGATCTTTCGTTTAATAACCTATCTGGAGATATTCCCAACACTTTGTCTGATTGTGAAAGTTTGGAATACATAATGTTGGACAAGAATATTTTCAGTGGAAGCATCCCCACTTCATTAGGCAACATAAGCAGCCTAAAATTTCTGAACATATCTCACAACAATTTAACCGGGCCAATACCGATGTCTCTTGGTAACCTTCAACTTCTGGAGCAACTAGATTTATCATTCAACCATCTTAAGGGTGAGGTTCCAACAAAAGGAATTTTCAAGAATGCGACGGCTATGCGGATTAATGGGAACGATGCACTTTGTAGTGGAATATCAGAGTTACACCTACCTTCATGTTTTATCATGCCCCCTAATTCAACTAAGCACAAGCTATCTCTTCTACTCAAATTAATGGTCCCATTAGGTGGCGTGGTGTTATTTGCTGCTATGGCCATGTCTGCCTGGTTGCTCAGGAGAAGAAAGCAGAAGAGAAAATCGATTTCTTTGCCATCATTTGGTAGTAAATTCCCCAAAGTTTCTTATAATGATCTTGCTAAGGCAACAAATGGGTTCTCAGCAACCAATTTAATCGGCACAGGGAGATACAGTTCCGTATATCATGGAAAAATATTTGAGGATGGAAATATCGTTGCAATCAAAGTCTTTAGACTAGAGACAAGAGGGGCACAAAAGAGCTTCATGACAGAGTGCAATGCTTTGAGAAATGCACGGCATCGTAATCTAGTTCCGATTCTAACTGCATGTGCAAGTATAGACTCTAAGGGGAATGACTTCAAAGCCCTGTTGTATCAGTTCATGCCACGAGGTGACCTACATGCTTTATTATACTCAACAGGAGATGGTGAAAACTCTTTAGGCTTGAACAGAATTACACTGGCACAAAGACTCAGTATTGTGGTGGATGTATCAGATGCAATGGAATACCTACACCATAACAACCAGCAAACAATTGTTCATTGTGATCTTAAGCCTAGCAACATTCTTCTTGATGATAATATGACAGCTCATGTTGGAGATTTTGGGCTTTCAAGATTGAAACTTGATTTGATGGCATCGTCTTTTGGTGATTCAACTTCTTCAATGGCCATAAACGGAACCATTGGATATGTTGCTCCAGGTAACGTCCCGTTTCTAGTTTCTTCCATGTTTTTTTATTAAATTCGATAAAGCACACATAATATTTTCACATTTGATTTAAACTATTTTAAGTGGTATGTGCAGAGTATGCAACCGGTGGTCAAGCTTCAACTTTTGCTGATGTTTATAGCTTTGGGATTGTTCTCCTTGAATTATTTCTGCGGAAGAGGCCAACGGATGATATGTTCAAGGATGGTTTGACCATTGCAAAATTTGTTGAATTGAACGTCCCGGATAGGATATTGGACCTTGTTGACCCTGAACTACTACAAGGCCAGGAGGATTTTTCGAATGAAACTCTAGTGAATATGGAAGAAGTAGACATGAAGTGTTTACTTTCAGTGATAAATATTGGTCTTTGTTGCACCAAACAGTCCCCAAGCGAGCGCATGGACATGCAAGAAGTGGCTGCCAAGCTGCATGGAATTAAGGATGCATATCTACGTGAAATTTAAGGTATTATATTATTTTTTTAATACATATGACGCAGATGACTTTTTAATTCGTTTGACTATATATTCGTCCGTTTTAGAAATACTTGTTCAAATAAACAAAACACTGACTATTCGCTAGTCAGTTGGGCTAGGCTACATGGTTCTAGAGGAGGGCTATTACAGATGATCCGTTGACTCTAATTGAATATCTATTTTGTGCCACAATATTATCTGGTCGACGATATATCCATGGTACACGATGCCCTCGGATGTTGGAATGTCTATCTCATATATCCGGTGATCGTCATTTACTGTCCGACCTCTACCTTGGCATAGTCCTCAGGAATATCAATGAAGTGAAATCTACACCTCGGCATGGCCTTTCCAGTTGCAACCTAAATCGTCTTTCCTACCATTCTGATCAGAACAAATAGTC
Organism: Oryza longistaminata; assembly: GCA_009805545.1. Lineage (NCBI taxonomy): Eukaryota > Viridiplantae > Streptophyta > Magnoliopsida > Poales > Poaceae > Oryza > Oryza longistaminata. The sequence goes on from CM020178.1 coordinate 3,317,445, forward strand.
CGTGTGGAGTATCTTCCATTATACTTCCTCCATCTACTTTTGATAGTCATATTTCCAAATCTGAAAAATTTATTTTTGATAGGCATATTTCAATCCAACAACCTATCATCTTAATGACTTTCTCGGATTTAATGCATGACTCTGTTCTTCCACCCAAGATTGGCTACATGTATCGAGAAATGTAAATATTAATGAATCACTTGTTTACGAGGAATGACTAGTAGTATGTTTAAATGGATGATAACTAGAATTACTTATCCTTGGTCGGTGTGTCAAGATGAAATATGACTATAAAAGTATATGGAGGGAGTATCATCGATTGGATATCTCTTTTCTGGCATAGAAATCTCCTCAAGTCATTCCCTATCCATCTGTGCCTGAAGTTCCGGATTGTTCCTAAAAAAATCTTATGCATTCTTGCACCACTGCTGCCCTACAATTAGCCACTATCTCCACCTTATATCGATCACGTTTCTTGTAGCTAGCAACATCATTTTATAACCCCTCCTCCCAACTAGCCTTTGAAGACACTCCTCGAACACGGCATGAGTGCTCTAGGTTACCCAAAGCACATGACGGCTGGTCAACCTCTCTATCTGACTTGAATATCCTAGCCTTCTATTGTTCGACGATCCTCTTCATCTTGTCTACTACCTGCTGGAGTTGTGGTTCTTTGGAGACTATATCGCACTCCGGGGTAAAAGATGGGGTGCGTGCATGCACCTAGTTCCTGCTCCGTTGGATATGATCTTCCATCGGAACTGGTTTACCTATCTTCTTAATTCCTCTTGCTCCTATCTCTACTTCTTGATTTTTGGACGGTAACCAGTAGATTCCAAACGATGGGGATAGGGGTTTCTTCTTGTTAGTTTTGACATCTTTTTGCTCTTCAGTATTTCTTCCGTTGATGTCTTCGTCGCCACAAACTCATCGCACTAAGTCTTTGTTATCTTGCCATAGTTATTAAAAGGCTCGAGACCCTTCTTAACATATTTGTTGTTGAAGTCCATTTCCCAGTTTCGCCACAACTTGCCCATAGTCTTCAGCGCGAAGTCTCTCGCTGCTTCTTTGTATGTCCCTTCTGGAAAGGAAATCCTACTTTTTAGCTCCATCCAACACATCCCCGTTATCCTAGGAGTAATCTTCTTCCAAATTTTCTATGTGATTTTCATGTTATCCCTTACTATCGCACCGCATTGGTTGCTATACTTTGCACATGCATATTCAGGCGATAGTGGTTCCCCTTTCTCACTGATCCGCATCAAGACGTTTTTTTTTTGACAACACGTTTTTGCCTCACTCACCTCTTATTTTTTTAAGGCTTACTTGATTAGTTGCACGACAAGTCCAACTTCCACCGTCGGTTCCCTTTCTTCAGGCGCAGTTTGGGATTTCCTTTTCAAGTGGCGTGGAGCATTCGTCTATATTTGTATTTCACATGCCATCGATTAAAATCCGCATGTACAATAAGAGTGGACTAAACATAATGTTACGTACCACTAGTTCAGGGGGATGTAATCGGAGTAAACTTCATCGTCGTATCCCCCACCCTTTTTCTTCCTTGGAGGAGAATAATGACGGTCACCCGGCGAGTAATACGAGTCACTCGCTGCTTCACTGGAGCTTGACGACGACGATTCTTCCCCAACTACCTGTGTGCCTCCAGTACAAATTTCTTGTGAGGCAACAAGTTCAGTTTCATTGCCCTTGTGTCCTGTGGGTTGCGCTTCGGTGGGTTTATCCATAGATGCCTGGAATATACATTTCTTTAATAACATGTAGAGAATATGACCCATGAGTGATTTGAGACTGAAAAGATCTTACCATTTTGCATTAATTCAGGTTCAGTTCAGAGATTAGTTTTGATTTCAGATAGTTCAGAGACTGAGGAAATCAATTATACACAAAAATCCTATATACCGTAAATACCTATATCCTAGCTCTGATACTGTCTATTTTGTGATGCATTATCATAAAAAAAATCTGAACTTATATATAGAGGCAGAATAGCAGCTAGTATTCATATCATTTAGCACATCGAGCAAAATAGCAGCAATAGCATGTTAATCCCTATCGAGCAGGTTATATATGTTGTTAATATCTTTTGCATCTGCAAATTTAGAACAACTACTATAAAGTTTCAAATTTCAGAACAAGTGGTAGTACGAATTCAGATTTGAGAGAACTCAGAACAGGTGCTAGTATTCAGATTTCAATGCTACAGCCATTTCAGAGAATTGAAAATATCCATTTCAGATAATTTATACTACAACCATTGTTCTGGGAAATGTCAAAAATTGAAAACCAAATTTATACTATATTCAATCCCAATTTCAGAACAAGCACTACTACAGTCTCAGATTTCAAAACAATCTACAGCAATTTCTGAACTTATATGCATATATAGGCAGTATATTAGATCATCTGTATCACAGCATACGATCTAAATCAAGAGTAGAGCAACTTTTTACTATATAGGACAGATTGTATAGCTACAGCTCTTCAAAATAACTCATGGATTAATTCAAAAATATACTAGGACTCATTTCATAATTTAAGTACTGTACAACCCACAATTCAGTACTGTATTTCCTAGAAAAGAAGAATTTATCACAACAATTTCAGAATCAAGACTTGACAAATTTCAGAGAATTCATATTACAGCCAAAGTCTAGAGCAATAATGTCAGAGCATTTCAGAGAATTTATATCTAGGCATGTATCTACAAACTACACAAAGTGTATCAGATTTCAGAAAGAAATATCAGATAATTTAATTACTTATGGAACAACTGCACAAAGTCTACAACAAAAAATCATTCATTTTTTCATGTAGTAAATTAAAATGTGAATCCATGGCAATGTTTATCAGATTTCATATACAACATATCTGATTTCAGAACAAGAGATATATGTTTGGTTTTCAGCATTTTCATAAAAAAAAAGAGTAAATTTCACTTTGTGCCATGTATTTTGACCATTCTTGCAACATGGACTAGGGATAGAACTATGTTTTCACTTAACACCATATATATTTGCAATCTTTTGCATTTTGCACCGGGTCAATGGTTTAGACTGCTATGTTGCTTCTCCAAATGCACATAAATTACTTCACTTATACCGATAACTAACGCAGCAATCGCAATGGAGCAGTAGCTAAATTTGCACAAAATCAATCAAGTTTAACCCAAAATTAACAATCTCCCTAAGAAAAAGTACTCGTGACTCCCTCCTCTTTTCAATCCTAGCATCATGTGAGATGTTCTCCATCGATGAAACGGACAAAGTCACACTGCCTGATGAAGCCGATGAGGGTTTCGATGACTTGTCTACCGCCGCCCAGGTGACTGATGTTGACCACAGAGTTGCTTGACATTATTCTATTGTAGACTTTTTAATTAATTAGAGCTGTCGATTTACTAGATCGATCCGAGAGAAGATCGAAGATGGCAACGCAGAACGGAGGTGGAGACGTGGAGTCCACCACCTCCTGCTTGCATTGCATGCCATGGACAGAGCCACAGTGGCAGTTTAAACCCTTCACTTTGGTCCAAAGTGAAAAAGCTTGTCAACATATATGGTGTTAAGTGAAAACATCAACTTATCCCTAGTCCAGGTTGTAAACATGGTCAAAATACCTAGCCCAAACTGAAATTTACTCAAAAAAAAAAATCAACATGTCCAATAACAGCTAGATTGTCGTAAAAAGCAATAACAGAGTTTCTGCATCACTGCATTTACAGAATTACAGAATCCATTTTTCACCTCTTAAACATACAACAAATCCATCCACTTTGTCCAATTTCTATCACTCCCAAAACCCAATTTCTATCCCCGTAATCCATCAGATCATCCGTGCCATGAACTCATTCTGCCAAATGTCTAAACTATCCCCAAAATTCAGAGGCAACAGCATATTCATCAAGGTCCCAGGCATTTCACCAAAACAGGCTTGCATGCTCATGAAGGTCCCAGGCATTTCATCAAACATTTGTATAAGGCAGCACAACATATTATCAAATTCTATACAAAATTTGTATTATGGCCAATTGAAATTTCAGTAACAGGAGATATCTTTGTTTGGTTTCAGAATTGTATTGGGTTCATCCAATTTCAGTTACCCCCAGTTTGCAGCATCCTGGACAAGAGGAGGTAAGCGGTGGCGGCGGCTTACCTGGACAAGAGGATCCGAGGTCGACGAGGAGGCGCGGCAGCCGGCAGCGGCCGGGGTGGATAGGAGGTCGGGGAGGGTGGCGGACATATAAATGTTCGCTAGGAAAAATCTTTTTTCTAGTAGTGAAATAATGAGATAACTGTAATAATGAGAAGTGAGCATTGAACAGCCCAGAGCATTATCCAACTACTACAAGCTGCAAGCTAGAACACATGTACAATGCTCATTTAAATTTAATTTTGAGATTCTTGTCTATATATATATATATATACAAAAATATGTTACTAGTAAAAGCATCAACAAACACATAACATATTCAGAGTTCAAAATGAATGGGCATTTCATGGGTGTAAAAATTCAGCAATTTCAGAAGCATCAAAGTAAAGAGAATGGGTATAGGAGCCAATAAACTGTTCTGTAGTTCGCATAATGTTCACAGCAACATTTTCAGGAAATAGCAACATAGAATAATTAATCTGGCTGCAATAATATTTCGTTAATCTCCCACCTGCCGTAATATATGCAGTGATTCTGCAGCGGAACACATCTTTTGAAAACAAATGAATGAATGACTAACAGAAATCAAAATTGATATGAGCTAGCCATACGCTAGCGTATGTTTTGCAGATATTACAAGGGCAAAGCAAGGATACATGCAAGGATACACAAGAAGTACCATATACAAGTCCCTAAACATCCCAAGTGATGGTCATGCTGTTGAGATTATAGGCATATAATGATTTAATCTATTCCATAAATAAATCATGACATTACAGATGAAAACTAGCATGAACGCATCATTAGATCTACACATGTAAACTACACAGTATAACATGAACAGATCAAATATGCGCAACATATTGAATACGTACCGAGGTGACGGAAAGACCGGCTGCTTGGTCGAAACTTTTCGCAGGCGTCTACGAAGGCACGAAACACGCGAGCGAAGAGGAAGGCGAGCCGTCGCGAACGAACAGGGAGCAGTCGCGCGAAGCGCTTCCCAAAAACCTTATTGCCACATTCTCCCGGTGCAGGACGTCGAAGGCAGAGGTTCCGGAGACCTGCTCTCCCGATCGCAGGTGCACGCCGGCGAGCGGGATGGAGTAGTCTACGAGCGACGGCGCAATACAGAGTAGGAGGCAAACCCTAGATTGATTTCGCCCATGTTGCGTGAAGACGGCGGGTCGGTTTATACAGAGAAGGGTCGCTTGATCAGGGCGCCCGCACGATCTCTACTGCGCGTAACCAAACCGGATAAGTCGCGCGTAACTTATCCGAACTCCACGCCGTTTGCACGCACCGGATTTTTCGGAACGTTTCCAAAACAAAAACAAATCCGAATTTGCAGCAAAACAAAACTGCAAAAGGAGCTTAGCATCTGCGCAAGGGTGAGGAGCCAATTTTTCGGACCATTCGACGCGTACGTCGTGCACGCGCCCTGCCTGCCCTGCCAGGCCAGGCCAGGCCAGGCGAGGCGAGGCGACGAGTGCGCGCGTATGTTTCCCCGGTCTTCTTCTCTCCACCACACATGCTTCAAGTGGCTAGGAGGTCATCCTCCCTTTTAAGGAGGTCCCCCTCTCCTAGAATAAGCAAGGTGGTACTAAACTCCACATGCATGCCATCCCATGAGGTGGGCTTTTGTGATTTTCCAAAGAATTAATCTTCGAGTGGGCTAAGGCCCATTCATTAATTCCAACAATCCCCCACCAAATCTCAAAATCCCACTGAGATTTGCCTTTTCCAATGTACTGTTTATATACCAGCGGTTCGATGGAGACCGATTAAGGTTGAACATCCACCTAGAACTCCAAGCTACACTTACTCACAACTTGAACAATGGACTACGCCTTGAATTGCAAGTCTTGTGCAAGCAAGTTTCACTCAAAGTCTTATCTGGTACTAGACCGTCTGTAGACTACCCCTCGGGTGGAGCGTATAAGTCATACTCCTAGGTATTTATTAAGCTTCCTAGAAGATTCACCCAAAATCTTCATAGACTGCGACCAACAGTCAAGCTCACAAAGGTGAGTTCTTTCAAGAATGCTCTGCAGGACAACATCTTCGTTAATTAAAGCCAACAGAACTCATTAAGGCATAGCCAACCTGCCTTGCAGCTCACGAGAGTACATGCATCTTCACTTAGAGAGTGTATAGATTGGTACTTTCCTCTAGTTTACTAATGGTTTGTTCTTCGCAGGATCTAATTCACGGGATCTCCGATCACATAGACTGGGTTACCACCATAGTATAACTCACATGGGTCTCAAACCCATCTCCTTTGATGCATTGTCTATCACATTTCGTGATAGTCCCTTCGTGAAGGGATCTGCCAGGTTTCTCGCTGTTTGGATGTAATCCAACGTTATAACTCCGGAGTTTCTTAATTTCCTGACAGACTTCAATCGTCTTTTCACATGTCTAGACGATTTCATATTATCCTTAGAACTATTCACTTTGACAATTACCGTTTGATTGTCACAGTTCATAAGGATAGCCAGCACCGGTTTTTCAACAATAGGCAGATCCATTAATAGATCACGCAGCCATTCTGCCTCAACAGTAGCAGTATCCAGTGCCGTCAGCTCTGCTTCCATGGTTGACCCAGTCAAAATGGTCTGTTTGCAAGACCTCCATGAAACAGCACCACCACCCAGTGTGAAGACATATCCACTAGTGGCTTTGATCTCATCCACATCAGAGAAAGGCATTCCCTTGTTGTAACCAATGGTTACAACTTACAACCAAACGAATATGCTTTGCCTCACTGCAGACAATCTCAGCACTAGAGGATGGCGCCGCACCAACAGACTTGCAAGTTAATTATGTTTGTCACAGGACGAAATTAAGCTGCAACCACTTGTTGTTGTAACTTGCATTGCCCCTACACAACAAGATGATCAGTCTCGAGCATGATCAGGGGTTGGATCGCCTCAGTCTTCCAACTACCAGCCAAGTCGGGTTTGGAACGGGAGGATTTGTAGCTAAGGGCGCGACTGAGTTTTTGGACGCACTACAGGGAAGCTTCGATACCTTGGTTCTCTTTGTGTGCTGGATGATGTGGAAGGAGACGAATGCACGTGTGTTCCACAACCGGGAGAAATCTGTTGACTTGCTCTTTGCCTCTTTGGTGCCATCAAGGAGGAGGTCATCATCTGGAAGGAAGCTGGGATTCTTAAGGGTTTGAGAGAGTAAAGCCAAGCCATAACCACTTGTTTCTCAACTGTCCTGCAGCTAGATTTCTTTGGAGAGCGATTGGTAGTGTTTTTAACTTGAATACAGCAAATAATATTCATCACCTTTTTGGTGGATGGCTATGTGGTTTCAATAAAGGAGATAAGGGATTGATTGTGGTAGGGGTAGCAGCTCTCATTTGGGTCCTTTGGAAGGCTAGAAATGCTGCCTGTTTTAAACAGAAAAAACTGCATGACCCTGTGGAACTGATACATTCTATGTGTTCTTGGATCGAAACTTGGGCTATTTTGCAGAGATCGGAGGACGCGTGAGGAAAAGTGCAAATGGTGGCAACTCTGCTAAGGAGGGTAGCCGGTGATCTCTACAATGCAAGTCATGGATGGAACCCACAAGTGGGGCGTCTGGGGTGTTGAATGCTGCCTGTGTTGCTGAATGTCTTCAGTTTATTTTCATCTTTGAGCTGTAGTAGTTAACATGGATGTCATGTTTTGGGTCAGGCCCCTGGGCTTGGATGATGTTTTGGTTTTTTATTGGAAAAAATACAAATTACCCCCTGAACTATCACGGTCGGCTGAATTTTACCCCCAAACCAGAAAACCAAACATTACTCACCCTGAACTTTCAATACCGGACTAATTACCCCCCTCGACCCAATCCAGAGCAGTTTTGTCTTACGTGGCGTACGCGTGGCAACACAGTTAGCATTTTCTTTTTTTTAAACATGGTGGGGCCCACCTGTCATTCTCTCCCATCTCCTCATTTTCCTCTTCCCCTCTTCCTCTCTCTCCTCTCGATGTCAGGCGCGGCGCGGCCGGCGGCGCGGGACGTCGGCGGAGAAGCGAGGCGGAGGCGGAGAGGAAGCGATGGCCAGAGCTTGTTGCGAGTGGTGGTAGGCGCGGCGAGGAGGGGGAACCGGTCTGTGGGCTCCAGACAGCGGCGGGCGGCGTGGAGGGGGCGCGGCTGGGAGGTCGAGGCGCCGGGAGGGTGCTGCGACGGGCTCGGCTGGGTGCACGAGGCAAGCGCGGCGGCCACGGGGAACGTCATGAGCTCCGGCGAGCCCTCTCCTCCCGCCTCCGGCCATGAAGCACTCGGATTATTATTTGATGTTCCAAGAGAAGGCTATTTCGTCGACTGTAAAGGTCTCGGGGGCTATTGTGGAGATTATGGATACCCCATATCTACACAGCATGTATAGTCCGATTGGGTACAGGGTACCATATATAGATAGAATATCTTTATGAGGACTCGGGTTAGGTTTAAACTTGTGTGTTAAGGAAATACCCGAGATTCTAGTCGTTTACGATTGTATTTTATCTGTAATCACATATTTCGTTAGGGATATGGATTGTATTTTGTAATACGGACCTCCTCCCCTATATAAGGAGGGGTCCGGGTCCCTATAGGGACACGATTTTTCTCTCAGATCATACGATCAATAATACACTCGGCGGATCAATCCCCGGACAGGAGTAGGGTATTACTTCTTGAATAAGAAGGCCTGAACCTGTATAAAATTCCTTGTCTCCAAACCCATCCACTTTTCTAGCTTGATAGCCACCCCCTTTTAGTATTGCCGAAATCTTGTTTCGACAGTTGGCCGCCACCATGTGCGCCGACCGCCTGCGCGGCCGCGCCTGAGAGAGAGAGAGAGAGAGAGAGGAAGAGGGGAAGAGGAAAAGGAGGAGATGGGAGAGAATGACAGGTGGGCCCCACCATGTATAAAAAAGAAAATGCTGACTGGGTTGCCACGCGTACGCCACGTAGGACAAAACTGCGTTGGATTGGGTCGAGGGGGGTAATTCGTCCGGTATTGAAACTTCAGGGTGAGTGATGTCTGGTTTTCGGGTTCAGGGGGAAATTCTGTTAACCACGATAGTTCAGGGGGTAATTCGTACTTTTTCCTTTTTTATTTGCTCTGAACTTCTGTAAGAATCTTATCATTTTTATTAATGAAATGGGAGGGTTACTGCCCTCTATCTAAAAAAAAGCCAAGCCATAACTCCTTTTTCTTGTTTTGGGAGGTTGTTTCTTTAGTAATCTCCGTTTGGTCCCTGACAGCCTCTTGTTGGGTTTTGAAAACTTGTAAATTTTGAACATACCACCAATCTCAATGAAATTTGGTCGGCCTTTCTTTGGGCCGACCCGGCAACTAATATATGCAGCGCCAGTTAGGATATCATCCCATGTGTATTACATGCTCCGTGCATGCATTTATGTGTTTGGGCACGCGTGTAGTATGAAATTTTTTCGCAAGGAACAAAACATAGTAAGAGGACCAAGAGCTAGTGTTTTGCAATTCTATTAGCAAAGTTCACAATTTTTTTATTACAAATTCTTCATAGCCTCATGGGTCGCCTCCTGCGAAGCGATTCTAGAGGTCCCCCAAACCCTGGCTAATCTTCAGGGCTGAGGCAGCAACAGGGCTTCGTCGACTCCACCCAATAGCTTCCTCTCCATCCATGCGTAGGATTGATGGAAGCAAATCGATGTCATTTTTTCCGTCGTTCACCTTCATCGTGGTCTCGAGCTTTGAGTGTGGCGGAAAGAGAATCAGATCTGGGCTTGGCTGGTTATAGCTGCCATTGACTCTTCTCTATGGCAACAAGATGACCGAGATCAGTCGGTGACTAAGGAGCCAGGTGCACATCGACCCATCGCTATCATAGCTTCCACTAGCAGATGCTTGATTTCCGACAGTACGGGATAGTGCCTCCATCGATGTGGGAAATACCATGGATTCAGCCATCCATGGATAGCATTAATAAATGAAATCTCTTATGGAAGTAGAGGCGACAATTTCATTTATTAGTGAAATTATTCCCATTATTAAGAAACAGTCTATTCATAGAATGTTGCTTCACTTAAAAAAATCTATAGTCCAAGGTACAGTCGAAATAGAATGCTAGGTAGACAAAACATAGACAGATGATTCATCATCCTCCGTGGTACTTTTCTAGAGTTATAAAATAAAAATATAACATATAAGCAATATTATTTCCTATTAACAGGAGTCGAAAATGCTATAACCATTAGCGTACTAACAGAAGAGTACTGAAACATACAACATGTTCCCCTAGCACAAAGCCACAAATTAGATCATGTCCACCGGCCCCCCTCCCCTAGCAAAAATGATATCCTATAATCTATCCTGCTACCAGAAAATCCCTAATGCACAACAAGAGCACAGCCACAGTTAAATCAGACTGGAAAAAAAATGGGATTTGATGCGGCAACCTCGCTGTTGCTGGAGAAAACAAAGTGGCTTCTGCGTCGACTGTTGCTAGAAAACACGGTACCATCTCGCTCACTAACCACTGCTGGAAAATCCATGGCACCCGCCTCGTCGACAGCCGCATAATTCGTCATGGCTGCCATTAATTTCCACCTCACCAACTGTGCCATGGAAGCCATTGCAGCCACCTCGACATTGTCACAGAAAATACCGACGAATCACAGGCACTCACTCTACATACTCCCTCCGTCCTAAAAAAAAAAAAGCCTCACTGATTCATGCTGAGGATCCTCTTGCTGTGGTATGATCGAGAATCATCTCCTCAATTGTTTACGCCAAATGAGTTTTTTACGTGCCGCCTAAAGCTATACTGAGTTTCATTTGATCTTTGTCCTAGTCAAATATGAAATTTGATAAGTTATAGTATATTTTTACTGTTTTATTATGCCAGGGCAGTAGCTTATCTCTATGAGCATTGTTAAATAATCAGTCAATTATTGTAAGATTGAACTGAAGTTCTATATGCCTCTTACTTGCACAGTTGTATGCAGATTATCATGAAATCTTGCCGGGATACTCACTGCCACTATTGCTTTAGTGAAGCTCCAGCAGATGTCGTATTCTGCCCTTCATGTACAATACCCATTTACTGTTCAAACAGGTGCCAGGAGAATGCTATAGGACAAACGTCTTGTAATCAAAATACTCGTCTAGAATCTAACAATAATGTGGTGGATATTGCAAAATTGAGTGTAACTTCTACAAAGAGCAAGACTCCAGACTCTAAACAAATTGCTGAACATAGGCATGAATGTGGAGGTGCCCATTGGGCAGCTGTTTTGCCAGCCGATATAGTTTTAGCTGGGCGGATAATGGCACAGTACATAGAGAAACAATTGCTGGCCGGAAAGAGATCTACCATCTCTGGTCCAAATCTGGTATAAAAGAATTCATGTCTGCAAGCACTCAAATGTTATAGCATAAGTACTGTTACATCAGGAACTAATGAATTAAACTGTTGCAGGATCTCGTTCACCACTATGATCAAGATTCTTCTGCTAGCAAATTTGAGTCACATATATATGCAACTGTCCTGTTCTTATGCCTCCAGAGCTATTATAAATCAGGTGTCTCGTGGGCAGAGGATTCTTTATCACAGGTATATGTGGCATTTGTCCTCAAGAGTTCCCCTTACATGTTTACATTTTCAATTGCTTGTTTCATTACAACTGTGGCTTGAGCTTGATGGCTGCTTTAGTCAGATTTTTTGGATTGTTCTGGATATCAGATTTGACATTATTGTTTATATTAGCTCAGTATTTCTTAAACTTTCAGAATTCTGCCGTATACTTCTGGCCCCTAGGATGTAGAGAATTGATGGAATACTATTTTCATATTTATTTATAATTACTAAAGAAGAAGCTAATTTTTGTAACTATATCTGCAGTTGGTTCTTTTGATATGTCAAATTAAAGTCAACTCAATTGCAATTGTTCATATGAAATCCATGGATGGAGGCAAGGCGCTGACAAAGGGGTTTTCTGGATTTAGTGGTGATGCTATGTGTAGTGTGGAACAGGTTTGTCTCCTCTTCTTATCTTCTCTAGTAACATCACCCTATAAAAGCTGTTTGATATTTGTTGCCAACCATGGTGTTTTTATAGGAGTACATTATTTAGGATAGTATGTTTCTGAATCATGCTTAGGTAAATAGCAATTTGGAAATTGAAAAATTCTTTGTAGTAAATTCAGCAAACACATAACAACATGTAGCTAATCTTAAATAGCAATATCAGACACAGTGTTGTATTACTCTTACTTTGCTTTAGTTGAGTTCTCGCACCGCAGCTCATTTATTGTCTTGACCATCTGTAACCTGTATTTGGTTTTGCATCGTTAGGTCAGGGTCGCTCAAGCTATTTACATGTCTGGTAGCTTTTTCAACCACTCGTGCCGGCCCAACATACATGCATATTTTCATTCGCGCGCACTCATTCTAAGGTCTACAGAATATATAAAAGCAGGTAGCCCAATCGAGCTGTCATACGGCCCACAGGTATCTTTCCTCCGTCCCTCTCTGTGACATACTGACATCACGTGTAGCACATATCTATTTTCTGCACTGTCTATGTTTCTCGTTTTCAGGTTGGTGAGATGGATCTTCCAGAGAGACAAAAGTCACTTCGGGAGAATTACTACTTCAGTTGTGGGTGTTCAAGTTGTTCACTACTAAGTCTGTCAGACCTTGTCATGAATTCATTTTGCTGTCCACAAAGTAATTGCCCTGGTGCTGTATCAGAATTAATTCATCATAGACGCAAAGAGAATTTTGTGCATGTTTCCATAGGAGAATCTCATGTCTGTACATTATCATTACCTGTAAGATTATTCTCCTCACATATTCTTTTCTCAAAAGTTTCTTGTTAGTAATTTGGTGGTATAACAGTTCTTTTCGCATCAGGATGTATCTAAGTTTGATGAGGATATAGTGAAGGTTGGAAAACTATTTTTCAAGAGTGATACCATGTTAAACATAGATCCTGGATTCTGTATGAGTTGCAGATCTCAACTTGACTTGTCTTCTGCTGTTGCTATGTCAGATAGAGCAACATCAAAGATAAACAGGTATATCCTATATTCCTGTGAAATTGCACATGAATTGCTGGATTTGATTCCATTTTCTGTGCTCTTTACACATACAAATTGACAATTATGCTGACAGATTGATGGAGCTTCCATCTCTAGACAATGTCCCTGAAGTCCTCATTGCAGAAGCACTACAATCCTTAGAACACATTGAGAAGTTAAGGCACCCATATAGCAAGGCTCTTGCTCAGGTTTGGTGCTTGTACTAGTTTAATTATGAGTTTTCTTGCACTTGATGTAAAAAGGAATGATCTGAGTTTTTTCATTTTTACTACCATATTGAAATCTGTAGGCACACGACACAATTGCTGAGGCCTTCGCTAAGGTAGGAGATCAAGAACAAGCAAGAAAACACTGTGAAGCATCCATCAAGGTAATAATCTTATCCTTTTCCTCAAATCGTCACTCGAGTCACTCACTCGCCCTTCTAGGGACTATAGAAACATCTGTTATTCATTGTTCTGACTTCTGAGTTACCCTCTCCTGTGATGATGCAGATTCTTGAGAAGCTTTACCACCCCAGGCACATCATCATCGCGCACGAGTTGATCAAGCTCGTCTCCATCGAGCTTTCCATGGGAGATGGCGCAAGCGCGGCTGCTGCGTTTGCCCGGGCAGATGCGATATTCTCGCTGTATTATGGGCCTGATGTAAAGAGGATTTTGCCCTACGTTGATGCGCTCAGAAGAACTGTCAGTGACCGGTCTATACTCTATTGATTCATGTTGACCATCTTACAGTATGGCTGTGTTTAGTTCAGCGCAAAATTTAAATTTTAGTTAAAATTGAAGATGATGTGACTGAAAAGTTGTGTGTGTATGACAGGTTGATGTGATGGAAAAGGACTGAAGTTTGGATCCAAACTTTGGATCTGAACACAGCCTATACTATGTATCAGTACATGCTGATGTATCAGCAATTAGCAATTAGCAGCCTATATGTATCAGCAATTAGCAGACAAATCTAGAAAAAGAGATCAGATTAGTTAGACCCATTACGTTACAGAAATCTAGAAAAAGGAGAGCATATTAGTTAAACCCATCTACTACATTACAGTCTTGCCCCTGTGTTTTATGAATTTTCTTCTGGGATTTTCTGAAACCTACATGATTTCTGAAATTTCATTAGCATTTGCAGTGTCAAAAGAGGATGGTCCTAGAGTAATAATAGGATGGTCCTAGATAATAAAGCCTGGTAGGGCTCCGTTTTTCTCCGTTTTTTGAAAAAATTTTCGGCTCCTCTGTAGGTGTGCCATGTAGTATATACTATGCTGGTGCACAAACTCCTCGATTGGGTGAGCAATGGAACCGTTCCTTTTTTTTTTTTGGGGTCCGGTTTCCCCACCGGTCCTCCTGGTCTCCCGCTGCATGTGCGCCACGTTTTGCCTTCTCAGAATTCGACTAACACCATGCTCCGTTTTATACGAAACAACCATCGTCTTTTATAGAAATACAACACGAAGAATATAAAGTTCTACTTCTAGTTAGTGTTGTAAACATAAAAAAAACACGAGGGTTTTTCCAAAAAAACAACCATAGATTTTCTGTGAAGCATCATAGATTCATAGGAATGTACATAGCTCTGAAAAAATTTGCCAAAACCAAATCGCGGAAAGGGTTAAACTGAATGGATCACGTCCATAGCACAAAAGAGCACAATGATCCTGTTAGTATGATAGACATAAATCCAATTACGTTAGGCTCTAACCAAGCCAGGTGAACAAATCAGAATAGAACAATCCATAAAACTCCATTTGCCAAGCAACAGATAAAGAAAAAAATAAAAAAAAAACATGAATATATGAACTGGCGGTAAAACAGTACTTGTTTACTGGTCACTTTAGATCACAAAAGTTGTCACCATATATACGGATCCTAATTTAGTCTCATTGGTCCTATACTCCTATTACCCAGTTCTAATTAATTTGCTCGCTTCATTGCAATGCGCAATCCTTCCATAACCCCTAAGGCCACTGCAAAAACAGCTACGCAAACCCAAGGATGCCCAAGCCCTGAACCCCTAACTTCTGCCTCCATAACTTCTGCCTCCATACGCTTAAGGCGAGATAATGTGTTATGCTTCTTCTTAGGAACCGTCAAAAGAAATTCAGCGTTGCTCAATGCCTCTCGTCTGCCTGGTGTTGATGCCACTTCCTACAGAAAACAAAGAAAATAAATTGTTCATCAGTAGCCACCACTTAATTATTAGTACTATTTGCTTTTAGCAAATCTACTGACCTCCATGGAACGGAGACGGTCTGCAACAACTTTTACAAACACTCTCTCAGACATCTCAAGTCCACAAAAGAAACGATCAAATTTCTGGTGTAAATCCCTGGAAATGTTCTTTGAAGTACGTTCCAGATAATTTAAGTAACCAAAACTGGTTATAAACTCTCTGTTAATCTAAAATGAAAAGGATAAAATAATAAGGCAACACAACAATAGCAAGCAATATAATAGCAAGGGATTAAACAATAATGGGTAAGGTAACACAACAGACAGTACAGTAGCAAGTATTTTAAGGGATTAAACAATAAAAGGATAAGGTAACACAAAACAATAAATAAATAAGGTAACACAGCAGACCAAGGAAGAAAACAATAAAAGGATGGTCAGCAGAGAATAATAACAATATTAGCAAAGGAGAAAACATACCAATTCTGGTGAGATACTAAATCCATATGCTTTTAACTGCTCATGCAGTTGCTTGCTCAGTGGAAAATGGCATTCATTTGATAGGTTGCCCTTCTCTCGAGGCACAAATTCATCCAGGGCATAATTTACTCCCCAAATCAACTCAGGAACAATACGCCCATTAAACCAACAGCCAATGTTCTGAAAAAAGAAATATATAACAGGGAAACATTAATAATTCTACACTAACAAAAAAATTAAATAAACATCAACATTAAAATACATTAGGGTAGATGTAAACTTACAAGTTTTTTCTCAATAATGAATTTAAGCTGTGCGTCTGGAACAACCAATGATTTTGTAATTGGGAATTTCAGGATAAATTGTTCTAAATCCTCGCCAGGACCAATATCCTTATCCCATACAACAGATTTGTCACCAATCTCAATAAAACCAATGGTACGAACGACCTACAAATAGAATGGTACGGAACGCATTTAAAGGCTTAAGATCTTAATAAAACCAAGGGAACAAATGACATACAAATAGAATTGTATGAAACACATTTAAAGGCTTAGGATTTACATGTACAGTTAAGATGAAAAAATAATAAAGCAATAATTAGTTGGCTTAGGATGTACTTACTCAAAAAATAATAAAACAGTAATGCTTAGGATGTACATAGATAGTAAAGGTGCAAAAAACAATAAATCGATAAATAGATATAAACAAACAAAAAGCATGAAAGGAAATTTAGGAGTTAAAATGTACCTGGTGTGCGGTACGTGGATAAGTAAAACTCGACCATATGTCCTACAAAAGGAAAGGAAAACCAGATAAGGTGTAGGGCCTAAATGTAACAAAAGAAAAATGAATTATGCATCACACTAGGGTGAATGAAAAGTTATATATACCTCAGGATATCTAAACAAAACATCCGAAACACGGAACATTGCAAATCCCGAAGGGGTTTCAAACAGCATCGTCCTAAATGCATTTTTTCTGCAAGTACAAGACCAAAGTAATTTAGCCTGTTTTGTTGAGATTTTATATATTAGATTCAAGGCATATGTGACAAGAAGGGGAAAAAAATCTGTAATTACAGAGCCTAAAGCGGCTGTAGCCAGCACAAAGTAGTTGCCTGCAACAACGTTTGTTCGCATTCAAAAATGGCGAGCACAAAGCTATGCCTACTCTAGCCAAATGGTGGGGCTGTGCAACACAGCCCAAAACACTGGACCTACCAAACAGCCTCACAGTATTAAACTTGTTTTGTTTGTGAATTTTTATATCCCACATTTACTTGTAAGGTGATTCAAGTCATATCTCATAGGAAGCAAAGAAAATTTGTACTTACTCTTTTCCAAGAGGTGGCGCAAGAACATCGTAGACGATGCATGGACTTGGATAGACAAAATCAGCATGGTCTAAAGATATCCTCTCTACCCCTACAATCTTCAATAAAACATGCTCGCAGCGTTTGTAAGTAGTATTTGTAACTAAACAAACACATGGGGGAGAATACAAACTTCAACTGTATAGTTTCCTTGGACAAAGATGACCGGGGGACTCCCATTGGAATTGCACAACACTTGAAATTGCAGAAGCAAAATAAAGTTAATGTTCAGCTCGCTAAATAACTATCATTTGCTGCTCTAAACAATAAAGTTAATCAGCATGCAATTCACTGAGATGATGAGTGCTAGACTTGGTAGTTTACACACGAGGAAAGATTCACAAAAGTCATGCATATCTGATACATACGCAAAATCAAACCTTGACAGTCAATGCAGCATATATAAACCCCTCAAGTATCATAACTGATTCAGGGTGGAACCAAGGATCAAGTGAAATCAAATTCTTTTCTGTAGGGACATTGTAATACATTCAATGATTCTTACCTCTTTCATAAATAGTCACAGGGATATCCTTCTGGGAAAAGTTGATTGCAGGATTTAATAGAAGATAAAAGGCTGTTCCATTAGCATCCATCAACTACATAAAAATAGTACAAGGGAAAGGTTATGCAGGGAGTAAAATTAGATCAAACAAACATCCATTTTGACAAATATTCTCTTAACCATATATTCTCAGCCAAAATCAATTTTCCACCATTCCATCCATCCAACAAAACAAGCTAGAGCTCTACATAAAGTTTAAGAACAGTGTATATCCCAACATAACAATTATTGCTGGCTATTTCATCAGCCGTAATCATTCCGCATACTTGTTAAACTCAGACTCTCCAAGAACTTAAACTAATGCTAAAACTATATCCCAATGTCATGTTACCTCATCAAAAATTTCAGTTTTCATTCTCACAGGAGTGAACATTGAGTCCACTTCTAGCTCCAATTCATCTATAGCCGATTTAATAGCCAATTCATACAATAGTTGCTTACTATATACTATTAATATATGGTCCCACACATCACACACACATTCCGTCTTAAAGTCTGTGCTACAGCTGGCTACAGATCTGTAGCCCGCTGCTCTTCTCTCTCATCTTTTATCTCATTAAAATATGTTTATAGTTGGCTAATAGTCTGTTATTGTACCTGCTCTTAGGCTGTGTTCTTATGTTGGCTTTCCTAACTCAACCTTTTTTTTTCCGGTATGCACGTTTTCCAAACAGTTAAATGATATATTTTTTAAAAAAATATATGAAAGTTTCTTTAAAAAAATCATGTGCTAATAAGTCACACTGTCTTACATGCTGCAGAATCCCTAACCCGGAGAACGAATGATAGCGTTTAAATTTGGAAAGGGGATCAGATCAAAGACTTCCCGGATTGGCTTGTCTTTTCTAACAAACGCCTACTCCGCTACTTAAAAAAAACTCAAATCCTAAAAACCTAGACACATGTGTGTCTAGCTTTATTCATAGGATTTAAATATTTTTGGATAGAGAGTGGACACTTTTCGTCCCATAAAATACAAACGGTTAGTTGTGAATCTGGTCGTAGGTTATGATTAGATTTGTAATTTGAAGTTGATTTTTTTATGCAGAGAAACTTTCAATGAATTTTTAGATTGAGTAAATTTAAAAAGAAAGTTCGGAGAAATTATTGTACCTACCGACGCTTGTCCCATGTTGTCCAGATAGCTGTAGTTGCATACCGCGTCAAAAGAAAAAACACTACTACTAAGATCAGTGTACGTGTTGTTTACTTGTCATAAAAAGAATCTAGTAGCTCATGATTAGGCACTAACTAACCCTACTTCACTAATCAATTGCAGAACTAGCTCGTGCGGTGATCCGAAGTTGGAAGCTACGACCACGTACGACAGCTAGCGAGGAGCTAGCGCCATGGCCAACGAGCTCAACGCAACAACACCGCCCGAGACCCAGCCTGCCATTCACCTTCACGACGAGGGTGAGATCCCTTCGTCAGATACACCATTGGCCAACACACACATCACGCACGCTTTGACGGTCGCCTCCCCCATTCTTTTACAGCTTCGCCGCCGTCCGGCACGATGGAGAACGGCGCCGGGGACGCCGGCGGCGGCTCTCGCCGGGTGCCGACGACGACGGCCGTGTCGCCGCCGCCGCCGCCTACTCCTGCTGCCCCGTCCTTCTCCCAGGTGAGTGGCAATTGACAAATTAACCTCTCCTGCTTTTGCTTCCACGAGGAAGACGACGACGACGACATGGACAGAAAACGCGTGTCACGCACTCACGTTCAACGATCTGACGATCAGAAACTCACAGAATGATGCGCCAATGACAATGAGCGACAGATATTACTTTGAGTGGGACTACTGGATGAGGCAGTGATGCAGTCGTCAGAGGCTCAGGGCAGAGTAGTACAATTTGGTTTTGTCAGAGAACAACTATTGTCAGTCCAGTACTATGGTCTCACAGCTCATGAGTCATGAGGCGGACGTGTATGATAATGACTGAAGCTATCCTCGGTTTAACAGACATCCAGACAGAAGCTTTGACACATGATAACTGTCAGTTCACTGGATTTGACCGATGACAAGCCACTTAGACACCTATATGGAGTACTCCAAAATATAGGCTGTGTTTAGTTCCTGAAATTGGGGAGAAATTTGGGAAAAGTTGGTAGTTTGGAAAAAAAGTTAGGAGTTTATGGCTGTGTTTAGTTGGATCCAAAGTTTGGATTTTGGTTGAAATTGGAGATGATGTGACTGAAAAGTTGTGTGTGTATAACAGGTTGATGTGATGGAAAATGACTGAAGTTTGGATCCAAATTTTGGATCTAAACACAGCCTATATATATGAGTAAGAAAGTTTTGGATGTGATGTGATGTGATGGAAAGTTGGGAGTTTGAGGGAAGTTTGGTGTGAACTAAACATGGCCATAATACTGTGAATTTGGATAAGATCTATCTAGATTCGCAGTATTAGAAAGTGTTCCTATCCGTTTAAAATCCTTTATATTCTGGGATGAAATAAGTACTAACTTTATAACATGATCTAACAATACTCAGCAAAGAAACTTGAAACTTGAAATTTTATAACATGGGTGCCCTACAGGTGAGTACTCAAAACTTGAAAGGAAAGAAACTTGCACTCGAAAAGTAATACTACCACCATCCTAAAATATACTTCATCTATACCACAATATAGTAATCTAATACTAGATAAGACATCACCTATTACAATATATCTGGATATGCTCCATATCCAAATACATAATACTAGGTGATGTCCCCTCTAGTTTTAGATTGCTATATTCTAAAATAAAGAGAGTAAGAATCAATAATAGAATGAGACACATTCTAATATTATGAATCCAGACAATTTAGAATTAATGTGTTTCATCTGAATCTAAATTATATTTTGGGCGAAAGGAGTTGAACCATAGAGGCATAGAAGGATGATAATAATTCAAATTCAAATTTGAATCGGGTATGTAAACTTTTGACTTATAAACTTTGGGTCTATAAATTTTAGGTCTATAAACTTTAGATATATAAAAATACTATATATAAAAAAAATATTTGAATTTAAATTCAAATTTGAATCGGATATATAAACTTTTGACTTATAAACTTTTGGTCTCTAAACTTTAGATGTGTAAACTTGAGGTGTATAAACTTTAGATGTGTTGAGGTGTATAAACTTTAGGTGCATAAATTTACTAAAATAGAAAAGTAATACGGTGCCAAAAAAGGAAACCAGGTGGAAGGAGGGAGGGGGCCAGGGGGAGGGGTATTGATCGCTACCCCTATCCCCAAGCAATCGATCGCCGACTAGCACTTCCGCTTCAAATGTGTGTCTATATACTTCAAAATAATTTTGGCACACAAAATAAACACAACCCTAGTTTAAACAAAAGGTCAAGAGAAGGCTAAATGATGATGGACATCAACAGAAAATTTTCCTTTGATTCCTTTGAAATATAAAGAACGAATGAATTTACAAAGTGGAAGTGTTTCTTGATCCCTACAAGCTGAAAGCGAGCTTGCTTGAGTTCATAAAATATGCCAATCACCTACGTTCGTACAAGTCACAGTAGGTCATTAAAAAGCTATACATCAAAACCCTTTCAGTTGTTTGATTCTAGTTCACTTTCGGCTTCTCTAATGATCTCAAGTTCCTCCAGTAATGCAGCAATCTTTTTCATGTCATCATCTTGCTTGCTCTGAGGAGCCTTCTCGCGATAGCCTGAGGCTTTCATTTTCTGCGACAAGGTGCCGTGTTGCCTGCAATTACAGTGGGAAATAGAACGTGTTACCACTAACAAAACTACAAATTTCATTTATGTTCAGATGGGTTCGTTCAAAACTGCAAATTTCATTTATGTTCAGATGGGTTCGTTCAAATTTATGTTAAGATGGTTTAACAGGGCACTTACTTTTGAATCTCATCGCGCTTTTTCCTTAGCTTCTCACGCTCAGCTTCAGTGTTTAGAGCTCCACGTAGCTGGAGGTATACGGATAGATCTTTGTTGACAATATTTGTGGCACAGTTGGGTGGAGTTGGATCATCCTCTGTCAGTATCTGCAGAAATTTCCTTCGAATCAGTTTTTTTTCCTTTTTTTTTTTTTGCATTTTAGGCAACATAAAATAGATTAGCAAAAATATAAGCACATCTCTGGACAAACTCGAGTGAATTGAATTGAAATGGAAATTATGCCATTATCCAGCAAGAGCAAGGTGAGTGGCTGAGTTGAGAGCCAAAGTAATAGGAGTAGAAGGTTTATATAAGGTCGAGCAAACCTTAAGAGATGAAACAGAAGCAAGAGTTGCAATCTGCGTCTGGTAGCACTGAATAATGGCAGCGATCTCTACCCCACGGCAGAGCATAAAAGCAGGCCGTCTGTCCAGATTTCCGTGCGCACTGTTCCGGTTGGGAACAGGCACTAGCAAACACAGCCTTAAAAGACTTCCAATATGAATTGTGTTCAGCAATCGAAACATTCATATCAAGAACTTTTACACAATAACTTTCTATCAGACTACATATTCATAAGGTAGAAAAAAATGCATGAAAACTCATCTAAAGCTATGCTAAAGCTGTGCATGGTCATGCTGGACAACAGAATAGCTGCTTTCTCTACGTGTAGATAAGCACGTGTCTAACAAAGCTTTTAGAGCAAGTATAATAGAGGGCTATAAGAAGGCTGAATGCTGAGGTGGATGAGAGAGGAGAGGAGAGAGATGAGAAGCGGGCTGTAAGTTTACAGCCGGCTTAGGCACAGGAACCAAGAAAATCTGTGAGACAGACAGGTGGACCATATGTTTATAGTGAAGAGTTAACCACTATATGAATGAGCTGATAGATAGGCTATAAGTAAGTAGCTGGCTGTATTATTATCCTTGCTCTTACTCGGAAAGGGAAACTCGGACACGCGGCGTTCGGGGCAAGGGTGTTCTCGCAACAGGATTTCCAGCAGACACTCCAATCACTAAATCAGAATTGCTGTCCACTGAACATCTCAACTACCATCAACTAGTGGTAAGTATACTAACAGCGAATTACACCCGAACCCCCCACATTTTTGTTCATAATAAGACCAAACACTAAAGCACAAGCCAAATGAGAGTGTGATGTATTTAGCACTCGAACAAATAGAGTTGATTTAAATGGTTATAAAAAATATAAAAACTCACGGTCTGGTGGATTTGCATGTCGGTGTAGTCCCCATGGTGGATTCCCATGTCGGTGGCGTGCACATTGGTTCCAATGGAGTACCACCCGAGAACGGACAAGTCGGGGAAGGCCTTCTTGTCTGAACCGCAAGAAACACAAATCAAATTATTAACCACCCACAAATTATAATCGCTGGATCCTAAAAATGACGGGAGGACTTGGGGTAGCAAGCAGCTTTAGTTACAGATCTCCTGATCCTTCTCCAGTAAGGCGCGGTCGAAGGTTCCGGGGTCGGGGTCGTGCAAGATCAAGATGTCCAAGATGTCGGAGACATCCACCGTCCCACCACGCCGAACCCCGATCACGCACCCACACATCCTCGGAGGAGGAGGATCCTCCGGCGCGGCCGTCCCGGACGACGACGAGGAGGAGGAGGAGGAGGAGGAGCTGTAACTGCCGCGCGCCGCCGCCGCCTGGTGCTGGTGATCGTGGAGATGGAACTCGCGGATGCGGTCGGATAATTTCAAGACGGCGAGGGGGTGGAGCCTGAAGGCGAGCACGTCGCCGGCGCCGGCATCGAGGGCGTCCTCATGCGGCGGCGGCATCACCGGAAGGACACGCGGCGAGGGCCCCCTAAAACGGCCGGCTAGGG
>CM020178.1:3341070-3393345 GCA_009805545.1 Oryza longistaminata
CTATTGTAAACTTTTCTACTTATAAACTAGAGGCGACGTCTATAACTAATATTGAATTCAACATTCAAATTTGAAACGGGGTATGAAACTTTGACCTATAAACTTTGGGTCTATAGAACTAAATATTTGAAATTAAATTCAAATTTGAATCGTTATGTAAACCTTTTGGACTTATAAACTTTGGGTCTATAAACTTTAGGTGTATAACTTCTAGATGATAGAAATTACTATATATAGAAAATATTGAATTCAAAATTCAATTTGAACGGATATAATTCAAAATTCGAAATTTCGAACAAATCTGGTACTGTAAAGACTTTTGACTTATAAACTTATGGGTCTATAAACTTTAGTATGGTATAACTTGTAGTATGTATAAAATACTTATATAGAAATATTGGAATTCAAATTCAAATTTGAATCGGTATGTAAACTTTTGACTTATAAACTTTTGGGTCTATAAATTTAGGTCATATAAACTTTAGATATATAAAAAACAATATAAAAATAAAAATATTTGAATTTAAATTCAAATTTGAATCGGATATATATAACTTTTGACGTATAAACTTTTGGTCATCTAAACTTTAGATGTGTAACTTGAGGTGTATAAACTTTAGATTGTGTTGAGGTGTATAATCCGCCACTTTTGGTGCATAACTTTACTAAAATAGAAAACCGTAATACGGGTGCCCAAAAGGAAAACCAGGGAAGGAGGGAGGGGGCCGCATGGGAGGGTATTGATCGCTACCCCTATCCCCAAGCAATCGATCGACCGACTAGCACTTCCGCTTCAAAATGTGTTCTATAACTTCAAAATTATTTGGCAACAAAAATAACAGCAACCCTAGTTTAAACAAAAGGTCAGAGAAGGCAA
Organism: Oryza longistaminata; assembly: GCA_009805545.1. NCBI lineage: Eukaryota > Viridiplantae > Streptophyta > Magnoliopsida > Poales > Poaceae > Oryza > Oryza longistaminata. The sequence goes on from CM020178.1 coordinate 3,341,948, forward strand.
ATGATGATGGACATCAACAGAAAATTTTCCTTTGATTCCTTTGAAATAAAGAAACGAATGAATTTACAAAGTGGAAGTGTTTCTTGATCCCTACAAGCTGAAAGCGAGCTTGCTTGAGTTCATAAAAATATGCCAATCACCTACGTTCGTACAAGTCACAGTAGGTCATTAAAAGCTATACATCAAAACCCTTCAGTTGTTTGATTCTAGTTCACTTTCGGCTTCTCTAATGATCTCGAGTTCCTCCAGTAATGCAGCAATCTTTTTCATGTCTCATCTTGCTTGCTCTGAGGAGCCTTCTCGCGATAGCCGAGGCTTCATTTTCTGCGACAAGGGTGCCGTGTTGCTGCAATTACAGTGGAATAGAACGTTTACCACTAACAAAACTACAAATTTCATTTATTTATGGGTTCTTCAACTCAATTTCATTTTTCAGATGGGTTCGTTCAAATTTATGTTAGATGGTTTAACAGGGCACTTACTTTTGAATCTCATCCGCTTTCCTTAGCTTCTCACGCTCAGCTTCAGTGTTTAGAGCTCCCGTAGCTGGAGGTATACGGATAGATCTTTGTTGACAATATTTGTGGCACAGTTGGGTGGAGTTGGATCATCCTCTGTCAGTATCTGCAGAAATTTCCTTCGAATCAGTTTTTTTCCTTTTTTTTTTTTTGCATTTTAGGCAACATAAAATAGATTAGCAAAAATATAAGCACATCTCTGGACAAACTCGAGTGAATTGAATTAATGGAAAATGCATTATCCAGCAAGAGAAAGGCAACCATAAACAGTGCTTCAAGTGAGTGGCTGAGTTGAGAGCCAAAGTAATAGGAGTAGAAGGTTTATAAGTCGAGCAAACCTTAAGAGTGAAACAGAAGCAAGAGTCAATCTGCGTCTGTAGCACTGAATAATGGCAGCGATCTCTACCCCACGGCAGAGCATAAAGCAGGCCGTCTGTCCAGATTAGGGCAGAGGTATTAGCTTCAAATGAACATCTTATGAACAAAATATAATAATAAAACTATAAAAGGAAGTAGAAGTCTGACGCACACCAAAATAACACATCTTGTGAACTTACCTTTCATGTGTATCTGTATGTGGACGAAGAGATCTTAGCTTGTTCACAGCATCCAACACAGTCTCCATTTCATTTTCAATTTGATCATTCGTCCATTCCTGTCAACCAAAAAGAAAATAAGATACTCCAGTAAAAATAGGCATAACAAACTTTTATGGCAGGATGCAGAATTTCTTAAATCTGTGGTCTCTCCAACTGCATGCATTAATCATTTCTTCATCTCTTTTACATATATTGATTCTACTAGTATTCTACAGTGGTTTTCTTTTAATCTTACTTAATACTAGGACTACCATACTGCTCTCAGAAAAATTATTAATTACAAACTACAAGAGTTGATTCATTCTGAAATCATGTTTGAAGTGTTTACCTGAACAACTGAGGGGTACTCGGATATCATTATGGAATCTTTCCTACAAGCCTCTTTAGGCTGAGGAAGGCGCTGCCAAAGCTCCTCCGTTATGTAAGGCATGAACGGATGGAGCAACCGCAAACCGGTATCCAGACATATCCATAATGTGTCACGACAAGCACCTCTTTCAGATTCCAACTCTTGAGATTGATTGAAGTAAGGTTTTATGGCTTCTATAAATACATCGCAAAGTTGGTATTGCCACCAAGAGTATATAGACGATGTGGCCTCGGAGAATTTACATGCTTCCATCGATGAAACAGTCTTGCCAACAGCCTTGTTAAGTGCTGAGAGTATCCATTTGCAGAGAGGTGGCATAGAACACAGTGCAATAGTCGCTGGTGGAGTGTACTCATCTCCAAGCTTGTTCATGACAAAACGGACGGCATTCCACAGTTTATTGCACCATTGTCTGTATCCGTGCACTCTCTTGATATCCAGATTTATTTTGTCAGACTGAACAAGACAAGAAATGTTACTACAAGAATTTTTTTACTAACAGTAAAAAGAACAACAAAAGCTGGTGGGAAAATTTACCTGAGAAGTGTAGGAGATCAGGGCAAAACGAAGGGCATCGGTACCACACTCTGGAATGCCATTAGGGAAATCCTTCTTCTGACCTTCTTTCGCCTTTTCTAACTCACTTGGATCAAGATTGCCATGTTCCAACTTTTTCCCAAGATCTTCAAGTGTTATACCATTTATTACGTCAATGGGATCAATGACATTTCCTAGGCACTTCGCCATTTTGCGGCCATGTGGATCGCGGATAATTGGATGCAAGTAAACCTGAGACAGATAAGCAGACATGAGGCACGGTTTAAATGTAATCAATTATTGATGAAGCTTAACAAGGTGCCAAATGAAGTTTCTAACAGCATTGTTACTGATGGATTCATTTTTAGCATAGAAAAGTTTCCATGATTCGAGAACCAAAAGCTAAGTAGGTTACTAATACCAAACTTATAATCATGTCAAATAATTTAAAAAGGCATGCAATCATACTGAACTATGCTATATGAAAAGGGATGTGACAAATAGATTCATTTAACAGATTTGACTGAGAACTATCTAAGAATGAAGCAACCTAAATATTACCTTCTGAAATGGCACATCACCACCAAGTAGCATTCCCATCATCACCATCCGTGCTACCCAAAAGAAGAGGATATCCAGTCCAGTTTCAAGTACAGAAGTAGGGTAGAAAGAACCAAGATCAGCTGTGCTGTCTGGCCAACCAAGCACAGACAATGGAAAAAGGCCAGATGAAAACCATGTATCCAGCACATCAGGATCTTGGTCTAACTTATAATTTTTCCCTGGATACCTCTGCTTTGCCTCCAGGATTGCATCACTTTCATTTCTTGCAATTATCCAGTGATCACTTTCATCAGGATCAATGTCTTTCTCTTCATCATCTTCTAGCGTTACATACCAAGCTGGTATACGGTGTCCCCACCAAAGCTGTCTTGAAATACACCAATCACGTATGTTTTCAAGCCATCTGTTACAACAGAACAGTAGTAGCGGATGGATTATTCTACTATTCAATGTTGCTATTTACCAATTATGTTTGCCTAAAGAAAAGAAAATAGGATATACCTATACCAGTCTTGCTCGTATTGTGTTGGAATGATCTCGATCCTTTTAGTCTTCACAGCATCAAGAGCTGCCTTTGCCATAGTACTACAATCGACAAACCATTGGGGCTTCATCATTGGCTCCACAATATCTTTACTTCTTGAACAACGGCCCAAGCGCATCTTATTATTTTCTGTGCCTCTGTATAGACCCTTAATTGAAAAGGTGTAAATGATTGTAATTTGGCATTTCTTCTAAGACAACAGAATACAGGAAAGGACTGGTGGCACACGAAAGATAGTTAAGCAGGCAACAAGATGAAATTTCCAAATAAACTAAAAGATTAATCAGTATGTCAACTAAAGAACAAAGCTGAATGGTACATTCATAGTTTAACCATACTCTAGATGCTTTCAGAACATAATAGTAACACTCAACAATATCCCAATATCATAACGTTTTTCATAGAAAACAATAGTATTCCATTGTGAGAAACTAATAAGGTACCGATGCACCGTTTCAAAAAAAAGAGAGAAAGAGAGAAGAAGATAAATGTAAAAAATTAATTCCATTAAAAGTATGATAATAAACCATCTACAATTGTGAGAGACTACAAGACCATCGCGGAATTAATTAGAAAAGAAAATAGAAAACTAAATAATCTAATAATACCTTTGCCTTTAGTGCATCAATAATAGCAGCCCGAGCAGTGAAACGTGGCATTCCTTCAAACTGTGGACCTCCGTTTTCATTTATGTTCCCATCATCTGTGAATATACTAATGAATTCAAGATTATGTCGCTTGCCAGTGTTGAAGTCATCAAGATCATGAGCTGGTGTGATCTGTATGGAAACAACAGCAAAATAGAAAAAAGAAATAAGATCTTGCTGATTGATGAATATAATCAATCCAGGTATGGAAAATAAAATTAAGATATACAAGACACTCCTTCAGTGAGTACACTTACCTTGACAGCTCCTGTACCAAAACTGGCATCCACTAACTTGGCGTCACAAATTATTTTGAGTTTCCGGCCATTAAAGGGATGGAGAGCATGTTTTCCATGCAAATGCTTGTATCTTTCATCCTGAGGATGAACAGCTATTGCAGTATCACCAAGCATTGTTTCTATTCTTGTTGTTGCAACAATAATTTCACCCAACCCTTCCTCTAGAGGATAAGCAAAATTTATTATAACACCAAACTGGACAGGAGTGCTACATCCAGGGACCTCTAACAAAGTCTCTTCTGTAAGTTCACAATAGTCAACCTGAAAATAGCGAGTAAAATATAAAAGTACAACCCTCCTCATCAACAAATCAAAATGTTAATCATATAGAAGTCTCTTACCTCAATATCTGAAATTGCAGTACGAAGTGAGCAATCCCAGTTCACAATACGATTATCCCTGCAAGGAGTAAGATGTGCCACAGTAAGAACAAATAAAATGAAGAAACACACAATTTTAATAGAAAATTGCTGAAGCAGAACAAATACAGAAAAAACTAACTGTATATTCAACGATATTTTGACATTGACCTATATATTAAGCCTTCTTTGTGCAGTCTGACAAAAGCTTCTGTTACAGCTTTTGATCTCTTCTCATCCATTGTAAAACACTGAAACAAGTTGCAAGAAAATCGATATTTAACAACAAAAGATATTGTTTAGATATAAATGGTGCTCTCCTCACGATGTATGTAAGAGAAATCAAAACAAACTATACCTCTCGTGACCAATCAAGTGAGGCTCCAAGTGTACGTAATTGTTTCAATATGGTACCACCATGCTGATCTTTCCATTGGAGGACCTGCCAAGAAGATCGAATTATGAAAAAAAAAAATGAAACCAACTGTAAGGTTAAAATATGCTCTGGACAATAGCTAGGCACATTTCTTTCCACTACAAAGTTTTGAACCTTTCATTGTGCAACTCACTGTCACATAGGGTCAGAATTTCCTTGTTAGCCTCACAACTCGCAACACAAATAAAAAAATTGTAGTGGCATGTACAAATTCCCCTTTTATGTTATATTAAAAAATTAATATAATTGGGCGCTAAGTCCAACAGGCCACTCATCAATGTGAAAAATTAATCCTTGAACTGAAAAGAACATAAACTCATCAATGGTCATACAGTATGCAATAGGTAAGAAAAAATTATTACCTCCAATAGAAATTTATCACGCCCCAGGTCATGTCTTGACAGGTTTCTGTCGCGCATGAGCCTTTTTTCCACTACCACCTGATATGAAGAGAAATTTTGTTAGATAAAGCATGCTACAGTAAAAAAACTAACTAAAACAGAAAGTTGGTTAACAATCAATGTGATGTTTCAGCAAATGTCAATTTGTATTCAGGTTAACAATAATTCCTGTAGAGGATATACATTAGAAACATGGGATCCCATATAAGTTGCAGACAGACCTGTGTAGCTATGCCAGCATGGTCCATTCCAGGAACCCACAAAGCGTTATAACCCGACATCCTCCGCCAGCGAATCATAGCATCCTGAATTGTTGAATTGTTCACAATGCAACAATTAAAAAGACATCAATACTGATGCTTATATGGCCAATGAATAAACAGGAGAATCAATCAATAAATACCTCAATTGCTACTGTAATCGCATGGCCTATATGAAGGACCCCAGTAACATTAGGGGGTGGCAAGATCTGGAAAAATAAACATTGCAAATGCAAAGTGAGAAGTAGAAATAAAGCTTCAATTGTGTATTTTATATAGGACATACTACTCACACAGTAATCATGACAAAGTATTTATCCTGAATATAAATATATAATCATGCACTCTTTGCATTATGGTGGACTTACTATTACAAATGGTGGTTTAGAACTCGCCGCATCTGCTACAAAATATTGAGATGATTCCCACCAAGAATACCATCTACATGAAAACAACAGACCGAAAAAAAGGACAGATAAGTGAGAAATTTCATGTTATGAATTCCTAAGGTTCTAACGATATGAAAGCTATATCCTCATTGAAAATAAATCAACTTGAGGACTAAAGCGAGAAAGGCAGTACGATTTCTCAACAGCAACTGGGTTATATTGTTTGGCCATTTGAGAAGAAAGCAGCTTTTTCTGCCCAGCAAGAGTATCCGGGTCGACGAAATCCTCAGGATTCTCATCCGGTGTGCCTTTCTTCTTTTGTTTCTTGTCGCTCTTCTTTGTTTCATCAGATGCTGCTTGTGCCTATATACAGACAACCACATCAGCACAAAGAATTGACAGTAAAACACATATTTGTCAGAATTGACAGTAAAACACATATTTGTCTGAGCAGGGATTATCTTGACCACCTGAAGCCTAATCGCCTCCTTTTGCTTCGCCTTGAGCCTCTTCTCCTCCTTCTCTCTTGCCTGTTACATACATAACCCGTAGGTGAAGTTATTCATACACCAAACAACTGGACACGATTTCCTTTCCATTGTTAACAGAAGTACATAACAGCTTCCTTTCCAACTAGAATTGAGTACCTTCTGATCTTTCTTCAGCTTCCTTTCCAGCTCCTTCTCATCCAGTGGCTGCACGAACATAGCATCAAACGAATCAGAAACCAACAAGCGTAAACAAAAGACGGAATTTTGCGAGGAACTAAACAACGCAATGCGAAGGCAGAAATACAAGCTACATTGTTTGGTCTTAATTTATTTTAGTAGGAATTATTAATTAAGCCAACTCTCTTACTGCTCAAATACAAGCTACATTGTCTGTTCTTAATCTATTGCATAGTAGGAATTATTAATTAAACCAACTCCATCTTACTGCTCATGGGTGATGATCACTGATCACGCCTTACAAATCAGTACCAGACAACAAACCATGGATAGAACAACATATGCCAGCAATAAAAAAACTAATCTAATATTGTAGTAGGAGATGATGCGACCTTGATTCTCATGCGGCAAAAAAAAAATTCTCAGGCAGAAAATCCAGTGTATTATCCACACGAAACCAACCAACTGATCCCCGAGACGGAAATAAATCCCAATCCCAAACCAAATAGCTCGAGCGCGGGAGCACTCACCTTCTTCATGGCGCCTGCGAATCTTCTCTAGTCTAGTCCGGATAGAGCAAGACGGCACCAGGGCCTCCTCCTCTGATCTCCCCCCAGGGCCGCGGCCGCCGGTGAGATGGTCTTCACGGAGCGAGATGGCAGCCGCCGCGCGCGCTCGCTTCGTCGCCGGGCGGGGGTGGTGGCCTCTCCCAAATTTATTAGGGCGGCGGTTCTTGCTTCCAAGAGAGTCGGGAACGGACGCGTTAATGGAGTCGGATAGCAAGAGGTATTTACGGTTTTTGTGATCGATGCATGATCATCACACTTACCCTTGCTTGCTTGATCGGAGTAGGCGGCGGCGGCCGCGGCGGAATCGATCGGAAGGCACGGCGGCGTTGCCACCGGCGGCGATCAACCTCTCGAGGGTGGCGCGAGCAAGGCGAGCGGCGGCGCCGGCGGCGATGGTCGCAGTTTGGGACTCGCGGAGACGAGGTTGGGCCGGGTTGGATTACTGGGCTGTTTGCTGAAGGATTGAGACGGTGTATATAAAGGTTGTTAGCGAAATAATTTACTTCGGTTTTATTACCAAATTTCGTACTAAGTTGCAAACATAAAGATTTTATTTTTAAGATTACACGGTAGATACACACCACTACACATGCAACATCACACTCACACCCTCACGAATGTATCCGTAACACATGCTTAAAAGACAGAAATATAAGATCTAACAGACGGAAACCAACATGTGCGTAATATTCGTGGGCACTAGGATTTAAATCCAGGATGCACCCACAATTCTACCACCATATCGCTGGTGCTTTCTCAACATAAAGACATTTTGATGCAACTTTAAAGGTGGGAAATAGTTGTAAAGAAAAGATGTACTTTTGTTATGGTTATACGTGCTTTTTTTTTTTACGAAACTCAACGCGAATGTGGCCTATAATTTCATATAATTTTCATCTAGTTAAATCAAAATGGTTGAGAACTTAGATTTTTTTTCTTAAGCACATGTAGCAATGCTCCATAAATTTCAGCCCGGTGGAAACAAATAATTTAAGGTTATTTGCGTTAAAAGTGCAGACTGACTATACAGCACAAAAGGCCTAACCAGACACCACCTTATTTGCAAAGAGATATTTAATTATTTGCAACTCTTATAAATGATAATTAAAAATTTACCACTGAACCCATATATCATAGATACGTAGAAACCCACATGTTAGGTGTGAGTGACAAATTCTTAATGACCATATCTTAAAAGTGGTAAAAAAATTAAATGCCCCATTTACGAATAGCGTGTCTTTGGTCCGGTAAAACTTGGGAGCCAAGTTGGCTCGGACTTCGGATGCCAAACTTGATTGCCAAGTTTGCATGCATTTCAAGTCGGTCACAACTCAGAAGTCTGTATTTCCAAAACTGCTAACCTCGCTTTCAGATCCATTGCTGGAGCAGAAATTTAGTACTTCCTCCGTTTTTTATTATAAGTTATTTTAACTTTGGTTAAAGTCAAACTATTTTAAGTTTAATTAAATTTATTGGGAGCCAAGTTGGCTGGGGGGGCAAACTTGATAGCCAAGTTTTGCCTGCATTTCGAGTTGGTCAAAAATCTGTATTTCCAAAACTGCTAGTCTCACTTTCAGATCCGTAATGCTGGAGCAGAAATTTGCACCCGTCCATGAAGAGGTGTATTTGTCAAACCACATATACATACATGTCGCCATGGAATTCGTACCGTTGAATCTTTTTTTGGCACTATAGTTTCACAAGATAAAATGAATGCAACGAGGAGACAATGACTGACTGACCTTGTATATCACCCCACTCATGAACTCGTGGTAGCCCAGCCCAGCCAGCAAAGCCCATCAGGTTCAAGAACAGGCCCACCAACAAAAACACGCCCGGCCCAATTGTGCACGTTCTAGTGTACTCAAGCCTGAAAGGGATCAGTTGTGAGCTTCCATCCTTTTCACAAAACACTTTTAGTTTCAATCATGCGCTGTGCCAATACTGCCAAACACCAAAACCAAACAAACCAAATTCTTCTAGATCCTCCAGTAAAAGAAGCGAAGAAATTCCTCTGGATCATGTCACTCACACGGTCGCATGTCTGCTCGATGCTCCTGAGCCTCACTGCCCCACTACCAACCAACGTTGAGAGGCGAACAGCCCTGCCATTTTTCTTCCAACCTCCAAGCCGCTGCAACCTTCTCGTCCTTTGGTCCTATCATTATAGTCACTGACATATGGAGAAATAGAAGAATGGAACCTACATGTCAGTGATTATAATAATAGCGACATTATGGTAGATGATCCTCACCTGCTTTTGCCTCTTTACTAGAGACGTCTGGACGTCGTCGCCACCACGCCGCCGCCGTCCCGTCACTAGCTGCCGCCCCCGCACTCTCACGCCAGTCCACCACCACTTCTCTCCATGGACAGAATCCCGTCGTCTCGCGTCAGTGCGCGCCGGGTGCCGGAGTGGCGGTTGGCACTGACCCGTCCCACGGTCGCACCAGGACACTGACCGACCCTGCAATCCTACGTAGCAAAGGCATGTTCAGGGAACGGATGGAAAGGGACATCACAACAATTTTGATCAGAAAGAAAAGCCAGGGATGAGTGAACCAATTGAAACTGGCAGCGGCCGAAAGAGTTGAAAGTATTTTTGCGTACCTCATCTCCAACTCATCAGATATCGACGAGACGGACGGATGAATAAACTGGTCACTTGCAGCAAACAGAAACTGGCTTGGCTTGGCTGCTGACTCATCGCCAAACACCACTGCTGAATTGGGTGGAGAAAGAGAAATAAATACCAGTGCTGAATGGAATTGGTGATATGGTTTCTTCCAGAATAGTGACAGCACACTTGCACCCTTTGCATATAAAGGTGCCCCGGCCGGTGCCATCACCAGCCTTGGTTTCTTCTCATTGTTCATACCTCAGCAGAACATTAAGCCTTTCCCCTCCTCCACTCCACTCTACTCCACTCCATTCACAGCTTCCAGATGGCTCAGGTAAGCAAGTGCAACTCTTGTTTATGCTTCAATTCCCTGATTCCTTCGGCGGTTCACGCCTTCGTGTCGTCGGATGATGATTCTCAGCAGAAGGTGGTGCTGAGGGTTCCGACCATGACCGACGACAAGATTAAGCAGAAAGCCATCGAAGCCGTTGCAGACATCTACGGTAACATTCTGTACCATCCCCTTTCTTCTTTGGCTGCTGAAACTTGAAAAATATGTTTTGATCTCTGATTCAAAAAACATCTGCAAATCACATTTGGAAGCATTAGCAGGGTTTTAGGCAGAGGTTTGATAAGAGATATCATGTAAGGTGGAAATTGTTTGTTACATCACATAACACAATGAAGATGACGATCAATGATATAGTTAGGCATACGGAATGATTTCCCCCCTATGTATGGGATTATTAATATGTGCTGTTTGCGGTGAACAACTGTACATTAGTTTCTAAAGGTTAGACAAAAGAACTGGATGCTCCACATCATGTATTATCAGCTAAACATGTAATGATGCAAGATTGGATCTTCAAAGAAGTATTTTGTAAGATAAACTATTACTGTGTCAACAAGAAAATCTAATGCATTACACACCTCATTTCATGTACAGGTATCGATTCCATAGCTGCAGATTTAAAGGACAATAAGATGACCATCATCGGTGAAATGGACACGGTGGCAATTGCAAAGAAGTTAAAGAAGATTGGGAAGATTGACATTTTGTCTGTTGGACCTGCAAAAGAAGAGAAGAAGGAAGAAAAGAAAGAGGAGAAGAAAGAAGAGAAGAAGGAAGAGAAGAAGGAGGAGAAGAAAGAGGAAAAGAAAGAAGAGAAGAAATGATAAAATTATGAAATATACAGCACCATTGCATAGTGTCTCTCCCATCTGCAAGTGAAATAGCCAATACCTTGGACTTTTGATCGATGTTTTATGTGAAATTACTCTGTACCATAATACTGTAAAGTACATATTGGTACACGTAAGTAATATTGCTTACAGTTACAAAAAAAAATTACAACCTGTCAATTGCTCTATTAACATCAACACGCTGTAACTCAGCAATTTGTCTTCACATATGACAATATCATCAACTTTAATTCTTTATGTTTATGATGCCAAAGTCAATTTGGCAACTAAAAGAACTTGGAGAACATTGCTAATTTGATGAATCTTTGCAGGCCTGTACCTATCGTATTGATTAATTCAAATATTTTTTTTCCAACAAAAAATAATGGATGACCAGAGTCAGAGATACCAAGGTTGAAACTGACTTAAACAATATTTAATATCCCCTCCAGTAAAAGATAGTGGTGATTCAGGCCAGGGTAGATGCAGCCAAACATTAAGAGCTTAACAATCGCTATCTCTATAAATACTTAAACTGGACATGCGAAAATGGTGTGTGTATATTTTGCTTAAATATTTCTATTTTATATAACATTTTACCATGTGTATAATATATCACAATAGATATTAGAAGTTGTGGCTGTGTTTGGAGACTTTGTCGCTGCCAAAAGTGTCCCTTATTTGTGACTGGAGGCAGTCTTAACGGTGCGTTAATCTGTTGCTATCCTTTTAAGACACTCAGAATTTTTAATCATACATTACATAAATGCAGAATGATAAAGCAATCTGTGACGAGAGATGCTAATGACCTAAAGAGCATCATTAAGGGACAAGATTGCATAGGCTTTTCATCTCTTAGTGCTGCAAGATAATGCACAATGTTTATATGGGTCTTATCTGATCTATGACATATAATCCACTAAGCTAAGCCTATGCTAGGGTTGGCAGAAATGAGAATTGAGAGAAATACAGTGTGCTTTGCATCCAACCGAATCAAAAGCCTAAGTTCTGTTGTAATTTCTCAAAATGATATGCCCCATATTTTGTTGAGCATAAGTTCTTGGCACTGTAAAAAGTATATTGAAAACAAAAGATTGGATGTAATCTGGTTCAAAAGACCAGAAGTGGAAGTAAATCAAATATTGTGTACTACATTGCAACAGAACTAAGGTTGGGTTTCCTATTTAGGACTAGTAAATCAGGGTTGAACTCCTCCATCATGAGTCGGTTAGGATTTAGGACACGCCAGGCCACCCCATCTTATCCCATTCCATTAGTGCGTAAAACAGTTTAAGTATACAGTGTTGCATTTCTGTACTGAATAAATAGATAAGGAAGTCCTATGTGCTAGAGTAACAGTTAGAGTGCAAATGGTTACCTCACAAAGTACTCCCTTATGATCCATATTTCCAAGTTGGAAACAATACAACAAAATTACAATGTAACTGACTATGGGGCCTCACATATCAGCATCTTCTATATCTCCTGAACCTTGACAATAAATGAAGATAATGACCCTTATTTGTCATGTACTGAATGATATTGTTAGCTTCAGAATCCTTCCCAGCATTTCGCAACCTACTCACTAGAGTACTATACACTGTAAAGTTTGGAGTGCATCCTCGCGACTCCATGTCCTTCAGCAGAGAGCATGCTTTATCAAATTCTCCTACTATGCAAAGCCCGCATATCATGGAATTGTATGTGTACACATTCGGAAGCTGCCCTCTCAGCAACATATCATCGAAGAACTTCTGGGCTTCATCGAATTCCCCAGCTGCCACATAACCTGTGATCATAACAGTGTAGCAAACAACATCTGGTTGACACCCTTTCTTGACCATCTCATCGAAGAAATACTTGCAAGCTTCAAGGTTGCCAGCACGGCTGAGACCATCTATCAAGTTTGTGAAATGGAGCACAGTCGGTACACAGCCAACATCGCTCATATAGTTCAGTAAATTGAGAGCAGCAAGTGGTTTGTCTCCTTTACCAAGCACATGAAGCAAAAGATTGTACGTATAGAGGTCAGGTGCAAGCCCATTTTTTCCCATCTCATCAAGCAACTTATGGAACTGATCCAATTTCCCGAGCATATACTTGGCACGCATCACCACGTTGTATGTCAAAACATCAGGTGAGTGCCCCTCGGCGATCATTTTCTGGTGAACCCACTCAATCAACGAATACTGCTCTATGGTCAGCAGAGTGTGCAGTATCGCATTGAATGAATTCCTAAATGGGCGATAATTGAAATTACTTGACTTGATGAACCTCTCCACCAGCCTCCGCCTCAATCCAGCCCGCCCCGATGTGCATACCAAGAGGTGGAACGTCCGGGAAGACACGGGCAGCCCCTTATCTGTCATATCCTCAAGCAGCCGCCACATCGCCTTGAGCTCCCCACACTCAGCAAAGATCTTCAAGATGAGGTTGTACATGCTCGTGCCGTGCCGGTACCGACCTCCTGCTCCTCCGCCCACAGGAAGAACTTGTACGCCAGCCTCGGGTACCTAGCACGGTTCACGCCATCGATCGAGACAACAAATTTGAGCAGCACTTCCCTCACAAGGGCGTTGGACACCCTCGGGCGCATTTCGTCGAGCGCATGGCGAGTGTTGAACCCCGGGCCGTCCTGAAGCAGGATCTTGACAATCCTATCCGCCTCCAGCCTCAGCTCCTCAAAGAACCTCCTCCGGAACCGGACCCCGCGCCAGGGACAAGTTTTCGCCATCATCGTCGTCGATCTCCGGCCGGACGGGGCGGCGTCGGCAGCCGGAGCAGCACTTCCTGCGGGACGCGTCCGCCATCAAACCCTGCCCCTCCTCCTCCTCCCCATTCCAACGCGGACGTCACCACCATCACTCTCCCTAGCTCCAGGCCCCTCCGCCCGCTCCCGTTCCCCGCGTGGACTCCGCAGAGCCCGCTGCGCGGCCAGAGGCGGCGGAGAGCGTCCGCAACGCGGGCGGGCGAGCGCCCGGTTTCATTGCGAGGGAGCGCTCAGGGGCTCGCGTGGACGCATCTCGCGCGAGCCACGGCGGAGCGGTGGCCGGCGAGCTCGGGGCACGGTGGTGGTGGCCGGCGGCAATGGCGGGCGGCGGCGCGAAGAGGGAGTTTGGCGAGAGGTGGCTGCTGCGACTGCGAGGGATGGAAATTTTCGGCTTCGGCACCGCCGACGCCGTACTGGGCCGCTACTGGAAGCGAATCGATTTTTTGTCTGGGCCGAAATGGTATCTTGTGTTGGGCTACGAGGCCCATGTTTGGGTAGTTTTCACAATTAAGCCCTTTTAGAAAACATTTTTACAAAAACAAAAGGAAATATCTTAGGCTGGGTTGGACAAAACATGTTGGGACCTTAATCCTACGCGCACGCAAAACGAAATAACTCATTAACATATGATTAATTTAATATTGACAAAAGCAAACTTAAAAAAATTGGATTAATATGCTTTTTAAAGCAACATTCCTATATAAAACTTTGCAAAAAAAAAACATAATTTAGCAGTTCAGGAAGCATGTGTAAAAAAACAAAAGGTAGAAGTTGGAAATGGTGAGAAAATAACTTAGTCTAGTACTATAAATCTTTCCATATATAAAAGTTTTGACACGTAACATATAAGCATAGTATTATGAGTCGAAAGTTTCATAAAACCACGTCATCGACTAATTCTTCTTTTCATCTACCATACATATAAGCTCTAAGTCAAATTAAATTTATGAATTCTTTTAATTCATTGTAAGCCTTAGCCACTCAAGATAATCATTTTATTATTATTTTGGCGACAGTAACAAGGTAAGCATTTCATTATTATCTTGCTATTTGCTATAGTAGTAACTCAAGTCCCAAAAAAGAAGAGGAAAAATGGGGTCTCGCAAAATAGTTAACAACGTGGTTTTATGAAACTAAATATAGGACTTTAATATCTGGAATTATGTATCAGATGTTAATATTCATTTATAGGATTATTTATTGTAAAGAGACGCAGTAAAGAAGGTTGTTTCCAAAATCATGGGGTAAGTCAACCACCCAAGTGTCTCGACTCCCATACAGGCACACGGCTCTAGCTTCGTCCTGCCACTTTGGACCAAACGTCCAAATCCAAATCATTCCTGCTTCATATTCAGGCCATGCATCAGCAGGAAGAACCGGAGATGTTGGTAGTCAATTACTCAATCGTCCGGTGATCTAACACGATATCGTTGTCGCACTCGCGCCTCGAAATGTTCATGGCACTTGTAAGCTACTTCCTCCGTTTCACAATCTAAGTCATTCTAGCACTTCCTACATTCATCAATATAAATGTGGGAAGTGCTAAAATAATCTTACATTCTAGCACTTCCTACATTCATCAATATAAATGTGGGAAGTGCTAAAATAATTTACACGGTGAAACGGAGGGGTGATAAATGTAAGAAGGGCTAGAATAACTTGATGAATGTGGAAAGTGCTAGAATGATTTACCTTGTGAAACGGAGGGAGGAAGTAGTCATCTGTTACATTTGGCAATTTCGGCGTGCACCTTGATTTTGATTAGCTGTTCACAGTTTCTTTCACACACACAATGCATGGAGATGACCGGTCTGAATCGCTCGGAAGAGAAGCAAAAGGGGACATTAACGTCAATGAACTTCTGGGCGCCACTCAGCAGGTGAAAAATAGCTAGCTGCAAAGATTGGAAATTTCCCAGTGTGTTTTCTGAAGAACTTTCATCAGTGATCAGGAAGAAAACGGTGAACACTTTTGTACTAGCAATTAGTTGAAACAAACAGTGTGTACCACAAGTCCACAAACCATTACAAGTTTCAACTGAACTTGGCCATTTTCAAAACGGGCTTGCTTACATACACACAGAAGACATCAAAAAACAAAAACTGCACATCGACACAAAAGCCGTACATAACGGCTTATTATTCCAAGCACACTGACACACTTTTCTTACACTTACACGTGTATACGTGGCAACATATAGACACACACGAGAGGATCCATTTCTACAACGCTTCATGTCATGCTTACGTTCGGCTGACGTTGGGTCTCGCCGATCTCCTCCCCGCGAATCACCGGCGCCGCTTCCACCCCCGCGCCATCCGCCTCTGCAAAAAAAAAAATCACACGAAAAAGAGAAAAAAAAAACGAACTCGATCATCAGCACATGATCCGGCTGCGAAAATGGCAAGTGAAATTTGAGATGTTTGTGTTTATGTACCTGTGGTGGTGGTGGGCTGCACGGTGTCGGAGACACGGGTGCCGCCGGTGAGCGACGTGACGGCGTCGCGCGCCTTGGCGAGCACCTGCGCGGGCGCCTCCCGCACCTTGGCGATCGTGTTCGCCCGGTTGCCGCCCGGCGCCACGGCGGCACGCGCTGCGCCACGTCGTCCTTGCGCCGCTGCACCGCGCCGGAGATGGCCTCGCTGAGCGCGCGGTCCTCGTCGCCCGGGCGGAGCTTGTCGGCGATGTGCCGGTGACTGTCACCCCCTTGTCCTGCTGCTGCTGCTGCTGCGCCCCGGTCGCCGGCTCGCCGGAGGCGAGGGTGGTGGAGGCGTCGACGTCGTCCTGCGACTGTGAGCCGGCGGCGCCGCCGGCGACGCCTGGTGTGGCGGTGCCGGCCGACTGCGTCACCTGCTGCACCTTGCCGGCCACGACCGTCCCGACGCCGGCGACCTTCTCGTACACCGTGGTGGCCAGCTTCTTGCCGTACTCCGTGGTGCCCGCCGCCGCCGACTTGATCTTGTCGGTGTACGTCGCGCCGGGCGTCGCGCCTGCAGCTGCGCTGTCGGGCGTCGCGTCCTTCCACTCCTCACCGGCGGGTGGCGGCGTCCGACACCGGCATTGGGTCGTTCTGCACGTCGGCGTCCGGCTTCCCGGCCGCGGCCGACGTGCTTCGGGTCGTCGGAGACGCTCATCGACTCGAAGGCGCGGACGACGGGCGTCGTGCCGATGTCCTCCCCCTCCCGCGGCACGCGCGTCGCGGAGCGCGCGCGCGCCGGGTCCTCGACGACGGGGCCGCCGAGGTCGCCGAGCCGCACCCTCGCGCGCCACCGTCGCCCTCCACCTCCTGCACCGACGGGATCCTCGCCGAGTCGTACACTGCAACCAACCAAACAAGTTCTCAAAACCTGACAACACGACGACGGCGGCGGCGGCGGCGGTGGACCGCACGCAGGGAGAGAGATCAACGGAGCAGGAGCTTACTCGGCGCGCCATGGACCTCGGGATCGGACTCCATGGCGACGGGCTTGTCCTCCTCGACGTCCTCCTGGTACCCGCGCTGGTCCACGTCACCCATCCTCTGCGCCGCCACATCGTCCTCGCCCTCCTCGCTGCTGCTACTGCTTCCGCTAGCGCGCTCGCCGCCGTTGTTTCCGCCGTGGCCGCCGCGATGTGTGTTCTTGATCTTCTTGACCTCTCCTTCACCTTCTTGAGCACCGGCTTGTGCTGCTTCTCCTCCCCACGGTGCATCTGCCCCTGTCCCCCCTCCTCCTCCGCCGCCGCTGCAACAAACACCCCCACCATTAATCACCAACCTCGCCGTCGCCGCCGCCGCCGCCGCCGACGGCGTCGTACACAGTGATCAAATCAATCACACACACACACACGCAAACTCACCGACGTTGCGGAGGCCGACGTCCTCGGGACGTGCTTGGTCGTGAGCATGGCCGGCGCATCCATTGTTTCTCAAGCTGATGTGTTGATCGGATTTGCGAGGTGGAAGAAGACGACGACGAGGAGGGGTGATGAGGTGTGGCAATGGCGAGGAGAGGAGGATATAGGAGGAGGAGGTGAGATGGGTGGGTGCACGTGGACGCACACGTGGGGTTGGGCGGGGAGGAGGGGATGGACGCGTGGCAGTGGCAGTGTCGCCGGAGAAGAGAGAAGCGACTCGAGGTGTCCACCTATAGTATCCGGGATGGACGCCGACGAGGAATGATTTGATCGGAATTTGATAAAAATTGACGATAATTTCATCGAAGTCCGTTGTCATGTGGCCGCGCGATCTTTGGACGCGTCCATTTTTGAGCCACTTTGGTCGGTGCTTTTCTTTTTTTCCCTAGAGAAAAGGGAAGAAAGTAACGCGTTGGTTTTTTTTTTCAGAAAAAGCTTTGTGGTTTGGATGAATGTAAACCACGGGACAGTATATTTGGATGCATAGGTACCATCGTTTGGCTTATTTTCTAATAAGCCAAAATGTCTTATTAGGGAAATAAAAATAAATTTTTGGATAAAACTTTTATATATGTGTTTCTTTGTGACTTAAAAGCCAATGTTGTGAAAAAAAACTACGTTGAAAATATCTTAAAATCAATTTCAAAATTAAGCTTGAATATTCAAAATTTGGCTTTTTCTTTGACTTATTAGGCCATCTGATGGGAACCATATACATCTGGAACTGTTCATACTTTATTCACACAGAAAAGAGAACATATGCTTTTTTTATCAAAAAAGCATTTCCGTGTTAGTTTTCGGAAGTAGCTATATAACATATCAGTTTTTATAAGATGAAAACATTTCAATATGACTATAATATAATTATGGTGTAATGTAGTTACAATAATGTCACTTACTCCATGTTACCTGCATACATCTAGCAAGAATCTCTCCCCAGAATAAATGATAAAGCATATCTAATGGTTCAAACTGTTATACGGTTCTTTTTTTTTTTATCAAATTCGTAATTTTCTGCATTTTTTAAGTTTTTAGCAAACACTAGTTTTTCTGTAATTTTTGGGTTCTGTAACTATTTTGGGCCGGCCACCTGCATGAATCTTCATTGGAAAAAAGTCCACATTGACTCCCTTAAAACTACGTCGAATCTAATTCATACCCCTTAACCAAAAAACGGGTAAGATGACTCCTCTAACTATTTAAACCGGTACAATTTGACTCCCTCAGTGGTTTTAGAGATGGTTTTGCTGATATGGCACTTTGACTCGGTCCAACTGGCTGACTCAGCACGTGGACCCACATGTCAATGTCACATTTTCTTCTCACTTTCTTTTCTCTTTTTTTCCCTCTTAACCCTTCTCTCCAAGGCCGAAAATTTCCCCTCTGCCTCCGAACGCCACCACAAACCACCGCCGTTCATGGATACCTTCAAGGACGCCATCGATGCTCTCTCCCCGCCGCGGGAACCCGGCTGGTGACGGATGCTCCTGTGCCCGTGCGCGACAGTCCTTCTCCTCGCCCATATCGCCTGGTCCATCGCCCCCACCACCTCCCAGCCGCTGCTCCTTGTCCCTCTCCGCGTCGTGGGCGGTGAGGTGGGCGGCAGCCGCGGCGACGAAGGTGAGGTGGGTGGCGGCCGCGGCGGTCCCGAGGACCACACCACCACGCTGGCGCTTCTTGCTCCGCGACAGCTCAAGCAGGAGTAGAAGAATAGAGAAGGATAGCATCGCATTGATCGATCTGTTTCTTTTGTCTGCTTTGCTCCTTTCCTCACTGTTATTTTCCTTGCTTGCTTTCTCTGCAACGAACGTAGACTAGCAATAGCCAAGCAAGCATCTTCGTTTCTCATCAGTCAGTAAATTGCAACAACAACAAGAAGAAGAAATTGGAGAAGATGAGGTGATGTAGTTGCAGGCATTAGTTGGATTGGAGTGGATGATGGAGGATGAGTCCTTGTTCGTGCTGGTGTGCGCCCTTCACCCAAGTCGCCGTCACGGGGTTCTGCGCAGCCGCGGTGACTGCCCAGGCGGAGCCGCGGCTGGGCGACCCCGCGACGGCGGCAGCGAACCGGCCTCCAGCGGAGCGGCGGCGACCTGGCCATGAGGCGGAGCGACGGGACGGTGGCGTGATCTCGGGGTGGAGTGGGGGCTGGAGCTCGGCCCGTATGCGGGAGCGGGGGCCGGATCGGCGGCGGAGAGCGGATGCGCTGCTTCCCGGCGAGGAGCGGCCTGTGGTGTGCGCTCGGGCAGGCGTCGAGCCTGGCGCAGCTGGTCGGCGTGGACGCGTTGTGGCTGGTCTCAACGGTCGTGCAGGCTGCGTTGGCGGCGCGATGTTCACGGACACGCCGTCCCGTGTGGCGGCGCCCGGCGTACTCAGCCAATGGCCGCGACACGGGCGCAGAGAAGACGTCGAAGCCGAAGACGGAGCGCTGGCTCCTCTCGTCGCCAGCCACTGCCCACTCCCAGCGTCCTGGAGAAAAAAAAAAGGGGAAAAAGAGAAATGAAAGAGATTTGAGGAAAACGTGGCATTGACGTGTGGGTCCCACATGCTGAGTCAGCTGGTTAGACCGAGTCAAAGCGCCACGTCAGCAAAACCATCTTCTAAAACCGCTGAGGAGTTAAATTAAACCGATTTTAATAGTTAGGGGAGTCGTTTTACCGTGGTTTCTAGTTAAGGGGTATAAATTAGATTTGGCATTCTTTTAAGGGAGTCAAAGTGGACTTTTTCCATCTTCATTCATCAGGATGGGCTCTGAGAGCCGGTCTGGCTTGGATGGGGCCGTTTATGGGCCGGTCCATGCATTCTGCCGCGGTTGGCCCGACGTGGCCCACCCCACCGCTGGGCCACCCTGCAGCCAGGCTTCCTCCGTGGTCTGTATGGGCCGGCCCTGCCGGTGTAGACTTTCTCGGGCTGCTTTCACTTCTTGATTTGATCATTTCTTCTGGAAAAGGCTATACATATGAAATCCTTCCTACTAAACTCTTATTACTAACACCGTTTGTATCAAGCTGTAGTATATGCAGATTTTCTGTAACTTTCGTTAGTTAATTCAAACAGTTCAGATTATTGTTTGTAAGGATTTTGTAGGTATTTTGTTTTTAAGTACGTGTAGCAGTGCTCTTCTTTATGGGGCAAGTGGTAACCGTGTCTATTATGTCACATGATAAATCGAGTTTAGTTTCGGTCGACTCACCATTGAATCTTTTACTCCACTCCGTATTTTAATGTATGACGCCGTTGATTTTTTTTACCAACGTTTGACCACTCGTCTTATTCAAAAATTTTATGCAAATATAAAAATACTTATGTCATGCTTAAAGAATATTTGATGATAAATCAAGTCACAATAAAATAAATTATAATTACATAAATTTTTTGAATAAGACGAAAGGTCAAACGTTTGTTAAAAAGTCAATGGCGTCATACATTAAAATACGGATGGAGTATTAAACCACTTACCTATATTTGATAAATCGAATAACTAGATTAAAGCTCATGGGCAATACGGCAGTCAAACACATGAACAGAAATTTCGATGTCATTTAGTTAGCGGGGATGTGTTTTATACGCTTTGCTAATTAATTAAGAACAAAACAATACGTGGCAGATAGTGGCATTTGATTATTTCTTTTCTCTGGAAACAAACAAAACACAACTTGAATTTATCAGTTTATGTGAAGCACCATTGGTGCGGCGTGGAATCGTGTACGTACAGCTTCATTCGTCAGGGTTTGAATCTCAGTGACAAAAATAATTATGGTTACATAATACTCCGATACCGTAAATTTTGGTACCTCCGATAAATAAAAATAGTATGTATTATGAATGATTTTATAATTTTTAAGGCGGTACCAAAAAGATACCGTAAATTTTGGTACCTCCGATAAATAAAAATTTAGATTAAAGATTTTGGTACCTCTCAAATATTATAAAATTTCTCATGTTTTATTAGTTAATGCAAAGGCTGAAAGCTTTATTTTTTTAAAAAAAAAATCAGTTTCCACGAATGGACAAATCCAAATGAACTATTCCGTCCATGTTTGCGGTTTGCCATTACAATCCAACTGGCAACAACAACCAATCAATTTACAGGGCCCAAGTGAATAAATGCGATTTCTTTCCACTGTTAATAGGATCCAAATTAAGTATAGAATAGTAGCCGCCGGGGGCAGCTATGTATCAATGTATGTACGGTGTCATGCATGAGTGATATTCATGGAGAAACACTCAGGGGTTTTTCGGCTAGCTCCACAAGTTGGTGGGCTAGACGACTTGGGTTCGAAGCAGTGGCGGATCCAGAAAATCGATTCGTTGGTGTCATAACGTGTCTATCGGTGTCATAGTATACTAATTATGCTTAGATCATAGTGTTATAATATATGGATAAGCAGTTTTGCGATAGGTTTTGTCAAAAATCGTCGGTGTCGTCTGACACCGGTCGTAGTACTATAGATCCGCCCCTGGTTCGAAGTCTCACCCCTTCTAATTATTTGATATTAGGTCATTCCCTAATATTCGCGTATGAGTGATATTCATGACACAATGCCAAAATATTTGAGCACAGTGATTTTTTATACTAGGCCTTAAGTCCTTAACTGTACGAATAACATGAAGCATTAATTTGGGACTATTTTGTCATAAAACGGTATGTCTTTTTTTTACTACTCCCTCCATCTGCTTTTATAGTCATATTTCCAAATCCAAATATGAAAAATTTATTTTTGAAAGGCATATTTCAATATCCAACAACCTATCATCTTAATGACTTTCTCGGATTTAATGCATGACTCTTTATTCTTAGAGCACCCACAATGGTAAAGTAAGATGCTCTCTATAAAACATGTACATCTCATCAATAGACTAGATTAATAGTAAACCACCTCAATAGTATGTCTACATGGGTATCTATAGCTCTCTAATACATTGCCTCGTTTTTCTCTATAGACTATCTCCAGGTTAGTAGATAGCTTTGCTCTCTCTCTTCATTTAATTCCTTCAAAGTAGGAAAATATGCTGATATTGATCTCTTATAGAGAGCCTATAGATAACCATTGCGGGTGCCCTTACACACATGATTAGCTATATGGGTATTGAGAAATGTAAATATTAATGAATCACTTGTTTATAAGGAATGACTAGTAGCATGTTAAAAAGATGATAAGTAGAATTAATTATCCTTGGTCTATGTGCCAAGATGAAATATAACTATATCAAAAATAGATAGAGGGAGTACTATAAAAGCTAATGGTGGTGGTGGCCACCAATGACCAACCCACTATCACTAAATTTGCACGTCCCACAAATTAGTCTTTGATATTTTCTAATACTCCCTCCGTGTTTTAATGTATGACGCCGTTGACTTTTTAACCAACGTTTGACCATTCGTCTTATTCAAATTTTTTATGCAAATATAAAAATACTTATGTCATGCTTAAAGAATATTTGATGATAAATGAAGTCACAATAAAATAAATGATAATTACATAATTTTTTAATAAGACGAAAGGTCAAATGTTTATCAAAAAGTCAACGGTGTATTATACACATTCCTGTCTCAACGATTTCTCCCAATCTATGCTCCCTCCATTTTGAAATGACTGACAATGGTCAATATTTATTTTGGAACTTCCACCACTCGTTTTTAAAAATACATATACTAAAGAAAACCATACTTGCATCCTAAATATAAGCGCAATACTTTTGTTCATCATGATCTGAATATTTAAAAGTAATTATTTTCGTCGGGATATTTAGAAGTAATTATTAATCAAAGTCAAAATAGTGATAGTCAACCGTGTCAGTTATTTATAAAAGGAGTGACTAATTGAGAATATATCCGTGCAAACAAAACAACACCATAACATTTAAACTGTAACAGTCCATCCTACAGAAACCACGGGGTCCAGCCCAGTCATCCGACGGATAAACTGAATTACACGTAGCACCTCACTTATACTTATACTTTCGTTCTCACTTCGTATAAAATGTTTAAACTGTAAGTGTATTATTGTCGAAGGGATAATATCTTATAAGTTGTTCACTTTTTAGTAAGGTGGTATGGTGCTAATCAAGTGTAGAATTATTATGAGATAGGCTAAATGCCACATAAATTAGGCAGGATGATCGATCTCCAATATGGACAAAAATGCCAATGACCAAAACTCTCATGGATGCCTAACTTATCTGCTTGGACGATGTTGTTTGGTGCCGGAGCCACGTCGATCTTGATTGATCCCCTGTTCTTGTTGTGATCCAATTAATTTGGAACAGACCAATTCTGCACAGTACGCACGTATGAATATCCACTGCTCATAGTCAAAGAGACCCATACGAGAGTACTATACGAAATGCACGCACCTGTCAAGGATGATCCATGTGTGAGTCTCTTTCTTTTCCATTTCAATTCATCCATTAATATTCTTCATCTGTTTAGCTAAGGACGAAGAACACTCGTACAGTACAGTACTCCTCCGTTTCAGATTATAAGACGTTTTGACTTTGGTTTGCTTTGAGTTTGACCAAATTTATAGAAAAAGTAGTAATATTTTCAACTCAAGATAAATTTATTATAAAAATATATTCAGTTATTGATTTGATGAAACTAATTTAGTATTATAAATATTAATATATTTATTTATAAACTTAGTCAAACTTGAAACAATTTGATTTTGACCAAAGTTAAAATGTCTTATAACTAAAACGGGAAACAGAGGGAGTACTATATTAGCTAGCTATAGTCGTAGTCATTGCGTTCTTACGTGCCTAACATATCATGTTTCACGTTTGTATGGTGATCGAACCTGCAGGACACGTACATATGGCATTCTTCATATGATAGTTACTACTACTCCATTCTTGTTTCAGAATGTAAAATGCCTTTTAAGTAAACCTTTTAAATTTGATCAAGCATATATTAAAAAAAATAAAGCAACATTTATAACATAAAATTACTTTTATTAAATCCACCTTAAACATTATATTTAACATACTCCTTCCGTCTCAAAATATAAGTATTTTTAGACTCTGACACGGTCTACGAGATGCTACATTGATCAACAATATCTATAAAAGTAAAATGTTTTAAATAAAAAGAGTTGCATATTATGATAGTTTGTTCAATGATAAATCTACTAACATCAATTTTATATGATTGATCTTTTTTATTTTTTTTCTATTAATAGTCAAAGTTAAAAATGTTTGACTTGTCACTATGCTAAAAATACTTATATTTTGGGACGGAGGGAGTATTTGTTTGGTGCTATAGTTTAGATCAAACATAAATAACTTTGACTTACGATAAAAAAGAAACATAAACATTAAACTACCTCCGTTTCGAGATATAATAAATTTAGGTACAAATCTAGACATCATTGTTTAGTTAGTATATTCTTAAACGGTTGAAGTAGTACATAGATCTAAGGTTACTTCCATGTTCAATTATCTAAAAAAGCCGTTAATTTTATTGTTTGTCATGTAGAATCAGTGAGTGAGAATAATTAATCTCAGACAGCGCGCATTGGGGCCATGCTCATCTGTCTTCCGTCTGATCATAACGATATGCTCATATGCATGGTAATCAAGCGTTGCATCCAAATATGCCAAGTAGGATGAACCGCTGTTACGTGCACGCATCTGCTACTACGGTTGCGTGCTTCGATTCGATCTCATGTGTCCTCCGTCCGGGGCTGCTAGCTGGCGTGTGCGCGTAAGCAGCGAGCACTCCCCCCTCCTCCTTCGTCTTAATATACTTAACACTAATGATAGTAATTAGAAAAGATTCTGGAGATTTTTTTGATATTTTTTTACTAACAGACTAAAAAAATTTTAAGTTGGATTTGAAAACATTTGATTTAAGTTTTAAATTTTAAAGTCAAATTTTAAAAACTTTCAACTCAAATTTGAAAACTTTTAACTCAAATTCGAAAACATTCAACTCAAGAATCGAGATTCGAAAACTTTCAAATCCAAATTTGAAAACTTTCAACTCGAGATTAGAAAACTTTCAAATCAAGATTTGAAAAAATTTGAAAATTCAGGCTCAGATTTGAAAATTTTCAACTCAAAAATAAAACTTTTAAACTCAAAACATGCTAAAGAATAAAAAAATAATCAGAAAAAAGTGGGAAAAAAGAAAAAATGGGTAAAGAAAACGAAAAAAAATGTGGGAGGAGGCGCGCGCGCGTATTAGCGATTCCGCCTCCGTCCATCCCATAAAAAACTAATCTAGAATTAGACACTACTAAAAAAAGTGTTTTTCCAGGCGGCCCAATCATATTTTCGTTGGCGGACAAGCTATCCGCTTACACCTCAACGCCTGCGAAAATCGCAGGCGCGCAACAGGTCCTCCTGCGAAAATAGCTTCGAGTGTTAAAAAAATATGGGCAACCACCGCCGTTTTCAGCGGTAGCTTCCCGTTCCCACCCATTCCCTATCCAATCCAGTGAATCCAAATTCAATTCATCCAGATCATCCAAAAATCACCGAATCAATTCATCCAGTTCATCCAAAATCACCGAATCAATTCTAGCAAAGATAGCAAATAAAAACATTCCTAAAATCACGGCCGCCGCCCTGCCGTTGTCCGCCGCTGCTGCACATCCGCGCCGCGCCGTCGTCCGCTGCCGCCACACGGCCGCGGCCCGCCGTCGTCCGCGCCGCCGCCGCCTCAATCCCCTCGCCGCCGTGGCCGGGAGCCGCGCCACCTCGACCCTCCTCGCTGCTGCCGCCCTCCGCCGCCACCCCCGCTCGCCGTGCTCCCCCGCCCCACTCCGGCCAAATCTGGGAGGGAGGGCCGGACCGCTGGCCACGCTCCCCCCCCCCCGCCCCCCTCCGGCCAGATCTGGGAGGGAGGCGGAGAGCCGTGCCCCTCGACCCTCCTCGCCGCTGTTGCCCTCCGCCGCCACCGCCCGCCGCCACCGCTGGAGCACACGTCGCCACCGCTGGGAGCCGCCGCCGCCTCCGGCCGGCGCCCGAGGAGAGGAGAGGTGAGGAGAGGCCGGAGGGGAGAGGAGGAGAGGAGAGGGGAGGGGAGGGGAGGCCGGTGAGGAGGTGTGAGAGGAGAGGGAGGGGAGAGCCGGTGTGGAGGGGAGAGAGAGGTGGAGACTTAGAAAAAATGTAGCTCCCGCAAGTCTATTTATATCAAGTCTATTTTCGCAGGCGGACAGTAAATTTCACCCCGATTTATATTTTTGTAGGCGGTCATTTGGCTCTAAGGGTCATGTCCGCCTGCGAAAATAAAACCCCCACGTCGGGAAAAATGCCTTTTCTAGTAGTGAGAATTGATATTTCCAATTTGTTCTACTAGATTGTATCAAATCCAATTCTAAGTTAATTCCAATTAAATTCATGCAAAACTTTTTCAGTGAAATCGGCGCCAAACCAGCCTGTTGTGCAATATGGTTTGTTTACGTGCCACGAGAGGAGGTAGGAGAGCTACGTCCAAGCTTTATTTACACGTAGGCAATATATATACTCCCTCCGTTTTAAAATGTTGACACCGTTGACATTTTAGTACATGTTACCGTACGTCTTATTAAAAAAAATTGTGAAATATGTAAAACTATATTGTTACATGAAAGTATATTTAACAATGAATCAAATGATACGAAAAGAATAAATAATTACTTAAATTTTTTGAATAAGACGATTGGTCAAAACAGTACTAAAAGTCAACCGTGTCAAACATTTTGAAACGGAGGTAGTAGCATTTTTTCTTTTCTAGCTTCTTCTTTTTGCTTTGACCAACCCTATCAATGTAACGTCCGTCGAATTTGATCGGTCGTTCGAAAAAAATATGGTTTGTTTACTTTTGATTGTTGTGACGAAGCCAACTTAATTACCTGCAAATCTGGGAAGGCTTCAATTCATGATTTCGTCGCCAGCATGCCCATTCCATGCACCGATCAGGCATTAACTTGGGACGTTGCCGGCAGGAAAATTTGAGGTACGTGTCATTCAGTACATTAATGCACTCGCTTTCCTTTGAGAGGCAGTTGCAGCCCTATTTCTCCTTTTTTTTTTTCTAAAAATCTGGTTATGCATCTCATCATCTAGTACCTGTTATATAGCCGTAGTAAAAATATAAATTTAGAATGTTTTTAATTTTTTTTATTGAAATTTATTCTCAATTCGGTTTTCAAACCCTTATTTCTTTATTTTTCCAAAACTAGTTAACGGTCCGTGCTTTGCAACGAATATTACAAGAGATTAAAGCAAAAGCAAAAAATATATATAAACTTATAGCATAGTTAGTTAATTAGGCATATAATGCCATATTCAAAAAGAAAAAAAAATCATTCATTGTGCATGACGACTTTATGGCGTTGATGCAAACTCAGACACCACCACTAACATCGTCATTTAAAGTACTCCGTATAGATATATCTATCATACATCGTTTAATTATTATTCTATGATAAAATTTAAACTGTAGACTTAAATTTATTTAGAAAATGATGGAGTACTCCCTCCGGTTCTATAATAATTAACGTTTTGAATATGATTGTGATAAACTTTTATAGCTTTGACCATCAATAACTTTAAAAAATATTTAATTTAAAGAAACTAGAATAACATATATAGATTTGTCTTTCAAAGCACTATAATAAAAATAAACATGCATTTATTTATTGTGTATATTATAATAAAAAAATAATGTCAAATATATATTTTATAGACCGTGTCATTGTCTAAAACGTCAATTAAAATGAAACTGGAGGGAGTACATATCTATACATGAACCTCTGTTTTTCTGCGACACGCCGACACCTCCTATCTATAAATACCCAAACCAACAGCCAAATTAAGCAGCAGGCAGCAGCCAACTGCATCGATACCGATCGATCACTCGACCGACCATCTCCAAGCAAAGCAATGGCGAAGTGGGCGGCGATCACGCGCGCGTTGCTGCTGCTGCGGGCGCGCGTGGGCGCCGGCGCCGGCGGCGGCGCAGTGCAACGCCGGGCAGGCTGGCGATCTGCGCGGGCGCGATCATCAGCGGGTCGGCGCCGTCGGCGTCGTGCTGCTCCAACCTGCGCGCGCAGAGGGGGTGCTTCTGCCAGTACGCGCGCAACCCGGCGTACGCCTCCTACATCAACAGCGCCAACGCCCGCAAGACCCTCACCTCCTGCGGCATCGCCATCCCCCGCTGCTAGGCTCGCTCGATCTCCCGCCGCCGCGCGCCGCCGCTCGCCGGCGCCGGCCATGGTGTGTGTACGTGCGTGCGCTTGAATAAAAAGGACGTGAGTTTGAATTAATAGTTATATATATATCCAGCACGCGTGTTTGATCGATGGATGGTGTGTCTTTTTGGTATTCAAAGTTTGAGTTCCGAATTTGATCGTCAGTTTATATATCTTGAGCTGATCTGTACTGTTGTCTAGTTTGTCTACCAATCTCTCTCATGGAATTTCTCGTACACAAATTTGAACCCTGGGATAATACGAGCGTTCTGATATGATCAAAACCGAGATGATACGTGCGTGCGTGCGTCCAACTTGTATTTGAAAAGAAAATGATATACTCTATTTTCTTCACAAAGTATAAGTAAAATGGACCCTTTGATTTTCTAATGACTTTACTGGTTGTCAACCTTTATGCCACGATAATTTTACTGGTGGTCTTATGTCCAACTAATGATGAATATTATGTGAGGAATTTACGGTCATTGAGAAAGTATATCTTGAGGTATCTAAATTTTACACTAAAATTTTTTTGGTACCTTGAGATACAAAGTACCTAGATGCACTAAATTTACACTATAAAATATGGTAACTCTATATCCCTTCTTAAGAATGATAAAATTATCCATATTATGCAGTGCAAGGTTAAAAAAGAGAGAAAAACTCAGAACGTAAAAGACATTATGAAAACTCAAAAGCATGCACTTAACAATTTATTTTTCCCCAACCAACACATTTTTTTGTTTTCCCAATTGAGTCTTCTTAGCCCCTGAAGCTTGCATATGGTTTGGGGGAAGAACACGAGGGAGGACCTTCTGAAGGTGAGTGTTTGCTATAGAAATGGTGCTACCTTCAGTCCCTAGTATAATAACAAAGCAATACCACTAAACCGGTATTAAGGGTTAGTGCAAAAAATTTTTACATACATTTTGAAAATAAAACAAGTGTAATAAATCAAATTTTTATTTGAAATTTTAATAGGACAATGGATTTTTTTTATTGGGAGCATTCATAAAAAAATATCATGAGCATTGGTACGTAGTCCTATCTTTGTATAAATGTTCCTCATTTGTTAATGACTTTTATAAACAATAAAATAAATACATACTTTTTATTTCATTATCTAAATATAAATTTTGTCATAAATAATGTATTCCACAACAAACTCAAAACTATAATAGTCTCATGCGACAAATTTTTACATTTTCAATAAGTAAGTCATAAATTTGTATGTTCATCCAAAGGGTAAAAATTGTCATTTTTATAGAAATTAGATGGTCAACTAACGAGAGAGGCATGGAATAGATCAAAATCAAATTTTGGGGTATACAAGGGAAGTAAGCAAAATTCAAGGACATAGAAGAGATTAGCTAAAATTTTAGGGGTATACAAGGGATTTTCTCTAACAACTAATACCCCTGAACGGCTGTTGGCATGGAATCCAGCTAAAATGGAATGGAGAGAAAAAATATTCTTGTATTCCTAATCCTACTCAAACTATAATAAATGCTCCTTCACAACTCATAAATTTTTACATGGATTTCACGGGATTTCAATTCCCGTGAAATCACTTCATTCTAAAGACGACCTCATGCCCTAAGAGCAAAGTCCTGAGATAGATATATCATTATTTCATTACTCCCTTTGAATCAGATTATAAGTTCGTTTTGATTTTGATCAAAGTCAAACTACTCCAAATATTTGACTATGTTTTAATTTTTACAACAACAAATTAGTTTTATTATATCAATAATTGAATATATTTTCATAATATATTTGTCTTGGTTTAAAAATGTTATTAACTTTTTTACAAACTTTAAACAGTTTGACTTTAAGCAAAGTCAAAACGACTTGTAATCGAAAACGGAGGGAGTACTGTAGATTTGATTTTTTGGACGACACCCTCAGTAAGTTACGGACGGACATAAGTTCTATCACGTGCAACAATCGCTCTCCAGGGGACCATTTAAGGAGCCGCATTAATGCTAGTATAGATGATTCCACCCAATATTTTAACCAAAACGGAATGGGCCAAACATAAGAATGACAACTTTACAAGCTTGAATTTTTCCAAGCGAAAACACTTACTCTCTCCGTTCTAAAATAAGTTAACTTTAACTATAAATTTAGACATTGTATATGTTTAGATTTGTTAAAATTTAGACATTGTATATGTTCAGATTTGTAGCTGTAAGTTAGTTTTACTTGGGATGGAGGGTGTACGCGAGATGTTGATGATGTGTATGGTTATGTCCAAACGCCTTCAGTTTATTTGGCACAGAGTACTGTTCTTTTCTGTAGAGCATTGAGAGTGCCATGAAGGCCAAACAGATTACCACAAGACCCATTTATTGGTGCTCATCTGCCCGAATTTATTTGCTAGTCCTACATCCGCTGTTTCCGTTCAACGTTCAGGCTTTGGGTGTGTTTAGTTCAATAGAAAAATTGAAAGTTTAAAAAAATTGGAACGATATAACATAAAAGTTAAAAGTTTGTGTCTATAAGAAAATTCGATGTAACGAAAAAGTTTACAGAAAAATGTTGGAATCTAGACAGGGCCCAGGTATTGAAAGCTGCAGTGCAAAATGTCTGAAACGGCACGCACAAGTGGAAGTGGTAGTTGCCACTAGCAAATTCTACTAAAGTAGGACGGTACTCCTGGGTAACTTAAAACCAGATTAGATATATCTGGGCTGTGTTTAGTTGATGGCAAAGTTTGGATTTTGGTTGAAATTGGAGATGATGCGACTGAAAAGTTGTGTGTGTATGACAGGTTGATGTAATGAAAAAGGACTGAAGTTTGGATCCAAACACAACCCTGGTATTATGAATTTGTAGACCTTACTACCTTAGATATATGTTGGAACAAAAGGAGTATTTTATAACGGTTTCTATCGGTGAAATCGGCAAAGATATGCTACCAGCCTACCACCTTAACTACTCACAACAGAATACTAATTTCCTAGTGATAGTATAATAACTCATATAAATCAACGGTTAATTTTTAATGAATGATAATGTTGATAATACTGAGAGCATCATAAAGTTAATTACCATAGAAGTGTTTTTACGAACCTACCGTGGTAACAGAGCAGTACTGTAAGTTAAACATCACTTTCGTTTTAAGAAAAGTTAAACACCACTTTTAGCTACTTTCAGAGTTCCGATTTCCGATCTTGTGGGAGCGTGAAATGCTACTTCAGAGTTCAGTATTCTGAGATGATCTGTGGTGTCAAGTTTATCTACCGATCTCTCAACTAAACAGAATCGTCCAAAATTTTTGTAATGTTGGACATGTTGGCTATGACACCTTCAATCGATAACAACAGATGCCACGACTGTGTTCTTTTGAAGGACTTGGGAACCTCTTCCCTCAACACATAAAATGAAGTGACATATTAACGCATCGAAGCAAACCAGAATCAAACACCGCAGATGTAAAAATCATCAACAAAAACTCCAACCCAAAATTCAATTGGCCATAACTGCTTCCATGCCTTGCATTGGTCGAGAGACGAGAGCATATGTCCCCAGTGGCAATTGATGTTGTCGCTGTTGTCGCCGTGGACCATATCACTCTCCTCTGCAGCCAGCCAGAACGTACGGTGTCGCCGGCCGTCGTCACAGATTAGGAAGGGGAGATGCAGGCGGCGGCGGCGATGGCGAGACTTCTGTCGTTCTTTTCTTTTCTTTTCTTTTTTTGTGGCCTCCTGGGCAGTTTTTTTTTCCCTGGTAGTAATGGGCCTTTTCCGACGGATTGTAATCCGATCACAGCCCATCCAAGCGCACATTTTCAGCCCAAATGGAAAAAATTACGGGGCGGTATTATACACCTGTTTTAGGACCAAAACCAGTCTTATAAGTTGGGCATAAACCGTGTCGACAGAGAATCCGGCTAAAATGGATGAAAAAATGTATTTGTATTAGGGATAAATGCGAGTCCTACTGGTACCAGGATAAAGGCTCTTTGAAAGACATAAATCCACTCTAATCTAACCTACTTAAAAATTTATCGTAATTTTCTTATCGTCACAACTTCGCCATTTGTCCGATTTCTTGCCATAGCGTGTGTATCCCATAGTCCACCTTGATTTGTTGCGCATATTCCACATTTCCACTGAACCATCTCCTGATCGAGCCCGCAGCTTGGTCATCTCCAAATTTCAAACTGCCAACTTGAACATGAAACTGGAAGAGGGAGAGCTTTGATTAGTCAAATCGGACTCAAATCCATCCAAATAAAATCAGTATAGGGAGAACTCTAATCCACCCCAATAAAATTAGAGAAATCGATGTTATTGCAACACAAATAAATCGACAAATCGGACATAGGGTTTGTTCGACTGGCATTTTCTGCAGCTGCAGCCACACAACACAAGTGCTGCCGTAAGAATGGCAGCCGAATAGGCCCATGAGATTTGCGACTCCATCTTGACCTCCTTCAGGCTTAGCATTGGTCAATGGCATCTGGTCCCGCTTTAAGGGATCGTTTGATGCCGTGGCCATGCCGTCGCTAATTGCACCCTCCTTCTCCACTATCGCCTATGCCTAGATCCACAGAAGATGGGTTGGTCACCGACCTCAGTCCTGCTCGCCGCTCTCCGCCCATTGTCAGCCTCCGCCTTGCTAGCCGTCCTCCGCTGTGGGCCTCCGCAGACCTTGAGTGGAGATGGGAGGGTCGAGGCGGAGGACGGGAGGAGGAGAAGGAGGCGGCGAACCCGCAGCCACCGGCTACTCACCTTCTCGATTTAGGTTTATCATGCGGGTACGTTCACCTTCTCCCTCTCTTTCTCTTGACACTGACGAGAGACGAGCTAGGAGAGAGACTGAGAAACAAGAATCGATGAGAGAGCGAGAGAGATAAGTCTTGACCGGCTGCTCGTGCTGATCTGGCCCAGCCGGCCAACTCAACGTGGCAAACGTGTGCAAACTAACTGGAGAAAACGTTGCACTATTGTATTGTGTGATTATACAATGCACGGGCAAAAAAAGTCATCCATTTGAAAACAATATACTACCTCCATCCAAAAAAAAATTCTATAAAATTAAGGACAAATTAGAAAGATAACCAGATGATCATATATAGTAAGCTTATTTAATGAACACAATACATGGACACACATTATATATAAACTTGATTAAAAATAAGGTTGAGATAACATGTTAAGAGATGAGATGAAAGGAAAGGAGATTACAAGGAAACAAATTTTGATGTAATCAATTTGTTTTGTTAGGTCCCACATTAGTAGAAACACAATTTTTATGGGACAAAGGTTTAAAGGTAGAAATTTAATTTTTATGGAACTAAGGCAGTAGAAGTTTCATAAAAGAAAACGTGTGATGCGAAAATAGTTAATGACCTCAGTCTAAATTTTCATCAATTGACTACAGCGCAAAGTCTCGCACAACCGTTGCGCGAAGATGACATGGGAATGACGTCGCGGGTGATATCGCACAGTGAATGCACGAGATCTCGCGTAATTGAAGAGCGAGACCGAACGGTCTCGCTGAAGCAACGAGCGACACTGTCTGACAGCTCCTTTTGATTAGTGATTAATTACTCAATTAACAATTAACTAATAATAATTAGTTATTAATTATCCTGATTAATAATTAATTAATCGCTAATTAGGATAATTAATCGCTAATGAAATCGGCATGGCACGGTATCGCGCATTGCTTCAGCGAGACCGAACGGTCTCGCTCTTCCATTCCGCGAGACCACGCAGTCTCGCGCCGCTTCTGCGTGATACCATCCGTGACGTCGTTCCCACGTCATCTTCACGTAATGGTTGTACGAGACCGACGGTATATTTCTATAATTTTTTTTTGCATACCGAATATTTTTGAGAAAAAAATGAATGAACAGTATATTTTGAAATTTAATTCAGTCGTTCACCCATCTGTTTCTCCCATGCTAAATCATCAGGCGCACACATCAAGATCATCGTTCACATCCCGAACGTGTAGAGCCATGCATTGTTCAAACAAAAATATACCTTTTGTGGTAATTACACTCCGTCGATGTTTATGATTTTGCTCCGGTGCTTGGATAAATCATTGAGGTCAAACCTCATCCACCTTACCATTACCCAGTGCAATGCAGGAGTATTTTGCTAATTTTACAAAAAAAAAATGAATTAACTCAACTAGCAGGATGTCTCGAGCACCCCATGAATTTATATCATGATGCAAAAACTATATATACCCTATATCCTATATTATAAGTAGTTGAAAGTTTGTCCTAAATGAAACTTCTTAAAAGTTGATTAAGTTTGTATAAAATACATTGTATTTTAACCACAAAACCAATATTTTATGAAATATATTCAATAGTAAATTTAATTAAACAAATTTGCTGTATGTCGTAGAGGATGTTATATTTTTTTCTATATATTTAGTCAAACCCAACGAAGTTTAACATAGTACAAACCCATAACATCTTATCTTTCAATAATTTACAATAATCAACTCGTTGACTTTGTTTGTCACCAATAGTAGATTTCCATAGGAGTAGTAGTTTCACTGCCATCTCATCTAGAGTTCTGACTTTATCATAGTAGTACTAGTGCTACGACCGTTCTTCTTGGCAAAATTTGCCACATGATACCAAAAAGTCGTCTAATTGGTTGGGATTTATCAATGGACATCACAAAATTTGTGTAACTGGTTGTAGCACACCCGAGACAATATTGTATCATTTGCAAT
Organism: Oryza longistaminata; assembly: GCA_009805545.1. Lineage (NCBI taxonomy): Eukaryota > Viridiplantae > Streptophyta > Magnoliopsida > Poales > Poaceae > Oryza > Oryza longistaminata. The sequence goes on from CM020178.1 coordinate 3,377,462, forward strand.
GAAAAAGATAGGAGAGAAATTTCAAAAGAACATAAATGCCCCCGCGCGGCCTCACCAGCATGTAAACCGGCCTATTGGATCTGGTTCAAGTTCAACCGTACCCAATCGCACTAATCGTTCACCCTCACAACCGAAATCCCCATCCAAACCTAACCCTAGGCAGTCGGTGGCGGTGGCTTTGGCGGCGGTGGGCGAGCGGCTCTGGGAATCAATGGCGGGGCTTCAATGGAACCTCAATGCTCGTAAAAAAAAAGGCACTTTCTTCCCTGCTAACTTCTTCCTCGGCGATATCATCCCCAACGCCGTCGATGCCTACCAACTTCACAGCTCCACCCGTCGTCGATTCCCAGAGCTGGTCGTCCGCCACCTCTAGCCGCCTAGGGTTAGATTTGGATGAGGATTTCAGGTGTGGGGTTGAACGATGAGTGCGTTTGGTTGAACTAGACCCATTTGGGGTTACATGCTGCTGAGGTTGGGGGCATTTTTGTCATTTTGAAATTTCTCTCTCATCTTTTTCACCGGAAATGGTAAAATATTATCTCAGATGTCCTATAGACAATTATACAAATTTTGTGGTGTCTATCGACAATGTCGCGTATTTGCGATGTCTCCCAACCAATTACAGGACTTATGGCCTGTTTGGGGGGAGTTTTAGATTCTGAGAAGCAGCTGTTTGGTAGCCAGCTTCTGAGAATCTGGAAAAGCTCTGAAACCCAGCTTCTCCAGCTTCTGGCTTATTAGTTTATTTTTCAGAATCTGTAACTACAGATTCTCAGAAGCTGTGGATTGTTTAGGACAGCTTCTAGCAGAAGCAGCTTTTGGGAAAAGCTGCAGCTGAGACAAGCTCCCCCAAACAAGGCGTTATAATGTTATGCGACAAATTTTATCAAGAAGAACAGTCGTAGCACTAGTACTACTATATATGATAAAGTCTGAGCTATAGAAACCAATTTCTTTTGGTACTAAAGGAGTACAAGAAATGGCCTGCCTCTTCTGCGACACCTCTCATCATCTATAAATACCCGGGACGTGCGTGCTTTCCCCTACACCACCACTAGCCAAAGCAGCAGTCAACTGCCGCATCGATCACATCACATCAACCAGTAATCAATTGACCAAGCGGTTCTTGCGCCTAGCTAGGTAGCTCGAGCAATGGCGAAGTGGGCGGCGGAAGCGACGGTGATGGTGGTTCTGGCGGTGACGGTGGCGGTGGCGGTGGTGGCGGCGCAGGCGCCGCCACCGGCGCAGTGCGATCCCGGGAAGCTGTCGGCGTGCGCGGTCCCGATCTTCTTCGGGACCGCGCCGTCGAAGTCGTGCTGCTCCAACCTGCGCGCGCAGGAGAAGGACGGGTGCTTCTGCCAGTACGCGAGAGACCCGATGTACGCGTCCTACATCAATAGCACCAACGCCCGCAATACCATCGCCGCCTGCGGCATCGCCCTTCCCAGCTGCTAGGCTGGGCTTCGATCGCCATGATGCGTGGCGTATATTAAATATATGGTGTGTGCTTGAATAAAGGATGTGAGTTTGAATCAGTAAGAACTATCGATCGATTAATGCACCCCCCGTACGTACGTGTTTGATCGATCGATCAGCTGGTGTCTCCTGACTATTTATGTTTGAGCTAATTTCCGATCTTGTGTGGGGTGGTACTATCAGTAGTAGTACTACTACACTACTACTAGTACTACTACTATAAACAAATATATATTTTTGATGTATAAAAAAATATACACATATACAAATTTTGTATATGATGTGTGTCAGGGTTACGGATAAAGTATACCTTTTACCCTTGGATGTATGCTGTATACCGATACGATATACCTGTGCGTACACGGATGTTTCCTTTACTCATTAAGGAAATTCATCGTGTAACAGAAACGGAATCCATGGACGGAAGGAGTCCTACTCGGAGTGAACTGGGTCGTTACTGTATCGTGTGGGGTCTGATATCTCCGAGTTCTACTTGAAGATCAACTGACCCGCGGTATAAAACGGACCCCCGGGAGGACCTAAGGCATCAAATCTCATCGCCAACACAACCACCACAGTCTGCGAAGTCGGATCCTACAGGAGCAATTCGCCGGGTGATCTAGTCGAACCAAGTCGACTACAGTCTCGTCGGTATCATCGAGTTCTACTATTCCCTTTGTAATATGTGGTTTCCATTATATAATCCCATACCAACTAGATTAGGGCTATTACCTATTAAGGGGTCTGAACCAGTATAATCCATGTTTCTTGTTTGCTTGATGTCGTACTACGTAAATCCTCGTACCAGCGTACCCCAATACCCTCTATATCCGGTCTACGAGTATCCACTGTCGACAATGTGTATAAACTTTGTATACGATGTGTACAAACTTTATATACGAAGTATGCAAACTTTGTATACGTACGTATTAAAAAACCGAAAAAACCAAAAAACACATCATATGTATACATATACGTATACAAGTATACATACTTTATATACATATGTATACAAAGTTTGTACATACGTATAAAAAGTTAATTACACTCCGTCGATGTTTATGATTTTGCTCCGGTGCTTGGATAAATCATTGAGGTCAAACCTCATCCACCTTACCATTACCCAGTGCAATGCAGGAGTATTTTGCTAATTTTACAAAAAAAAAATGAATTAACTCAACTAGCAGGATGTCTCGAGCACTCCATGAATTTATATCATGATGCAAAAACTATATATACCCTATATCCTATATTATAAGTAGTTGAAAGTTTGTCCTAACTGAAACTTCTTAAAAGTTGATTAAGTTTGTATAAAATACACTGTATTTTAACCACAAAACCAATATTTTATGAAATATATTCAATAGTAAATTTAATTAAACAAATTTGCTGTATGTCGTAGAGGATGTTATATTTTTTTCTATATATTTAGTCAAACCCAACGAAGTTTAACATAGTACAAACCCATAACATCTTATCTTTCAATAATTTACAATAATTAACTCGTTGACTTTGTTTGTCACCAATAGTAGATTTCCATAGGAGTAGTAGTTTCACTGCCATCTCATCTAGAGTTCTGACTTTATCATAGTAGTACTAGTGCTACGACCGTTCTTCTTGGCAAAATTTGCCACATGATACCAAAAAGTCGTCTAATTGGTTGGGATTTATCAATGGACATCACAAAATTTGTGTAACTGGTTGTAGCACACCCGAGACAATATTGTATCATTTGCAATGAAAAAGATAGGAGAGAAATTTCAAAAGAACATAAATGCGCCCGCGCAGCCTCACCAGCATGTAAACCGGCCTATTGGATCTGGTTCAAGTTCAACCGTACCCAATCGCACTAATCGTTCACCCTCACAACCGAAATCCCCATCCAAACCTAACCCTAGGCAGTCGGTGGCGGTGGCTTTGGCGGCGGTGGGCGAGCGGCTCTGGGAATCAATGGCGGGGCTTCAATGGAACCTCAATGCTCGTAAAAAAAAAGGCACTTTCTTCCCTGCTAACTTCTTCCTCGGCGATATCATCCCCAACGCCGTCGATGCCTACCAACTTCACAGCTCCACCCGTCGTCGATTCCCAGAGCTGGTCGTCCGCCACCTCTAGCCGCCTAGGGTTAGATTTGGATGAGGATTTCAGGTGTGGGGTTGAACGATGAGTGCGTTTGGTTGAACTAGACCCATTTGGGGTTACATGCTGCTGAGGTTGGGGGCATTTTTGTCATTTTGAAATTTCTCTCTCATCTTTTTCACCGGAAATGGTAAAATATTATCTCAGATGTCCTATAGACAATTATACAAATTTTGTGGTGTCTATCGACAATGTCGCGTATTTGCGATGTCTCCCAACCAATTACAGGACTTATGGCCTGTTTGGGGGGAGTTTTAGATTCTGAGAAGCAGCTGTTTGGTAGCCAGCTTCTGAGAATCTGGAAAAGCTCTGAAACCCAGCTTCTCCAGCTTCTGGCTTATTAGTTTATTTTTCAGAATCTGTAACTACAGATTCTCAGAAGCTGTGGATTGTTTAGGACAGCTTCTAGCAGAAGCAGCTTTTGGGAAAAGCTGCAGCTGAGACAAGCTCCCCCAAACAAGGCGTTATAATGTTATGCGACAAATTTTATCAAGAAGAACAGTCGTAGCACTAGTACTACTATATATGATAAAGTCTGAGCTATAGAAACCAATTTCTTTTGGTACTAAAGGAGTACAAGAAATGGCCTGCCTTCTGCGACACCTCTCATCATCTATAAATACCCGGGACGTGCGTGCTTTCCCCTACACCACCACTAGCCAAAGCAGCAGTCTAACTGCAGCATCGATCACATCACATCAACCAATAATTAATTAACCAGGCGGTTCTTGCGCCTAGCTAGGTAGCTCGAGCAATGGCGAAGTGGGCGGCGGAAGCGACGGTGATGGTGGTTCTGGCGGTGACGGTGGCGGTGGCGGTGGTGGCGGCGCAAGCCGCCGCCACCGGCGCAGTGCGATCCCGGGAAGCTGTCGGCGTGCGCGGTCCCGATCTTCTTCGGGACCGCGCCGTCGAAGTCGTGCTGCTCCAACCTGCGCGCGCAGGAGAAGGACGGGTGCTTCTGCCAGTACGCGAGAGACCCGATGTACGCGTCCTACATCAATAGCACCAACGCCCGCAATACCATCGCCGCCTGCGGCATCGCCCTTCCCAGCTGCTAGGCTGGGCTTCGATCGCCATGATGCATGGCGTATATAAATATATGGTGTGTGTGCTTGAATAAAGGATGTGAGTTTGAATCAGTAAGAACTATCGATCGATTAATGCACCCCCCGTACGTACGTGTTTGATCGATCGATCAGCTGGTGTCTCCTGACTATTTAAGTTTGAGCTAATTTCCGATCTTGTGTGGGGTGGTACTACCAGTAGTAGATCCTCGTACCAGCGTACCCCAATACCCTCTATATCCGGTCTACGAGTATCCACCGTCGACAATGTGTATAAACTTTGTATACGATGTGTACAAACTTTATATACGAAGTGTGCAAACTTTGTATATGTACGTATTAAAAAACCGAAAAAACCAAAAAACACATCATATGTATACATATACGTATACAAGTATACAGACTTTATATATATGTATGTATACAAAGTTTGTACATACGTATAAAAAGTTTGTATACGTATATGTTAAAAAACCGAGAAGGAAAAAAAGAAAGAAAAAACCAGAAAAAATGAATTCAAAAATGAGGAAAATTTTCTGCGCATACAAAATGTGCAAGCTCGATAACACATAATTAAATTTTAATTATTATATATTTAAAAAATGAATTAATTTTATTTTTTAAAAACAACATCTATATAATTTCTTTTGAAAAAACACACCATTTAACATTTAAAAAACGTGCTAACGAAAAAGAGGAAGTTAACCATTTAACAGTTTTAAAACCGCACTAACGGTAAACGAGAAAGTTCGAGTTCCAAGTTAAAGAAAATAACGAAGCATTAGTCATTGTCTCGTACCTGCAATGCACGACACGTACTCTACAGGATCGCTGAACATGACAGCGCCAAGAAGAAAGGATAGAAGAAAGGAAGAAGGGAAGTGGGAGTAGAGACGGGCGGATGCATTTGGATTTTTGTCAGTTCGTGCAGGGAGGGCATCCGCAAGTGTTGGAGGGATTTTCGTTTACGTGGGTTGAACAAATTGATGTCAACATTGTAGCTATCGAGAGCCAAAGTTTTGTGCACCTTCTGTGAACTGTGGCTTCGAACTAGAGCTAGAGCTGTCCTTAACATTCATCTACCTCGATGAGGACTCTGTTCTTAGAGCTTGATGTAGTCTTTAAATGAAAGAATTTCATAGTATTGATCTGAGCTAATTCATATTTTTGTAAGATCTATATGTGTTATAAAACTAGCTCCGAAATCGACATCGGTAGCTAAACGCGGAAGAAACACCATAGGAGATCCAAACACGATAACGACACCGATGCACGATATTTAGTAACGGAGTTCAGCCGCAGCCTACATCTTTGGAGCACTGATTACAGGTGTTACTCCCCGATCTAGCATATTACAGCGTATCAGAGCTACAAAGACTCACGGCCGGTTGCCGCCGGCAGCTGCTCCCTCTCGCTATGCTAAGTTGCCATGAAGTTACAACAGGCACACCCTTCTATTTATGAGAGATCCTAGGATAGAGTCCGACTCTTACTCTAGTCCTAATACCTGTTACAACTCTAAGTCCTAAACTGTAACCGACTTTGTAAACATATTCATCACAAACTCTAACAAACTCCACCTAACTCTAACAAACTTCACCTTGACGAATATATCACGCCAACCCGAATATGTTACTTGCTCAAACCTCCGTTACATTTCCAGCCAACACAGTCACCTCTCACCTACAACCATAGTCCCCACGTCTTCGCCTGGTCGTGGTCAAGATCTGGACGCTGGAGCTTGCCTAACCGCCAATGCCCCTAGAAAGCTGCCACCGAGAGCCTCCACCGCTGTCATCTCCATTTGCCGTAGCCAAACCGACCATCCACCACCATCGTCATGTGTATCGACTGACCTGCCATCACGAGGGGAGGGCTAGCCCCCACCGCTGCCAGTTGTTGCCAACCCTCACCACGAGTGACAGTGAAGGGACGAAGGACTTGTCAATGTCTCCACCCAACGGTACCGCTGCCCACCAAGTTCAAAGGTGACAGAGGAAGGGACAGCGGACTAGCCCCCATCCCCGCCCAACGCTGCCGTCTACCAAGTCTGCCACCGCCGCCAGTCCTCTCACTGTCGGTGAGAGAGGAAGGGACGGCGATTAGATGGTTGTTACTAGTTGAGATGAACAAGTATGTAGAGAAATTAAATAAAAGATAGTTGTAATTTGCTGAGATAAAGAAAGTAGGTGAAAATTAGCTCAATCTTGGAATAAATTTTGAATGCTCAAGATGGGAAATACATCACCTGTGTTCTTTAGGTGGACATAAGACCACCAGTGAAGTTATGGTGGTGAAAAAGGTTGACAGTTGGATAAATTTTCATGGAAAAAAAGAGTATATTTTCCTTTTCGAGTAGTACGGAACACTCTTTTGAAGACTGAGGAAGAATGCATTTTTTTTCTCCATGCAAATTGGATGCACGTCCACACACTCACACAACCCAGAACTGCTATTTTTGGTGCATGCATTTCCAGTACCATACGCACTACAGTTTACACACGTTTATATAGACGTGAAGAGAAGTGTGTCGCTCGATCATCGTGGTTTTATCAGACGGTTGTTCTATCTATAGTCCATACGATCCAAGTGTTTAAATTTTTGGACGATTTTGTTTATGAGAAATTTGAGTTGAGAGATCGATAGACAAACTTGAAAACACAAATCATCTTAGAATACTTAACTCTTAAAGTAGCATTTGACGCTCCCACAAGATTAGAAATTCAAAACTCAAACTTAAATCCCAGAAGATACCTGATCGATCGATCAAACACGGGTGCATTAATCGATCGATAATTTATGTATTCAAACACACATCCTTTATATTATTCAAATCGATTTTGCTATATATTTGTCGACAAATTTTTCCCCAAAAATTTGACAGATGTAATTACAGTATAATCGTAGTGTAATTACACTGTAACTTGCATGTAATTGCACTGTAACTATAGGGTAACTTGTATGTAACTTTCAAAAATCTCTCCATAACATGTTATTTCGGTAAAATGGAGGTCGTGGGAACAAATTCTTTCATATATGTGTGTGCTATGATTTGTTTTCTTCCTCACCAAAACAAATCTTGTAATAGATCTAACGATTCAAAATTATGTGAAACTTACATATAAGTTACACTGTAGTTACATGCAAGTTACAGTGTAATTACATATAAACAAAATGTGCAAGCTCGATAACACATGATTAATTAAATTTTAATATGAATTAATTTTATTTTTTAAAAACAGCATCTATATAATTTCTTTTGAAAAAACACACTATTTAACATTTAAAAAACGTGTTAACAAAAAACGAGGAAGTTAACCATTTAACAGTTTTAAAACCGCACTAGCGGAAAACGAGAAGTTTAAAGTTTCAAGTTGAAGAAAAGAACGAAGCCTTAGTCATTGTCTCGTACCTGCAATGCACGACACGTACTCTACAGGATCGCTGAACATGACAGCGCCAAGAAGAAAGGATAGAAGAAAGGAAGTGGAACTAGAGACGGGCGGATGCATTTGGATTTTTGTCAGTTCGTGCAGGGAGGGCATACGCAAGTGTTGGAGGGATTTTCGTTTGACGTGGGTTGAACAAATTGATGTCAACATTGTAGCTATCGAGAGCCAAAGTTTTGTGCACCTTCTGTGAACTGTGGCTTCGAACTAGAGCTAGAGCTGTCCTTAACATTCATCTACCTCGATGAGGACTCTGTTCTTAGAGCTTGATGTAGTCTTTAAATGAAAGAATTTCATAGTATTGATCTGAGCTAATTCATATTTTTGTAAGATCTATATGTGTTATAAAACTAGCTCCGAAATCGATATCGGTAGCTAAACGCGGAAGAAACACCATAGGAGATCCAAACACGATAACGACACCGATGCACGATATTTAGTAACGGAGTTCAGCCGCAGCCTACATCTTTGGAGCACTGATTACAGGTGTTACTCCCCGATCTAGCATATTACAGCGTATCAGAGCTATAGCGACTCACGGCCGGTTGCCGCCGGCAGCTGCTCCCTCTCGCTATGCTAAGTTGCCATGAAGTTACAACAGGCACACCCTTCTATTTATGAGAGATCCTAGGATAGAGTCCAACTCTTACTCTAGTCCTAATACCTATTACAACTCTAAGTCCTAAACTGTAACCGACTTTGTAAACATATTCATCACAAACTCTAACAAACTCCACCTAACTCTAACAAACTTCACCTTGACGAATATATCACGCCAACCCGAATATGTTACTTGCTCAAACCTCCGTTACATTTCCAGCCAACACAGTCACCTCTCACCTACAACCATAGTCCCCACGTCTTCGCCTGGTCGTGGTCAAGATCTGGACGCTGGAGCTTGCCTAACCGCCAATGCCCCTAGAAAGCTGCCACCGAGAGCCTCCACCGCTGTCATCTCCATTTGCCGTAGCCAAACCGACCATCCACCACCATCGTCATGTGCATCGACTGACCTGCCATCACGAGGGGAGGGCTAGCCCCCACCGCTGCCAGTTGTTGCCAACCCTCACCACGAGTGACAGTGAAGGGACGAAGGACTTGTCAATGTCTCCACCCAACGGTACCGCTGCCCACCAAGTTCAAAGGTGACAGAGGAAAGGACAGCGGACTAGCCCCCATCCCCACCCAACGCTTCCGTCTACCAAGTCTGCCACCGCCGCCAGTCCTCTCACTGTCGGTGAGAGAGGAAGGGACGGCGATTAGATGGTTGTTACTAGTTGAGATGAACAAGTATGTAGAGAAATTAAATAAAAGATAGTTGTAATTTGCTGAGATAAAGAAAGTAGGTGAAAATTAGCTCAATCTTGGAATAAATTTTGAATGCTCAAGATGGGAAATACATCACCTGTGTTCTTTAGGTGGACATAAGACCACCAGTAAAGTTATGGTGGTGAAAAAGGTTGAGAGTTGGATAAATTTTCATGGAAAAAAAGAGTATATTTTCCTTTTCGACTAGTACGGAACACTCTTTTGAAGACTGAGGAAGAATGCATTTTTTTTTTCTCTATGCAAATTGGATGCACGTCCACACACTCACACAACCCAAAACTGCTATTTTTGGTGCATGCATTTCCAGTACCATACGCACTACAGTTTACACACGTTTATGTAGACGTGAAGAGAAGTGTGTCGCTCATCGTGGTTTTATCAGACGGTTGTTCTATCTATAGTCCATACGATCCAAGTGTTTAAATTTTTGGACGATTTTGTTTATGAGAAATTTGAGTTGAGAGGTCGATAGACAAACTTGAAAACACAAATCATCTTAGAATACTTAACTCTTAAAGTAGCATTTGACGCTCCCACAAGATTAGAAATTCAAAACTCAAACTTAAATCCCAGAAGATACCTGATCGATCGATCAAACACGGGTGCATTAATCGATCGATAATTTATGTATTCAAACACACATCCTTTATATTATTCAAATACACAGTACACCATATATTTATATATGTTTCCACACATTGTCCTTTATTTTATTCAAGCACGCAGTACACCATATATTTATATATGTTGCCACACATCATGGCCCGCGCCGGTGAACGGCGGCGACGGAGCCTAGCTGCAGTTGGGAAAGGGGATGCCGCAGGCGGCGATCATCTTGCGTGCGTTGGTGCTGTTGATGTAGGACGCGTACGTCGGGTCTTTCGCGTACTGGCAGAAGCACCCCTGCTGTGCTTTCAGGCTAGAGCAGCACGACGCCGACGGCGCCGTCCCGAAGAAGATCGGGGCCGCGCATGGCGACAGCAGCCCGGGGTCACACTGCGGCGGCGGCGGCGGCGGCGCTTGTGCCACCACCACCGCCACCGCCGCCGCCGCCACCACCACCAGCAGAAGCATCTCCATCGCAGCCGCCCACTTCGCCATTGCTCGAGCTAGCTAGCGCAAGAACCGCCGCTTGGTTACTAGCCGAATGTGATCGAATGTGATCGATGTGGTGTAGGGGAAGGATGCAAGTCCCGGGTATTTATAGACGAGATCGAGGTGTTGTAGAAAGCAGACCGTTTCGTGCACTCTCTTCATACCAAAATAAATTAATGTGTAGAGTTTAGACTTTGCCATAGTGGTAGTAGTACTACAACTGTTCTTCTTTAGCTGAACGGAGGAAGAATGAATGAAGAAGAAAGAGACATGGATCCTCTCAGTTTCGTGCATTTTGGATACTCGATCGTATGTTTACATATATGGGTCTCTTTGACTAGTAACAGTGGATCGATTTGTACACGTGCAGCAAATTGGTCTCTGCCAAATTAATTGGATCACAACACAAGAACAGGATCGCACCCAAGAAAATCGTCCAAGCAGATGTACAAGATTGCACGCTGGCATCCGTTGGAGTTCATTTGGTCATCTTATTTGTTTTTTCGTGGACACTGGAAATCAATTCAACACTTTTTACACATTAATATTTGTCAAGCTTAATTTAAATGTTGTTCGGTTTGAACGTCATAGTCACTTCGCCTGTTTTTAAGATATGGAGTAGTTGTTACATACTATCACCGTGCAACATGTATCAAGCGTATATATGTTTCCAGCTCCATTTTCTCTCTCCGTACTAGTGACTTCGTCATATCCACGGACGCCGGTTGCTTGAGCTTGAGGAGCATCGCCTCCTAGAGGAAAGGAAAACCGCAAAAAACCAGAAATAAAAAACCAAACAGAAAAAAAACAAAAAAAAAACCACGCGGGCCCCACCCTACGCACGTGCTGCCACCACGGCCCTCTCCATGCGCGCCATGTGCCTCGCCGCGGGGGAGGGCGCGCGCACGGTTAGTCGCGCATTAACAATTTGGCTGAAATGCTATTTCAGAATACGTTCTGCACATGCAAAATTAAGGAGCTCGATAACACATGATTAATTAAATATTAAATTTTACATATTTAAAAAGAATTAATTTAAATTTTTTTTAAAAAAAAACTTCTATATAATTTCTTTTGAAAAAACACATCATTTAACATTTGAAAAAAATGCTAACGAAAAACGAGAAAGTTGACCATTTAACCGTTTGAAGAACGTGCTAACGGAAAACGACGAGGTTAAAGCTTGAAGTTGAATGAAAAAAAAAACTACTCCCTCCGTCCAAAAAAAAGACAAACCCTGGTTTCCGTGCCCAACGTTTGATCGTCCGTCTTATTTGAAAAAATTATGAAAAAAATTAAAAAGACAAGTCACGCATAAAATATTAATCATGTTTTATCATATTACAAAAATGAAAATACGAATTATAAAAAAATTTCATATAAGACGGACAGTCAAAGTTAGACACGGAAACCCAAGGTTTCTCTTTTTTTGGGACGGAGAGAGTAGCCTTAGTCATCGTCTCGTACCTGCACTGCACGGCACCTGCTCTACCGGATTGCTGAACGTGACAGCGCCAAGGAGAAATGATAGAAGAAAGGAAGAAACGAAGGGGGGTCGGAACGAGAGACAGACGGGCAGATCAGATGCATTCGGATTTTTGTCAGTTCGCGCAGGGAGAGTACACGCAAGTGATCGAGAGATTTTTGTTTACGCTGTGTTTAGATCTAAAGTTTGGATCCAAACTTCAGTCCTTTTCCATCCCATCAACCTGTCATACACACAACTTTTCAGTCACATCATCTCCAATTTTAACTAAAATCCAAACTTTGCGTTGAACTAAACACAGCCTAAATCGATGTCAAAATTGTAGCAATAGAGCCAGAGTTTTGTGCACCTTATGTGAACTGCAGCTTCGAACTAGAGCTAGAGCTGCCCTTAATTCATCCACCTCGATCAGGACTCTGTTCTTATAGTTTGATGTAGTCTTTAAATGAAGGAATTTCATGGTATTGAGCTAATTCATGCACCCTCCGTATTTTAATGTATGACGGCATTGACCATTCGTCTTATTTAAATTTTTTGTGCAAATATAAAAATATTTATGTCATGCTTAAAGAACATTTGATGATAAATCAAGTCACAATAAAATAAATGATAATTACATAATTTTTTTTAATAAGATGAACGATCAAATGTTGATAAAAAGTCAACGGCGTCATATATTAAAATACTGAGGGAGTATTTTTGTAAGATCTATGTGTTTCAAAGGAGCCTTTATACTGGTACGAGTAGGACTCAACAATATTTTTTCATCTATTTTAACTGGATTTCATGTCTACATGGTTTAGTGGCGTAGATCTAATTAACCCTTGTTGTTATCGCAGGGATTGAAGGTGCTATTTTCATAGTCAACAGGGCCAACATTGCGAGGGCTTTAGAATTTTTTTTAAGAAAACTGAGGAGAGAATAGAAACTATATAAAAAAAATTACAAATTGCATATCTCTACTGTTATAATTTTCGGAGCCGTTCACGTGAGGGACGTGCGGCGGCGAGCAGACTGCCCGAGAGGCCGGAAAGGCTAGCGAGCAGTGAAACTTCACCTTTTACTTGTTTTTTCAGTTTTCAGCTGACACGCGCTACTCTTTTTATTTTCTCTTTTTCCATTTTCTGCTTTTACGTGATTCTTATCTTTAATATTTCTTCTTCGTGTGATTCTCCCCATATTTTCTATTTTTCGTTATAGTCTTTCTTTAATGAAAACTTTTTATATGAATTATTTCTAAAAGACGGTATAAAGACTTTATATATTTAAAGTTTATAGGTAGATACTTTATGTGTATAAAGTTTATAGGTAAAAGACTTTATGTATATAAAGTCTATGTGTAAGGAATTTAAAGTTTGTATAGATACTATATCTATAATTTGAAAGTTTATTTAGGTATAAATTTCAATAAAAATACAAAAGTTAGTCTATAACTAGATATTTTCGTTAAAGAAAATAGAGTCCAATCCTAACAAACTATTTTTTTTCCAACGCTGGTGGTGACTTCGTAAATCTCTCCAGGAGGATTTGCTGGCCCAGTCTTCGAAGATGCTCATAGGGGTAGGGTTTGCGTGTATGTGTTTATAGGGGTGAGTGCGTGTGCGTTGTGAGTGTCTACATTGTAATGTGTAATTTAAAAAAAAAAACTTGATAATAAGAAAATGATAAACCATATACCAGGTCATCTAACTGAAACAACGGAATACTAGTTGATAGGAGCAAATTATGGTTAAGCACGTCATTACAACAGAAAAGGAGCATTTTACAGTTAAGCGTATCATTATCGTGGTTTGATCAGATGATTGCTTTATATATATAGTGAGGGGCGGATCTAGCGTGAGTTCTTGGGGATTCGAACCCGCTAGATCACCATTGATAGAAGGAAAGAATGAAGGGAGAAAGGAGGAAGATTAGTGGCAGCTCAAGGAGGAAGAAAGAGATGAGTCCTATATTCTTAATTATTCTGGATCCGTCCATTATTGTTTATACTATTCAAATGTTTTAAATTTGTTGATGATTTTGTCTATGAGAAATTTCAGTTGAGAGATTGGTATTCTGAAATAGCATTTCAGCCAAATTGTTAATGCGCGACTAACCGTGCGCGCGCCCTCCCCCGCGGCGAGGCACATGGCGCGCATGGAGAGGGCCGTGGTGGCAGCGCGTGCGTAGGGTGGGGCCCGCATGGTTTTTTTTTCGTTTTTTTTCTGTTTGGTTTTTTATTTCTGGTTTTTTGCGGTTTTCCTTTCCTCTAGGAGGCGATGCTCCTCAAGCTCAAGCAACCGGCGTCCGTGGATATGACGAAGTCACTAGTACGGAGAGAGAAAATGGAGCTGGAAACATATATACGCTTGATACATGTTGCACGGTGATAGTATATAACAACTACTCCATATTTTAAAAACAGGCGAAGTGACTATGACGTTCAAACCGAACAACATTTAAATTAAGCTTGACAAATTGATTTCCAGTGTCCACGAAAAAACAAATAAGATGACCAAATGAACTCCAACGGATGCCAGCGTGCAATCTTGTACATCTGCTTGGACGATTTTCTTGGGTGCGATCCTGTTCTTGTGTTGTGATCCAATTAATTTGGCAGAGACCAATTTGCTGCACGTGTACATATCGATCCACTGTTACTAGTCAAAGAGACCCATATATGTAAACATACGATCGAGTATCCAAAATGCACGAAACTGAGAGGATCCATGTCTCTTTCTTCTTCATTCATTCTTCCTCCGTTCAGCTAAAGAAGAAGAACAGTTGTAGTACTGCTACCACTATGGCAAAGTCTAAACTCTACACATTAATTTATTTTGGTATGAAGAGAGTGCACGAAACGGTCTGCTTTCTACAACACCTCGATCTTGTCTATAAATACTCGGGACGTGCATCCTTCCCCTACACCACATCGATCACATTCGATCACATTCGGCTAGTAACCAAGCGGCGGTTCTTGCGCTAGCTAGCTCGAGCAATGGCGAAGTGGGCGGCTGCAATGGAGATGCTTCTGCTGGTGGTGGTGGCGACGGTGGCGGTGGCGGTGGTGGTGGCGCAATCGCCGCCGCCGCCGCAGTGTGACCCCGGGCTGCTGTCGCCATGCGCGGCACCGATCTTCTTCGGGACGGCGCCGTCGGCGTCGTGCTGCTCTAGCCTGAAAGCACAACAGGGGTGCTTCTGCCAGTACGCGAAAGACCCAATGTACGCGTCCTACATCAACAGCACCAACGCACGCAAGATGATCGCCGCCTGCGGCATCCCCTTGCCCAACTGCGGCTAGGCTCCGTCGCCGCCGTTCGCCGATGCTGGCCATGATGTGTGGCAGCATATATAAATATATGGTGTCCTATGTGCTCGTATAAAATAAAGGACGATGTGTGGAAGCATATATATATATATAAATATATGGTGTACTGCATGATTGAATAAAATAAAGAATGTGTGTTTGAATACATAAATTACCGATTGATTAATGCACCCGTGTTTGGTTGATCGATGAGGTGTCTTCTGGGATTTAAGTTTGAGTTTCTAATTTCCGATCTTGTGGGAGCGTGAAATGCTACTTTAAGAGTTAATAAGTATTCTAAGATGATTTGTGTTTTCAAGTTTGTCTATCGATCTCTCAACTCAAATTTCTCATAAACAAAATCGTCCAAAAATTTGAACACTTGGATCGTATGGACTATAGATAGAGCAACCATCTGATCAAAACCACGATGAGCTATGCACTTCTCTTCACGTCTATATGAACGTGTGTAAACTGTAGTGCGTGCTGGAAACGCGTGCGCCTAAAATAGTAGTTCTGGGTTGTTTGCATGGATAAAAAAATGCATTTCTTCCTCAGTCCTC
>CM020178.1:3393404-3506980 GCA_009805545.1 Oryza longistaminata
ATCCAACTTTCAACCTTTTTCACCACCGTAACTTTACTGGTGGTCTTATGTTCACCTAAAGAACAGGTAATGTATTCACATCTTGAGCATTCAAAATTTATTCCAAGATTGAGCTTTCCACCTAATTTCTTTATCTCAGCAAGTTACAACTAACATTTATTTAATTTCTCTGCACACTTGTTCATCTCAACCAGTAACAACCATCTAATCCCCGTCCCTTCCTCTCCCTCACCGACGGTGAGGACTGACGGCGGTGGCAGACTTGGTGGACGGCAGCGTTGGGCGGGGATCGATGGGGGCTAGTCCGATGTCCCTTCCCCTGTCTCCTTCGGACTTCAACCCTTAGTGAGTCCCTATGATGCCCGTTATCCATCAGCCCTGCTCGCTCACATGTTCACCCCCTTCATTGGTCCGTCTACCATCGTCGCATGCCTCTCTATTGTTACCAAGACCTTAAAAATCAAACCGTATCATCACCCTTTTAATAATTTTTAGAAGTTCCGCCAGTCGTTACCACCCTTCTGCTCGTTTGCTTTATGTCACTCCTCTTCGTTGACATCACAATCTTTAAAAGTCAAAGGTTTGATTTTTATAGTTTTTAGGTGCCTTGCCTATGGCCACCTTCCTATTGTTTTGCCCTGTGCACCTCTACTTCCCTACCACCCACCCCTTCTCTTTGTTGTCATCATCACCTTCATCGGAGTTCCGCTCATCCGCACGAAGGCACCTTCTCTTCCTTATCATCATCTTCATCACGCTTGCTAGACCGCTTCCCCTTCAATTTGTTTTCATTGGCAACTTAAACAATCGAACCTTATTATTGTCGCCTCCTCCCTACTCATTTGCCACCCCTCTACTTGCCACTACTCTTCTTAGTTATCGTTGGCACTTTACAAAATCGAATTTTATCATTGTAAGGGCTCCATTGTCACTGCCTTACTCCTTTGTCACCCCTTGGCTCACCCTCCCATGGCAACCGCCGTCTCCCTACTATTTTCTCGCCCTTTCACTCACCTGCCTGCAGCCCTTCCTTTGTTATCACTGACACGTTATCACTGACACTTTACAAAATTCAACGTGTTCCCTCTAAATCGAACAGTAAGGTGTTGCGTTAGTGCCTCAAGCCCATGTGTCATGAACTCAACCATATTTTTTTCCACGGTACCTTGGCAAGTTTTAGTACTATTGATGGGTTAGGTATGAGACCGTAGTCGGCCTACTATATCATACGCTCGAACAAAAGATCATATAAAAAAATTATTCTGGTAAACATAATAAATTAAATTATTGATTTGGAAAAGGTATGATTGACTGTATATAGAATATCGCTTACATGTCTACATACATATCGGATGTAGTATCTATGAGATTATGGAAGATAAATTTACAAAACTAATCTACTAATTACCCGATGCGTCCTCTTTGGAGATAATGAAGTTTCAAGGTACACTTGTGAGTACACATAGCAAAGGGGAACTTAGGTAATAATCATACTCCATTGTACTCCCTCCATCCCAAAATGTTTGACGCCGTTGACCTTTTTTAAAATGTTTGACCGTTCGTCTTATTAAAAAAAATTAAGTAATTATTAATTCTTTTCCTATCATTTGATTTATTGTTAAATATACTTTTATGTATACATATAGTTTTACACATTTCACAAAAGTTTTTGAATAAGACGAACAGTCAAACATGTTTAAAAAAGTCAACGGCGTCAAATATTTAGGGAAGGAGACAGTATACCGTATATATCCATGTGTATACGTTGACTGGCTATAATGCACGCGAATGTGTTGGGTTGGCTTCCTGACCACTGTTTGGCCTTCTGACCATGCGTGATGCTCGTACGCGCGGCTGGTTCCGTGGTCCTTATTCATGCCGTATGCTCCTGTGTCCCGTGGATCAATATGAAGCCGACTAGCTAGTAGATCAGAGCGGCTATCCTCTGCAGTCTGCAGTTGGCAGTACGATGATGGAGGTCTCGTGATCGATAATATTGAACTGATATTCTCCGCAGTAGCAGTGTCTTGAAGCTTTTTTTCGATCCTAATAGAGATTGAATTGTCAGACAGCGATGGTTTCGAACTAAAGGGAAACGTTCTCCGATTGGGTTATACTCCCTCCGTTTCGAAATGTTTGACGCCGTTGACTTTTTATCACATGTTTGACCGTTCGTCTTATTTAAAAAATTTAAGTAATTATTAATTATTTTCCTATCATTTGATTTATTGTTAAATATATTTTTATGTAGACATATAATTTTACATATGTCACAAAAGTTTTTAAATAAGACGAACGGTTAAACATGTGCTAAAAAGTTAATGGTATCAAACATTTCGAAAACGGAAGGAGTATCTCTCAGAGCCAAAGTCGTCGGAGTACCCCTCTTTGGAAGATCTTTAATGGCAATTAATGTCTTGACGAAGATTGTGACACCATTGCTTCCTGGTCTTGGGAACGGGCTTTGTGGTCGATATGTTGTTCTTGGCGGGAGTACGTTGGAGGAAGGATCGACGACGTAGCAGCAAAGAGCAGAAAAGTGATGGATCCGACTTGGAGAAAAGTAAACGTCGGTTGGGTCATATCTCCTAGGCCAGGGCGATCATAGAAGTCGTCATCAGAAAATCCGCCTCGAACTCATCTCGTCGAAATTTTAAAGCACCAAATCCCCCGAGCGAATACGGTGACGCGTTTTAATGCTGTCTTATAATGATATAATATATATAATAAGCAGATAGATACCATAAAATTCATTCATTTAAAGACGATGTCGAGCTCTAAGAACAGAGTCCCGATCGAGGTAGATGAACGTTAAGGGCAACTCTCGCTATACTTCGATGCTGCAGTTTATATAAGTAGGGCAAAACTTTGGCTCGATAGCTACAATGTTTAATATCAACTAGCATGGTGGCCCGCGTAAATTGCGCGGCTAGCATCCTTATGTTTTCTCCCATATAATATATAGCATATATATTTCCTTTTTTATTAAAATATCTTTAAATAACAACATAATTTAAATTTCTATTTCCTAATTTCTATTATTTCTAAATTGTATTTCTATATGGACTCTAAACTTCTCTTTCAATATTTCTTTTTTTAAATTCCGAATTTCTATTATTTCTAAATTGTATCCCTATATGGACTCTGACCAAATTTTAATTTTTCTATTTTTAAATTCCGAATTTCTATTATTTCTAAATTGTATTTCTATACATACTCTAACCTCTATTTTTAATTTTCTTATTTTTTTAATTCCGAATTTCCATTAGTTCTATTGTATACCGTTATGGATCCTAGTTTTCTCTTCCTATATTCCTTATTTTTAATTTCGAATTTTAGCTATTTTAAAATTGCGTTCCTATATGGACTCATATTTTTTTTTATTTTTCTCTGATTAATATGAGAATTTCTAGGCCATGAGAATGAACGTGGCGGTTTCGTTTTCTATTCCTTTAATAAGTTAATAGATTTGTAGAACCCACCCCAAGCCTTCCATTCTGGTGATGGATCCAGAAAATAGCCATGATAGACAGCAAATCATGTCAACCAGTTACTGATCCAATCAGATCAGATCCTTGTCCTTGGTGCTATCACGTTCAGTGTCTCTGTGGATTTGGTGCAGGACGACATCGATGAGGCTGTGTAGCGCAGGTACGAGAAGATGACTAATTATTAGCAATATGAATAATTAAGTATTAATTTTTTTAAAAAATAGATTTAATATAATTTTCTAAAGCAAATTTTTATATAGAATGTTGTTTTTAGAAAAATATCGTTTAGTAATTTGAAAAAGTGCACGAAAAAACAAGTGGGTTGAGTTGGGTTGGGAACTTATAAAAAAGAACACAAGCCTAAAGATATGCGTGTCGAGGACCTCTTTAAGGAGGCGATGTTCCTCCAACTCAAGAAACTGGTGACCATGGATACGACGATGTCGCTGGCACCCAAAGAGAAAATGGAGCCGGGGATATACGCTTTCAAAGCAGGAGTACCAACAGCCATGTGCAACAAAGAAATTTTCGTTGGTCGAGTTTGACTACTCCCTCCGTCCCAAAATAAACCAATACCATATTAGATTGTGACACATACTAGTACGATAAATCTGGACATACTAGGATGTGTCATGTCCTACTACAATGTTGATTTATTTTGCGACGAATGGAGTACTTTTGAAGTTTGATTTTTTTTTCTCTGACACGATTGGCACAGTGTGTTATGTTCGGGTTTTTTTTTTTTTTAGTAGTTTTGATTTTAACTTCAGACTGGATGCTCTTATGATTCGAACCAATATCTTGGCCACAACTGAACAGGCCAAACGTGACAATGACACCTTTACAGTCCTTAGTTTGTGTTATTTCACGTGAAAACGCTTAGGATAGATATTGATTTGTACGATTATGTCCAAACGCCTTCAGTTTATTTAGCATAGAGTCTGTTCATTTTTGTAGAGCATTCACAATGACATTGAAGGCCAAACAGATTAGCAGAAGACTGATGAGCCATTTATTATGACACCACAAATTTTAAAAAATAGTCAAATATTGTAAATTACATGCACTTAAAATACATTATAATTATATTGTAATTTTTGAAAATTACAATCTATTTTTTAAAAAATTACATATAATTATGTTGATATTCATTGTGTAAGAGATGGGCTACAAAATATTAATTACCGATGTTGATTATATATCAAAATAGCGTTGACTAACAAGCAAATTGAAAAACGAAAGAGTAAGACGTGGAGGGATACAAATGTCTCTAACGGCAAGATATACGGACGTATGCATGCAAGTGGAGGGATACATATGTCTGTGACGGCAAGATATACGGACGTACGCATGCAAGAGCCTCAATCACCAATTGTGGCTGCAGATTAATTTTTAGCAATACTTTTAGCGGACGTACGCATACAAGCCCATAAATCAGTCACGAATTGAGGCGGCATATTTTAGCAATACTGTTATGTAGCATGTACAATGCTAGTACTCCTATTTAATAACCGTTCTCTTCGTTGACAAATAAATAAATTTAACGATGTGAAAATCCGCATGTTCGAAATGGCACGACACAATTGGCAGTGGTACAGTACTATGTACAGGAGAAGTACTAGTAATAAAATCTTAGTCGAATTTAGGGGATGGATCCTAATCCCTCGAGAGAATTGAGATATCCTCTCGTGTATCTTTTTTTTCTTTCAAATCCAATATAAATAATTATCAAAAATTATTTAAAAAATCCAATATAAATAATTGTGAAAATTATGAAAAAAAATGATTGTTTAGATTATAGTGATATTTGTTAGTCCACAAAAAATAAGCTCAAATTCGACCTACATGTTAAGGAAAAATTAAATTTAGGTGTAAACAGTGCATTGTTATTCATACACTGAATTTATCCGTTTATATCTTTGACATGTAAGTTGAGTTTGGACCTAAGATTTCACGGAATGATGTATAAATGTTGTATGAGTGTTACCAAAATTCTTAGAATTTTTTATAACTAATTAAATGGTTTTTAAACAAACAAGGGAACATCGCGTTCCCTTCGAGCGAGGGATCAAAATATATAGTTTCCAGTAGAATCAATATAGATATGCCACCACCTCAATTTATCAATACCAGAATATTTTTTTATTTATAGCAGAATTTATAAATCAATGTTTAAAATCACCTGCTGATAATACTACCAATTAAGACCATCACAAAGTTACTCACCATTGCATTGATTTTATGATAGCAGAGCAATATAAGTTAAACATCACCTTGATTAATTCATACTCCGTTTTTATAAATTTTGTTTTGATAAAGTGATCAAAATATGCCTACATAGGATAATCCCCCATGGAAAAGTAACACAATTGACTCAATTCAATCAAACTTTTGAAACTTTAACCATCAACGGCTCCTAAATTTTTTGAGTCTAGAAACATAAAAACGATGTGTATAGATTTTTTTTTATAGGTTCTTTCATAATATTATAGTTTTGCTACATATTAGAATTATATTCTAATAAAAATAGTGGTCCAAAGTTACACACCTAAACCAAATATATCAACAGTGTCATATATTTAAATATGGAAGCAGTAATATTTTAAAAAGAATACATTTTAGAAAACCCCATATTTTATAGCCAGAGTTGCAAAAAGAAACACTAAGTATAATAATTGGTATTTACATAACTTCAGATATTATGGATCTAAAGTTTAACAAGACTCCACGCCTATACTTGCTGAGTATAAATTTACTTAATATTTTTAAAATAGAATGTGTATGAACTTCTATATTATTGAGCTCTTGACAGAGATTGATAGTTTTACCCTTTGTTACTAAAATTAATTGAGATTTGAATAAATGCAATTTTTATAAAATATTTAAATAATTAAATATGTGATTACGTGCCACGAGTCATAATAATATATGAAATAACGGGATTTTCATCAATTCGGTTCAGCACAAACTGAGTTGGGCTTTGGGCCACCCCTACGGGCCTACGGAGAGTAGACAGTAGACCCTATGAACGGCCCATTACTACGGTACCCACTGACTGCAAAGATCTCAGAGAAGATTGCTAATTAATTCTTGCACGAACTGGGAAAATATTCTGATGTTCTAATAACCGTGCATAAGCTTTGGGACCAAATGAATCTACTGATCTAAGCGACAGTAAATCTGACGAAACAACAAGATATCAACCAGGTAAATTAGTTTTCGCCAATGCATTATTTTCCGCTTATAGATAATGGATGGGCTCACGGCATGTTTCCTAAATTCCTAAATTTACGATTTTGTACAAAACTTCTGCATCAGTATCTCTTAGAAATCTGTCTAAACAAACTTTCAACTTTTCAATATTTAGTTATTTCATCTCCGCTCTCGAATAATTATCAAAAACTTAATTCCATCCATAATCCATCATCCACCAGAATTTTGGAGCACCCCTTAAGATAGAACTGGTCACACCATATTTTCTTATCCCACTTTTCTTTCTTCACAACAAAAGCCAAGCATCAGGAATTATACAACACAACACACTCTAGATGAGAAGCTAATTCATGTTACAGTTACACACACCAATGGAAGAGGAAGAGGAAGAAGAAGAAAGAAATATTATTGTGGGGGAGATCTACAATGCTGTGTATTGTGACTGACCACACCCTTGCTAACCTGGGTACCTGTGGCCTCTGCAGAGCACCTAGATATTGTCCTCATTTCATACAACTCATCCAGCTGCCTGCCTATACAAAACCCTCCGGGGTATCATCTAAATCTTGTGTACTACAACGTGTGTGAGGGGCATAGATCAAGATCACCTCAGGGAGTTCTTCAGGGCACGCACCGTCATCACCAGCTGCTGCCTCTCGCCTTCGACTTCCGCGAATTTCAGGCTTATCTCCGAGTACCGCCCGTGCAGTTCTTTCAGCTCTTCCTCCAGTGCAGTGTTCCTCTCCTTCAGGATTTCCAGCCCCTTTACCGACTGATCATGAGCTGCATCCCTACATTGATTGATAATTGCCACAGGCAAAGTCTGTCAGCAATGGACCATGTGGTACTGAATTATAGAAAGGTAAAGTTTTGCTATGAGTGTAGATTATACCTCCTGTCATGCCCATTGCAGTCACCATTTGCATTGTGTCTGTTGGTGCTTGGCAGCACGTTACAGCTCCCGGTGGTGCCGTCGTCATGCTTGATGCGCTTAGAAGTAGCATGGTGGTTGTCCTGAAAAAACACAACATTGTGTGTAACTTTCTAGGTACCAAAGCGTATGATTACAATCTAAGCATTGGTATGTAAAGGACAGGCAGCTCAACAAATATATAATATCACATCCTAGTTAGTGGGGACCTCTATTCATAAAGATATCCCCTACCTATCAGAAGGGATCTGTACAACTGAATGGTGAATAAAAACAAATTTATCTCCCCATGTGCAAAAGGATGTAAATCATGAAAAAAATTCTTATAGAAGATAGTCCTACTTATCTGTGGTCACAACTCACAACTACATGAGTTTTTAAGAGTAGCCCAGCAATGCTGACTTCAATACGAAAGGGAAGTTACACCTACTTGTTCAATTGTGTGGTCTTAAGGAATACTTGTATCATTCTTTTGTAACAAGTTTCTGTTAGTTGTGTTTGGAGCAATTCAATTGTCCCTAACAACTTAAACCTGATTTGGTTATAGATATGATGGAGAAAAGCATGGAAGGAATTTCAATAAAGAAACTTAAAAAGGAGAGTTAGAGAACTATTTGTGCTACAGAAATATCTGATTTTGCAATATTTACCTCATCTGATTTGACACCATTTTGTTTCACATCCTCCCTGCTTTCAAGGGCTCTCCGCAGCTTCAGCACTTGGGAAGCAAGGTTGTGTTTCTCAGAGTCGTTAGTGGACATCAAAATTTTCAGGTTGTCATACTCGAATTTCGACGATCTAATTTCTGATTGCAGCTTCTCGATCATCTCCTCCTTTTCATTCTTTGAACTTTTTAAAGTGTTTATCTCCTCTAAATATGTCTGCACTTGGTCCTTGATTGAAGCAAGTTCTTTGTTGAGCAAAGCTATCTCAGCATCTCTATCCTGCAAGAACATATCCTTTTGACAATTTGCAGCTAATTCCTTATCCTTCTGCTCATTCTCTTCGAAGAGATTGTCTCGTTCATTTGACAGATTCTCAATCTTAGCTTTGAGTTGATCTATTTCTTCTGAGAGAACACTTAACTTTGCTTCGTCGCATCTCTTCTGATTCTGGAACTCATCACTCTTGCTTTTAAGCTCCATTACCAGCCTGTCTGTCTCCTTTGACTTGAAATCCACTAAGGTCAGTAACTGTTGAACCTTCACTCGGTGTTGTTCTTGGATTGATCCAAGATCTTCTTGCGCCTTCTGTAGTAATTCTTCCAACTGGCCCTTCTGTAACTGTAGCTCTGCAGCCTCTTTTCTAGCTTGCATAAGCAACTGTTCATTTGCGCTGAAAGCAGAGGAAACTTGTGAAGACAACATCTTGAATTCCTCCTGGAGTCGTTCAGCAGTAGTGGCATTGTTCCATCTTGCTTTCCTCAGGGACTCCTCGGCCTTTATGGCCCTTTGCTCTTGTTCAACCTTTGCACGCATTACCTCTTGTATGTCAGCCTCTAATCTTTTGGATTGTTCCTGGAGTTCATTCTCCAGGCTCTCAACATTGGCTTCAAGATCGCTTATTATAGACAAATGTGCTGAACACTCGTACTGCATCCTTAGCTGCTCCCTCAACTGTGTTTGCTCCAGCCTAGAAGAGATGTCATGGTTCTCTTGCTTCAGGATCTCATAGTCAAGTGCAAGTTGCTCCATTTGCATCTCGAGGTCTTCACGGTCCTTCTTATACAACTCAATTTCATTGCTCAGCTCAACAATTTTATTTTGAAGTTCAGAGGTAGCGACACCATCGGTTGTCTTTGCCAATGCATCCAGCATCAGCTCATCTTCTTTCTCTTGAACTGAACTTGTTTCAGATATGTCTATTTTGTGTCCAGCATTATGCACATTTGACAATGCTAGCTCATATTCAGCCTCCTGGGGATCCTCCGGTGTTTCTTCATGCAAAAGTGATATCTCCTTGTTCTTCTGCTCCAGCATCTCATCAAGATCCTTCACAGCCAGAAGTAGCTCAGAGTTGGATTCCTGCATTTTCTGCAATTGTAAATGCAGATCTCCATTTAGATTCTTCTCATGGCCCAGTTCTTGCTTTAGCTCTTCAATCTGCGACCACGGGTCTTCCCCGCTTGATAGTCTTTTACCAGATCCGTTTGCATCATGGATGGTCTTTTTCATCCCTCTGAGTGCTTCACATTCTCTTCTGAGAGCATCCCTCTCATCCCTCAAGCTACCCACTTCCTTGGAAAGATCTTGCCCTCGTCGACTCTCCTTCACAATTTGCTTTCTCAGTGTTTGCAACTCCATATCGGAGACATCCAATTTCCGCGTCAAAGTGGCTATCTCACTTCTTAGCTTCTCCACATCATCCTCTGCCTCCCTCAACCCCGCCTCACCAGAGTTGCTGGTTGACCCGTCAGTGCTAGCATCGGGAGCTGAGCTACCCGACCAGTCACCAGAGCTGGTCAATGTGTTCCTCAGGGGTGAGAGGGTATTGGTGCCCTCCTGAAGAAATGTGCTGTGCATACTTGCATTGTTTTTGGGGGTAAATCTCCCTGAGCTCCCATCTGAACCCGACACCGAAATGGCATCAAAGCTGTTGGAATTGTGAAGGTGATCGACAGGCCCACGCATGTTTCTTCTCGCTGAAAACTTCATCCCAGGAGGTTTGTTTATCACCAATCCGTCCTGTAAAAGAGATCACCACAAAAACAGGCGAAAGTCAGATCCTACATCCATTGTTCAGTGCCAAAATCTCACCCTTCTCAAGCAAAAAGTGAAACGATATGATTCAAGTTCGGCAAGAGAAATTCTGATCTCAAACAGTTCAGCACAAAAAATTCTGATCTCAAACAAAAAATATAACAGAGCAACAAATAAAAAATTAAAACAGTACGATTCAAGTTCAGCAAGAGAAATTCTGATATCGAACAGTTCAGCATGAAAAATTCTGATCTCAAACAAAAAAAAACATGACACATGAATAAAAACTTCCCAAATGATCAATCACAAAAATGTAAGCTCCCTTTTCCCCTCTTTTTATTTTGCAATCTTCTTTGCATGCCAAAAGCCTTCTTTTTTATCCATCACCAAAACGAAACAAAGCAATGCAATGATGATGCACGAAAAAGGAAAAGCTCTCAAGAACACATCCAATCCTTACTTGCATAGGGCTCATCGCATCCGCCGCCGCCGCCCTCGCTTTCTCCGCCTCCTCGTCCTCGCACCGGCTCAGCTGGCTCTGCAGCGTCTTCCTCGGCGGCGTCCTCGCCACCACCGGCGACACGTCGCCGCCGTTCTCACTGCCACACACCAAGAACAATCACTCACCTCAAATGCCTAAATCTGGTTGAGCTCAGAGCACAATGCAGCAGCAGCAATGGCAGAAGAGGAGGAGATGGTCGAGATTAAACAACCACCAGCAACACACCCACCTGGCGTCGTCACCGCACCCACCGCCGCCGCCGCCACCACCACCCACCACCCGCTGGATGGTCACCTGTCACAGGGGGTACAAGCACCACCACCAACATGAGCCCCCCAAGAACCACCGCGAGCGCGTCGCCGTCAAAGCTCACAGGAAAAAAAATGGCCGATCCTTTTAAGGGAGAGAGAGATTGAGGTGAGAGGGAGACGAGGTGCTCACGTGCAGCTGCGCGCCGGGGCTGCCGCTGAGCGGCAGTGTGACGATCCACGGCTTGAACGCGTCGGCGTACTCGGCCAGATTCAGCGTCGCCTCCCCGAGCAGCGCCGCCTTGGTCGATCCCTGCATTGTGCGGCGGGTGAGACAAATCGTCGAGCACATGACGGGCAAGCAAGAACAGTAATGGCGGTGTCGGTGTGGCGGTGGGGCGGTGGCGGCGAGGAGAGGGAACGCACCGTGTCGTAGACGAGGAACTGGTAGATCTTGTCCTTGCCGGAGGAAGGGAGCTTGGTGGCCTCGTAGAGCGGGGCGGGCCACTGGCACGCGCCGTCGGCGACCTGCGCGCTCTCCGTCCTCGCCGTCGGCCGCCCCGCGTCCCGCGGCGTCACCACCACCATCATCGCCTCCCATCCCACCTCCGGCACCTGAAATCAACCAACCCACCCAACCCAAATCATCATCACAAAACCAACAAATCAACAACAACAACAACAAAATTCTTCGCTCGTCGCGGCGAGCAAATTAATTATCCGTGCCTGCGTGGCGTGGAACTGCAGCTTGAACACCGCCTTCGCCTTCGCGCCCCCGCCCCCGCCGCGCCACCGCGCCGACTTGAACATCCCAACCAATCAGTCTCTCTCTCAACCAAGAAGAAGACGCGGCTCGCTCGCCGGTGCGGCGCTAAGCTTCTTCTTCTTCACCGGCGGCCGCCGCATTGCAATGCCTCCGCCTCCGCGCGACGCAGTGGCATTGCTAGCTGCTACGGCGAGAGGAGGAAGACGAAGAGCAAGACAGCGAGCAAGTGAGCGAGTGGGTGGCGCACACACACTGACACAGCCAGCAACGGCAAGCAAAGGCAAGAAGGCCACCTTTGGGCAACGGCAACAGCAAAGCAAGCCACACAGATCTAGTGAGAGAAAGAGAGAGATAGAGAGAGAGAGATCAACTGAATTTTCTCTCTCTACTACTACTACTTGAGCTCTGCTTTTGGTCCCTTTCTCTCTTTCTCTCTCTGTGATTTGTGGGGGGATTTAGGGGGGGAAGAAGAGAAGAACAAGAAAGAGAAGGTTCTGAGGGGCTATAAAAATGGCGGTCAATTGTTCGGGGCGATGGACTTGTAGTAGCAGTAGGGGTTTATTAGAGCTAACAGAGAGTGTGATTGGCGATGGCGATGGAGTCTGGTGGAACTGTGCAAGAGACGAGCACACTACCACACACAAACAAAAAAAAAACAATCTTTTTTTTCAGAAATCGAGTCGTGCACACACAAAAAGAATAAGAAAAAAACCAACTTTTTTTCATAAATCACACGAAGAAACAATCTTTTTTTCAGAAATCTAATCGTGCACACAAAAAAAATTCGATCTTTTCTTCTACTCCCTATCAGACGTTTTGAGTTTGGTAAAAGTCAGACTGTTTTAAATTTGACTAAGTTTATAGACAAATATAGTAATATTTATAATATTAAAATAGTTTCATCAAATCAATAGTTGAATATATTTTCATAATAAATTTGTCTTGGATTGAAAATGTTACTACTTTTTTCTACAAATTTACTTAAACTTAAAGTAGTTTGATTTTAACCAAAATCAAAAACGTCTCGTAACGGATGGAGTTTTTTTTTTTTTTTCAGAAATCGAGTCTGGTCTCAACTGCAGTTGCAGTAGTATACAGCCGTTGCGTTGCGTGAGCGTCACAGCTGCAGCGGCAGCGGTCGTCTGCAGCTGCGTGGACCTGCCGACGGCAACGGTTGCTCTGCGAGGAGGGGATCGATGTTGGGTGTTGGGTTCTTGGATCCATCGATATGTCAGTGGCTTATTGTACTTGCTTCAGACCTACGGTAAGCCTCCTCTCCTCTTTGGAGTTACTGCCTCTATCTTGTACTAGCATCATCCATTTGTCTAGTACAGTAAAAAGTTTGTTTCTGAAGTACTTCCTCCGTCCAAAATAAAAGACAAACTCTGTTTCTATGTCCAACTTTGACTATCCGTCTTATATGAAATTTTTTTATAATTCGTATTTTCATTGTTGTTAGATAATAAAACATGATTAATATTTTATGCGTGCCTTGTCTTTTTAATTTTTTTTATAATGTTTTCAAATAAGACGGACGGTCAAACGTTGGGCACGGAAACCAGGGTTTGTCTTTTTTTTGGACGGATGGAGTAATTTATACTGCTCCCAATACGCAATTAATTGAAGCATACTCTTTCCGTTAAAAAAAATGGTATGAGATGCGACAAATCCAGAACAAATCTTATATCCAAAATTTATAGTTGTCACATTCCGTACTACTAGAAGATATGTTATTTCAGCACATTACTAATTTGTCCTATTACTACTAGAAATGATGTTTTTTTTTACGGAGTGAGTAGCGTGAAATATCTTCTCACAAATTACTAATGTTTGTTGAGGGTGGTCGTTGTTGATGTCAAATCGCAATGGTGTGATCTTGCTGTCATTGGGTGAGATTATGGGAGGGGAGTTTGGTAGTTGCATTTCATAGGATATCGATGAAACCTTCAAGAATTTGTTGAAAATGTGTTGGAGAGTATTGTTGTTGGGCCCTGTTTAGTTCTAGGGGTGAAAAATTTTAGCGTGTCACATCGAATATACGGACACATATTTGAAGTATTAAACATAGTCTAATAACAAAACAAATTACAGATTTCGCCTGTAAACTGCGAGATGAATTTATTAAGCCTAATTAATCTGTTATTAGCAATGTTTACTGTAGCATCACATTGCCAAATCATGGCGCAATTAGGCTTAAAAAATTCGTCTCGCAATTTACACGCAATCTATGTAATTAGTTTTTTTATCTATATTTAATAATCTACGTATGTGTCCAAATATTCAATGCGACAGGGTGAAAAGTTTTTACGTGGAAAGTAAACATGGCGTTTGTTGCTAGCATTGGAAAGGATTCATTGAGGGTATTAATGTGGAAGTGTAATGGGTAGTCTATGTTTGAGGTCAAAGTGTAGTGAAGCCTATGTATTTAAAGTTGTGTTTTTATCTAATTAATAAAATGGTGGATTAATGTAACACACTTCCCCGAATTTATGGTGAGATTTTTATTAAAATTTTATGCATACAAATTTCTTTAAATAACCATTTAAAATATATTTTCAACTTTGTGATACTTAATTAATTTATATGTATCTTCCTCGAAAAAATTTCATCCATCTTCAATGAATGAAAAAAAAGGACGATCAAGATAAACTAATCAGTAAATGATGATGTAACAAATATCAAATTAATTACTATGCAGAAGAACTTATCAAGCGCATACGCGTCCGATTACAGGTAACACCTCGTACACAAAATCACGGCCAATGGATGTACATTTCTCGCAGCATAACCACCTACAAAATGAAATCCCAACAAACACATTAACTCTAGTTTCGTATAGACAATCCCCAATCCCAGCAACACCATTACACCACCAATGACCCATCCAACCGTGCATGCTCCCCAAATCCTGGAGGCAATGGTGCATGGTGGAACCATGCAGCCAGCCATGAGCCATGGCAAGCAGGCAAAAGCACGACGATGATGCTTACAACTCGACAAGAACAATTCAGACGAGGACGAGAAATGGTGCACGTACGATGGGTCAGATCATGGGTAGGATTTCAGGTGAGCCTAGCTGTGCTTGTCCATGCCGGCCTTCGCAGGTTGTGTCATTGTGTGACCTCACCTCACCTGACTTCTTTTCTGATTCAGGCAAACTCTACGGCGTGTTTAGATCGAGTTTTTCTTCAAACTTTCAACTTTCCCATCACATTAAAACTTTCCTACACACACAAACTTTTAACTTTTCCATCACATCGTTTCAATTTTAACCAAACTTCCAATTTTGGTGTGAACTAAACACAGCCGAACCTTTGGTTTTCATTAAAAAGTTGTGTTTTATGTGAAAATTTCCTATAAAAAAGTTACTCTAAAATATCAAATAAATCTGCTTTTTTATAATTTATAATAAGTAAAACCCAATTAAATATATATTGAATAACTTTCTTACTCCCCCAGTCCTAAAATATAAGGGATTTTTAGTGGATGTGACACATCCTAATATTACAAATCCGGACAGACAGTATTAGAATGTGTCAAATTCACCTAAAATCCCTTATATTTTAGGACGGATGGATGTGACACATCCTAATATTGCTGGGGGCTGGTTGTGTGGCTGACAGGTGGGTCCCACGCGGCAGCCCCGGCATGGTGCCTGGGGGCCTTGGCGCATGTGGAGGTTGCTCTGCACTGATCTACTCCTATGCATCCATCCGTCCCCTTTTACAACGCGATCGGCGTGCATTGTTTTTTTTTTCTTTTTTTCGTCGTGCTTTTGCTGGCAACCAACCTCAGCAAGTTCTTTCATCCATCCATCCATCCCGAATGTGATCTGCTTTGACGAACACAGCAACAGCACATATACCAAAAAAAGGGAAAGGTATTCTTGCACATGTACTCCCTCCGTCCAAAAAAAAAAAAAAGGCAAACCATGGGTTTCCGTGTCCAACTTTGACTGTCCGTCTTATATGAAAATTTTTTATAATTCATATTTTCATTGTTGTTAGATGATAAAACATGATTAATATTTTATGTGTGACTTGTCTTTTTAAATTTTTTCATAATTTTTTCAAATAAGACGGACGTTCAAACGTTGAGCACGGAAACCAAGGGTTTGTCTCTATTCTCCCTTTTTTTTTTGGACGGAGGGAGTACACACAATGGTGTGTATGTACATCCAAGCAGGAGCATATCCAAACAGCTAGTATCTAGTACATTGCTCAAACAGAGTAGTGGTACTAGTGTACTACTATATATATATACCGGTGGTTTTTTCCTCCTTGTATATACATCGTACACATGGGTTAATTGAATAATCATATGATATCAACCATAAATTAGTGTATTATCGATATAATTAGCTCTCCGTACTATGTTGGCGGTTAATTGTACTGATTGGTATATGAAATGGACAAATAGCATAAAGTTGTGGTTGCGACTTTAGTTACAAAATAACAAAGGACATTTTGTTCTTCCTTCAAAACGGTGAAAGCTGGTAGTTTTTTTTTTCTTATAAACATGATCGTGTAGTTGGGCTCACCTAAGTTCAGAACATTTAATTTAGATTGTAAAAACGTAAAAGAAAAAAAGAGTTAAACATAGAAATGCCTATACCATGTAGTAAAATAACCTATGATTGACATATAAAGATATAACATAAAGAAGAATAATGTACTAGATATTTTTAAATGTTTTGTGCTAGCTAACAGAAACTAAAAGGTAGAGACTAGAGAGTAGTTGCAGCACAATTTG
This sequence comes from Oryza longistaminata, assembly GCA_009805545.1. Taxonomy (NCBI): domain Eukaryota; kingdom Viridiplantae; phylum Streptophyta; class Magnoliopsida; order Poales; family Poaceae; genus Oryza; species Oryza longistaminata. The sequence continues at coordinate 3,410,007 of CM020178.1, forward strand.
TAGCTGATTATTATAGAAAAAGAGTGCTTCTCCTCCCAATGTAATGCTTATGTGCTAGTATATATATATTACTAGTTTTCTATTTAGTCGGTGATGCAGTCGTGCATCATGCAAACTCATCTCCAACCATCTATTCTGTACTGTCTTTTGTTCCCCTTTTATAAGAGCCATCAGTTTATTTTGACTTTTGAGCTAGCTTCTTCCAGAAAAATCCAATAATCTTTTTTCCCTGATCTAAATATGGGGCCCCTGCAATTTTTTTCTGATAAACACCATCCTAGTTACTGAAACTGTCGGTGCGTAGCTGATGTGCTTTCTTCATGTCACTTAGCTTAATAGGCCACTAATTAATTGACTGAACACTTTGACTACTATACAACACACAGTCTCTCTCTCACACACACTGTACTTGCTTCATCCACAAACAAGAGTATATTTCTATAGTTGTTGCACAGTCGTATATAGAAACATATAAAAATCATCCGTGTAGAGATTTGTCTTTCGAGGAATTATTTTAAATGACAGTAGTTACAATGTTAATTAGTAGGTCTATAACAGTACATGAATTTAGTTAATGCCAGCTGTTTGGATATGTATATATAACCTAATTAATTTTGGCTTAATCAAATTTATTTGTGGAGAGGGAGCAGTACTGAAAACCAGCTCAAATCGATTGATTGATTGGGGCTAGGCAAACCAACCATATGGGGACCTAACTAATCCAATCTTAGGTTAGCGTAAGAAGATTATAAAAAAAATAATTGTGAAAGGAAAGACCCAATAGGTATGACTCGACTGGGAATCCTGTAGCATCTACAGAGTTAATAGTTTTTTAATTAAAAATGTGTGCAACTCTCACTCATAAGTGGGCCCAGCACATTCTTGATATGTTTAAGCTAGTTATGGCAACAAAATAGCTGCACTTGCCATCACCGTTGATAATGTACTGTCCATTGGAAAAACACTGATTACATACTACTTTAATACTTCCTCTATCTAAATATATAGCAAACAAATTTAAAATTACATAATATAGCACTACAAATCTAATCAGATTATATCAAATCCAGTACAAGTTGCTATATTTTAGAATAGAGAGTACATTATATTCATTCTGTCAAAGAAAACTTCTGACATATTATAGATTTGTCAGTGTAATACTTTAAAGCGTTAGACATGATATCTTCTCAAAATTTGGATTAGATGTATAAACCATATAGTAGATTGTTTAAAAAAAATATCCAGTACTTTAAAATATTATAACCGTGTCAATGTCTAAAACAACATTTTTTTAACATATTGGAACAATAGTTTTATGATGTTTCACTAAAAACTTATTTCGGACTTTTTTTTTTTACAGAGCAAGCACGACTTCTAGCCTCTGCAGTAACAAACAATGTGTGCATAGCACTGGACGAAAACGACGGTTTAAAACTTTAAAATCACTGTGCTGCAGCATCAATTCAAGTTTGATTTGGGTTGAACTAAACAGTTATTACAGCTAAGTGGTACACAGGATTAATTAGCTGTTTGGCACGGTATTGTGGTTGAAAAGCTACGGCATCTGCTGGTCCTAAAACCCAACATTAACCCAGTAATCTCACGATCACGTGCAACCATAGATAACCACCACTAGTACTAGCTACACACAGGCTGCAGCTGATCGATCAGATCACCCAAATGAAAAAATTGCAGAATAATATTATTCAGGGAATATGTAGCTGCTGCTGGTAGTGTGTGCTGCAAATGGATAATTGATATGGATATATGTATGAGATGCAATGGATGGTCCCTGCTGATTAGCAAGAGAAAAGGTTTTGATTAATTAGCAGCTGGAAACGCTTTCTAAAAGCAGAGGGTCCAGCTTCAATGGGTGGATGGATGGGTTGGATGGAGGCTTGGATCCTCTGCTCATGATGCCTCGGCCGACAGTGGTTTCTCTGTCGGTTTAGATGTTAACCTCTAGGCTTTGTTGCTACAAAGTATGACATAATCATACCTGTATTTCGTTTAAGTGTACATAGTTCTTCTAGTTAATTTATATATGTAAAATTTTTACATATTTTTATTTAATTAGTTACTGAAAAAAAGATTGATGTACCAGTGTTGACGTTACGATATTGATGTTACAGCATTATAAGGTAGACATTTATATTTTAGTACGAATCTAATAATATTTATCATAAAAACAATTGGATAATATGAATGACAATTAAATAAGCACTAGCTACTTCAAAACATAAGATGTAGACACAATTAGATCCTACGAGGTTTTAGTTTATATTACTCCTACAAGTTTACATTGCTGAAATAGCACGCAAAAGAGGTACTGGTAGTGACCATAGCATTTATATATGCAGCAATAACAAATTGTCCCTGACAAAACACTTTAATCTATCCTATTAAAAAACAATCCTAGGGATGCAGGATTGAATTTACAGAGAGAGTATACTAGCTGAACATTTTTTTTTTTGGTTTACTTGACGAAGAATCAAGGCACCCCGACACACTGATCGAGGATTGAACTACCACTGATTTTTGCCTTTTTGCCTCCAATTCTACCAGTACTACGTACGGAAACCTAAAGCCTATAATTACTTTCGAAAATTTCGTACTCCTACTATACTGAATTTTAGATTAACCGTACAGTGTACTACATACTCGTAGTTTAGTCAGTACGGTTCGCGTAGATAACTGTCGATCGAAAAGCAAATTAATGCATCTGGACAAACTCATCAACGATAGTCACTGACACGCGGGGCCAGATAAATTAAAATTATACAGCTCAGCTTCATCACTTGCTTGATACTACTTCATCAGCTGAAGCCAAATTTGTTATTAAAAAAAAGCTGAAGACAAATTTAAGTTTTAAAACTTAATTTTATATAGTTGGTTTTAAGGTTCTATTATCATACTAAGAACACAAACATACAAAACATTATCTATCTTCGTTTTTTTTTTCGGTTATCACCCGTGGAGTGAACTATAGGTGCACGTGAATAATAATAGGATATATATATATATACACGATATTAACAGAGGCAATTAATGGTTGTATTTCAAGACTTACTTTCTCGTCTCAAAATATAGCATTTTTTAGGTTGGCACAGGTATTAAGAAAGTATGTGAGAATGATTGTAGGAAATATGTGATTGGTTGAAAAGAGAAAGTAGATGAAGAATAATGGTTGTGATTGGTTGAGAGGACGAGGTAGGTGGAGAAATAGCTTCATTTGAGATAAGACACTGTGCTAGAAATAGCTATATTTTATGACGGGATAATACCAAGCTTTAATTTGGTGGCGACAATCCTATAGTAAGGTTTTGCACTGCCAAATTATTAGAGCAGAGTTAAAAAATGTAGTATTTAGTTTTTCTATCTAGGATACGGTAGAAGGTTTGATATGATATACTTCATCCGTTTCACAATATAAGTCATTTTAACATTTTCCACATTCATAGTGATGTTAATGAATCTAGAGAGATATATATGTCTAGATTCATTAACATCAATATGAATATGAGAAATGCTAGAATGACTTACATTGTGAAGCGGAGGGAGTATTACCAAAATTTCGTCACTATCAAATTTTGACATGTAACAAAACCCAATCAAGATACACTGTATGACATCTAGGGAGCATCATATACAGTACCTTGTCTTCTGCACAACTATTGTACCAGATTACACTTTAGTTCATTGGATCCATAGCTTTGCTGTTATTGGGTGTTGCACCCTTGTTAATAAAGATCATTGTACTGCTCCACTTTTGTCTTTAGAGCCTTTGCTACCTTTGCTTCGTCCATGTTTTCTCCTTATAAAATCTTCTGGTTTTTGTGAATGTACTACTCTAGCTAACAAAGTCTCAATAATAGTCAGAACAATGCAAGTACAAAAGATTAACTAATCTTAAATCTTTTTCTCAGTGCACATGACTCATGTTTTCACAACAAAAAAGAACAAAAAAAAAAGAAGCAAAGTCAGAGAAGTGGGTTTAGATTTTTGGAATCATTGTATGGTGTGCCGTACTTCAGAGCAGAGGTAGTTCTTGCCAGCCCAACGGTCACTTTTCCAACAGACAGAATGTGGGCCCTGCCATATTTTTTTATATTTTCTTTTTTTTTTCATTTCTACATACTTTTAAATGTTCTAGTATTTCATGATTGTATTGAGAAAAGGATGTCTCAACTACAAGAAAATTAATTTCCTCCCATTTGACAATTTCTGATGCATATATGCCGTTGCAGGGTAGGTGTAGGTATGGATTTGGAAATGTGCGTTTACAATAGCATCAGGACAGGGAAATGGATGTTGGAGACAGATTGTTAGGGTTTGTTTTTGTCTATATGATGGTGGAGTTTGCTGATCCATCCATTATATCTTTTTTTAGGCCACTCTGTAGGGCATCTTATGTTATGCCTGCATGATCAGTGCCACATACTGCAAAAGATTTGGATACATTAATTTTCTGGTGTCATTAGCAGATAATTAAAACTTGGTCTGTTGAAGTGGAGGATGATGAAATTCGAATAATCCATAGTTAATGTGCATTGACAAAATTTTCAGAAGTTATTCATACCAAGGGCTTGTTTGGATCACTTAAATTTTATAGGATTCTCAGAAGATTTAGATCATGTTTGGCACAACTCCGTTCCTAGATCCGCGCTAGATTTTGACTTTTGTAGTTTAAATTACAATGATTTAAAATTCTATATTTTATCTCAAATCAGGAAGAAGAAGGTTTATCTAAATGTTATTAATGTAATCAGTAATCCCAGATCTTAGATTTCTAGAATTAGAAGAAAAAACGTAGCTTAAAAAGTTTCTATGAGTTCCTCTGAAGTTTCTCAATCAAAGGAGACCTAAAACCGTGTAATTCTTGATCTTCTTCTACACACAATAGTATAATACTCCGCTACGAATCCTACTTGTGCAGATATCACACTTTGGACAGAGGACTGAACTGAATTAGACAGTACTACCTCCGTCCTAAAATGTAGCTATTTCTAGCACAGTACTTTGTTCCAAAATGAAGCTATTTTTCTACCTACCTTCTCCTCTCAACCAATCACAACCATTCTTTTTCATCTACCTTCTCTTTTCAACCAATCGCACACCTTCTTCAATCATTCTCACCTACTTTCTTAATACCCGTGCCAACCTCAAAAATGCTTGCATTTTGTGACGGAGGAAGTAGTTAAATTTGGCGACGCATTGAAACGATACTGTCCGAGTTGTTCAGCAAATTTATGGCTCCAGCTAGCTCTGCATGCCAATTAAGCTCACCTCTAGCCATTAATCTCAGTACTCAGCTTCTCTGAAAACAGAGTGATCAGCTGTACATTGCAGTGCAAAGAGAAAGGACCCTGCTTGTTTCATGGCCATGTGGCCGCTGTGCTTAGCTGCAGCGACTGCAGGTACAAGCAACCTGAATTCCTTGTTGGCCCAAGCACAGCTAAATCTACTGCTCTTCACTGCTACTCGTACACTCAGAGGGTGTTTAGATCTAGAGGTGTAAAGTTTTGACGTGTCACATCGGGTATTATATAGGATATCATATGGAATGTTCGGACACTAATAAAAAAACTAATTACAGAATCCGTCAGTAAATCGCGAGACAAATTTATTAAGCCTAATTAATCCGTTATTAGCAAATGTTTACTGTAGCACCACATTATCAAATCATGGAGCAATTAGGCTTAAAAGATTCGTCTCGCAAATTAATCATAATCTGTTCAATTAATTATTTTTTCAACTTATATTTAATATTTCATATATGTATTCAAATGTTCGATCTGATAGGGTGAAAAATTTTAAGGTGGGATCTAAATCAGGGCCTTAACACATGCATCTTGTGCAGGGTAGGGATATTTTTTTAAGATATAGGTTGTGCAGGGTAGGGTTTATGTGTACTGTTGGTTCAGATTGAATGCTGGTAAGAGAGTCATATAATTGATTTTCAGAGATAACGGTTAGGATTATACAGTTAGATATTTCATCTGTCCCAAAATAAATTTATTTTTCATCTATCTCACACATATCAATACAAAACCATAAATACTAAAATACCTTCAATGTATCAAATCACAATGCGGTTATTTCTCTTTTTATCTACTCCTAATGTATTTATCACCTACTTTTACAAATTCTAATGCTATGATAGTTTAAAATAAACATATTTTGAAACAAACAGAAAAAAAATGATCTTATTATGAGATGGAGGAACTAGTCGATTTTGTTGGTTAATGCTAGGGCTCTAGGCAATGATCCATGATGCGTACATTGCATTGATCATCCTACCAGTTGGAACAGCAAGGCTATGGACAATGATTCACACTTGGCTGTTTGCATAAAACGGTCGGAAGAAAAAAGGCAGCAAGACAAGCTCTCCTCCATGTCCCAGTTGCAGTACAAGGTTTTGGTGTTTGTCAGTAGTCAAGGGTCAGACGCAGGGTTCACGTCTTTGGGCGTGTTTAGTTTGGGAAAAGAATTTTTTTTGTGTCACATCGAATGTTTGATCGGATGTCAGAAGGGGTTTTTGAAATACCACAAAATTTCTAGGACTCGACGCGAGACTAAAGTACATTCTAAGAGAAAAAAAATTAAATGGTTTTCGTAAGTTCAAATTTGAAACAATAAATCTAACCGAAACTTGATCAAAATTTGACGAAAATCGTTAATGCCGCTGTTTGGAGTTGTTTAGCCGCTGCAGTAGTTTTTTTTTTCTTAGCCGCATTTTTTTTGTTTTTTCTTTCTTTTCCTGGCATAGGCTTGTCTGGCCGATTAAGTTGTGTAACAAAAACTCTTTTTCTTTCTAATATATTGATATGCAATCTATTTTGCGCGTTCACGAAGAAGAAAGGTAAACTCTGATCAGACCAAACAATAAGCACAACTAGATAAATTAACTTTAAAAGGTGAAAGAAAAAAGAAAGGCTAAGAGCAACTCTAAAAATTTATCCATCTTACTCTCCAAGATAAAATTTCATAAACTTGGGAAAAAAACATCCTTCAACATACTTATCATTCAACTTGCCAAGTCAAATGGCTGGCCAAATTTCTCACTTGGCTAGCCAAATCTAGCGCGTTGAAACCATTTGTTAAACATGGATCCCAACACTTGCCAAAGGGGAGGAAGGAGTGTGAGGCTAATGTATGGATCCCTGTCAGAGACTCACGACAGAGAATGTAGATGGAGAGATTGTCGGAGCACAAATGAAATATTGAGACGATTTTTTTTATCAACTTATACCAAATACTCCTACAAAGATGAAGGCCTGATTTAAGTAGTCTGTTGGAGATGCTCTAAATCAAACAGCACAAGTTAGCAATCAAACGCGGTTCGCCATTACACACCGCAATCAATTACTCTCTCCGTCCCAAAATATAAAGGATTTATGTTAGATGTGACGCATTCTAGTACGACGAATCTGAATTGGCTCTTAATTCAGATTTATAGTACTATGATGTAAATGAGTTTGTTTAAATTCGTAGTACTATGTTGTGTCACATCCAACTTAAATCCCTATGACTGAGGCCCTGTTTAGATGGGACTAAAACTTTTAAGTCCCTATTACATCGGATGTTTAGATACTAATAATAAATATTAAACGTAGACTATTAATAAAACATATCCATAATCTTGGACTAATTCGCGAGACGAATCTATTGAGCCTAATTAATCCATGATTAGCCTATGTGATGCTACAGTAAACATTCTCTAATTATGGATTAATTAGGCTTAAAAAATTGTCTCACGAATTAGCTTTCATTTATGTAATTAGTTTAGTGAGTAGTCCATATTTAATATTCTAAATTAGTGTCTAAATATAGAGACTAAAGTTAAGTCCCTAGATCCAAACATCACCTGAATAACCTAGGCCTAGCTGGTGCTGCTCTCCTAGGCCGATTACCATATACACTGATACACACGCCGCAAATGCGCAACACGTACTACTACTGCTACTACTACCTGCTCACACCGCGTTGACCATGAACTCTGCGTGCTCGACCCCTCCATCCCTCTACATGTGGCGCAATCGATGCGATGCGAAGCCGCCTGAAAAAAAAAATAAGTGGAACACGGCGTTTTCTCTCCATGATTTCTCGTTGCCTCTTGCCTATTTCGCCGATAGATCGCACAGACGGATCATCTCGATCGAGTCCGAGTCGAGTCCACCCCGTGATCATTTACGCGGCCTCACGCCCTGCATTTGCCGCCGCTAGTGCGATCGATTCCGACGCAAACGCAGCTGGATGGATGATGCATAGGGATTCAAGTGGATCGAACCGTAAATTCATTTATAGATAAAATTAGTAGGTAATTTATAGATTAACTAACAAGTTATCCACTAATTTAGTCTATAAGTTAGTTTAAGGTAGTCCTACTTGTATCCCAGAAAGCCGGACCTCCGATACGGTAACTCGTGGGTTATCCACTTATTTAATCTTTTAAGCGGGTTCATGGGTCGGTTCACTTGTATTACTAATGATGCGTCGGGCACGGGCGTGTCGGCATTATAAAAAAACGCAGTCAACTCAACTCAATTCAATTCCGTGTGTAGTTAAGTGTGCTCACTGCTCACACTGTCCTAAGTTGGATTAGTGTACAATTAGTGTATGCAACTCTTGAGCCTGACCTTACTCTGGAGTCTGGAGGTGGACTGGAGTAGGATGCAGAGACACTGTCCCAGCGGTTGTCTGTCAGGGTCAGGATCATCCAGCTTGATCTCATCTCCCTGCTGGTAGGATTCGAGCAAATTAAATATTAGATTTCTGTATAACTAACATTTTCTGCTACACTTTTTGTATAACTAACTCTTTTAGTTGAATTTTTTTCCTTATAACTGTTGTTCTACATAGGCTGAATTTGTTCTACATGAAAAAAAAAATCAGGATTAGTGTGGTTCTATCAGCTTGCTGTAAAAGCTTGCTTTATCTTAAGAAAAATAAGTATCGAAATGGCTTGCTGAATGCCTGAATCTTACTGAGGGTTTGTACTTTGCAGTACTAGAACAGCAGATAGATGGTGATCCTGAAAGCATCTTTTTGATTTCATGAATAGTGGCAGTGAAAATTAAGGCGATTAACGCGTACAGTACATTTTATTTCTCTGTCAAGACTACTATTCATAGATTAGTTGTCCTATCGCTGCATAATGATCTCTTTCAGGTAAAGCAGGTGCATGATACTTTTACTACCCCACACAGTTCTTTCACAAAAGCTGACAGTGAAACACATTAATTGGTCCCCTTTCTTTTTTATGCCTCAGAAGGTGACATGTTATTGTTGCTTTCATTGCTGATCATCTCACATAGAGATCTAGCATTGGTTGGTTGGTCTGATATATACTTTGATAGGGTGGTTTCTCTCCTTTTTCCTTCACATGCACTTTTTTTTTCTGAATTTTCCCTCTTGTTGGAAAGTGCCATGGATGTACTTTGTGATAATATGATGCGGCACCTATAACTTACCAGTAAGATGTTAAAATCAAGGTTAGCCGAAGCTAATCTGGTAGCAAGTGTGAAGCATGAACCACCGGCCTTGGCCTGCATTGCAACAGAAAGAATAAAATGAATTGGCAGAGCATTTTCTTTAAAAAATGTATATATTCTACTTTACACAGAACTGTTAGGCTGTTAGCTAGCTTGCCTTCAAGGTAGGAAAACACTCATGCTGTCATGCATCAGAAGCTTGCTGTTGGAGCCTTGCATGGTTCCAAGCAGAAAGAAAAGGAGAGGTTGGGGATTTATATGCTGATATGCTCATATGCAGATGTACTTGTGTGACCTGAACTTGTTTATTATCAATGGTTTTCACTTTTCAGCTCATCCTGTCAGAGAAACAATGCAGAATGAGATGGGCCAGTAATAACTGTAATAACTTGCCATTGGTGAAAACATCTGTTCTACTATATTTTCAATGCTTCCAGTTGGAAAGGTGCGTAGGTAGTTGAACTACTGAAGAAGTCTGATGAGCAGATTTTTTTTTTCACAGGCTCAATAGGTTAGCATGTAAGGCCAAGAAGGTTAACCAAAAGAAGATCTGCAGACTGAAGCTAAGTACTGAATAAAGCAATGCTTCATAAGCTCAAATAGATATAGCTTTCAATGCAAGTGAAACTGTGTATGAATAGAAGTATAGATAGAACCACTCACAAGTCACAACCAAGTCACAAACTCACAATGTATAGTGTACAGTTTTCCTCTGAAAGTGTATAGTAGTAGTTTGTGGTGTTAATAAAGGCAGAGGTGAGGTTGTGTATGAGTCTGAGCTTAGAAGACATGACAAGAGAGAGAGAAAAAGAGCAGGATTTCTTGGATGCCTTGGCACGTACAGTTCTTCCAACAATGCCAAGATTTTTCCTCTCCCATGTTAAGCATTTTGATCCATTAGGACATGGCTTAAAATGGTATGTGAGATCTCCTCGGACTGCATGCAGTATCAACCTGATGAATCACCTACCCCCGTTTCAAATAGATTATTGATCGAATTATTGCTACAGATAAGAATAGGTTAAATATTTTGAGAAATAAACTTAATAGATAATCCCTCCGTATTTTAATGTATGACGCCGTTGACTTTTCGATCAACATTTAACCATTTGTCTTATTTAAAATTTTTATGCAAATATAAAAATATTTATGTCATGCTTAAAGAATATTTGATGATAAATCAAATCACAATAAAATAAATAATAATTACATAATTTTCTTTAAATAAGATGAAAGGTCATACGTTTCTCAAAAAGTCAACTTTTTAGGGCCACTCTGTAGGGCATCTTATGTTATGCCTGCATGATCATTGCCACATACTGCAAAGATTTGGATACATTAATTTTCTGGTGTCATTAGCAGATAATTAAAACTTGGTCTGTTGAAGTGGAGGATGATGAAATTCGAATAATCCATAGTTAATGTGCATTGACAAAATTTCAGAAGTTATTCATACCAAGGGCTTGTTTGGATCACTTAAATTTTATAGGATTCTCAGAAGATTTAGATCATGTTTGTCACAACTCCGATTCCTAGATCCGCGCTAGATTTGACTTTTGTAGTTTAAATTCACAATGATTTAAAAGTTCTAATTTATCTAAAATCAGAGAAGAGTTTCTAAATGTTATTAATGTAATCAGTATCCCAGATCTTAGATTTCTAGAATAGAAGAAAAACGTAGCTTAAAAAGTTTCTATGAGTTCCTCTGAAGTTTCTCCAATCAAAGGAGACCTAAAACCGTGTAATTCTTGATCTTCTTCTACACACAATAGTATAATACTCCACGCAAATCCTACTTGTGCAATATCACCTATGGACAGAGGACTGAACTGAATTAGACAGTACTACCTCCGTCCCAATATGTAGCTTATTTCTACACAGTACTTTGTCCAAATGAAGCTATTTTTCGACTACCTTCTCCTCCAACCAACAAACCATTCTTTTTCATCTACTCTTTCTTTTCAACCAATCGCACACCTTCTGTCAATCATTCTCACATACTTCTAATACCCGTGCAAACTCAAAAATCTTGCATTTTGTGACGGAGGAAGTAGTTAATTTTGGCGACGCATTGAAACGATACTGTCCGAGTTGTTCAGCAAATTTATGGCTCCAGCAGCTCTGCATGCCAATTAAGCTCACCTCTAGCCATTAATCTCAGTACTCAGCTTCTCTGAAAACGAGTGATCAGCTGTACATTGCGTGCCAAAGAGAAGACCCTGCTTGTTTCATGGCCATGTGGCCGCTGTGCTTAGCTGCAGCGACTGCAGGTAACAAGCAACCTGAATTCCTTGTTGCCCAAGCACAGCTAAATCTACTGCTCTTCACTGCTACTCGTACATCTTAAAACACATGCATGTGCGCAGCGGTAGGGATTATGTGTTCACTGTGGTTCAGATTGAATGCTGGTAGAGAGTCATAATTTTAGCGGCAGTTTTGGATTGCTATCTAAATTTGCCCTACCAATATTTTGGGTAGCCTAAATAGTACCCACTATTTGTTTGGATTGATGCCAACATTTTGGTAATGCCCATTTCCAATATTGATTAGCAATTGTCGAACTTTCTTCACTATGGTATCACAGATTTGGCTTATATTTCGGTAGCCAAACCAAATAAGATGAATACAAAGTGGTATTTACCAAAAAATTGGTAGAGGCATTGATCCAAACAAGCCCTTAGTTCATGTGCAAATTGCTGTGATAATTCCAGAGAACGGCTAGGATTATACTGTTAGATAATTCCCTCCGCCCCCAAATAAATTTATTTTTACCTGTCCCACACATATAAATACTGAAATACCTTCAATGTATCCAAATCACAATGCAGTTATTTCTCCTTTTATCTACTCTCCTATGCAGTTATTTCAAAAAATGATCTTATTATGAGATGGAGGAACTAGTCGATTTTGTTGCGTTAATGCTAGGGTTCTAGCCAATGATCCATGATGCGTAACATTTCATGATCATCCTACCAGTTGGAACAGCAAGGCTATGGACAATGATTCACACTGGCTGTTTGCATAAAACGGTCGGAAGAAAAAGGCAGCAAGACAGCTCTCCTCCATGTCCCAGTTGGAGTACAAGGTTTTGGTGTTTGTCAGTAGTCAAGGGTCAGACGCAGGGTTCACGTTGACGAAAACCACAAAATTAGGCTCGACCGCGATACCGAAAGTTCAAAAATTTCTAGATTCCAAGTGAAATTTTAAATGAGTTTTTGAAAGTTCAAATTTGAAACAATAAATAATAACTGAAACTTGATCAAAATTTGACGAAAATTCGTTAATACTACTGTTTAGAGTTGTGTTTAGCCACCGCAAGTAGTTTTCTTTTTCCTAAGCCATATTTTTTTGTTTTTTCTTCCTTTCCCTTGGCATAAGCTTGCTTGGCCGATTGCGTTTGTGTACAAAAAAACTCTTTTTCTTTCTAATATATTAACGTGCAATCCATTTACGCATTCAAAAAAAAGGTAAACCCTTGTTAGACCAAACAATAAAAACACAACTAAATAAATCAACCTTTAAAAGGTCCAAAGAAAAAAGAAAGGCTAAGAACAAACTCCAAAAACTTATCCATCTTACTCTCCAAGCTAAAATTTTATAACTTGAGAAAAAAACATCCTTCAACATACTTATCATTCAACTTGCCAAGTCAAATGGTGGCCAAATTTTCTCACTTGGCTAGCCAAATCTAGCGCGTTGAAACCACTTGTCAAACATGGCTCCAACACTTGCCAAAGGGAAAGGAAGGATGTGAGGCTAATGTATGGATCCCTATCATGACTCACGACAGAGAATGTAGATGGAGAGATTGTCGGAGCACAAATGAAATATTGAGACTTTTTTTTTTATCAGCTTATACCAAATACTCCTACAAATATGGAGGCCTGATTTAAGTAGTCTGTTGGAAATACTCTAAATCAAAAAGCACAAGTCAGCAATCAAACGCGGTTCGCCATTACACACCACAATCAATTACTCTCCTATCCCCAAAATATAAGGGATTTATGTTAGATGTGGCACGTCCTAGTACGATGAATCTGAATTGGCTCTTTAGTCCATATTTGTAGTCTAAGATGTGGATGAGCCTTGTTTAGATTCGTGGTCCTGTTCGAGAACCCAACAGATGGAGATTTAAGTTTGATGTTTTATGGCACGCTTTTCAAACTGCTAAACGGTACGTTTCGTGTAAAAATTTTCTATATGAAAGTTGTTCTAAAATATCAAATTAATCCATTTTTTAAGTTTGTAATAATTAAAACTCAATTAATCATAAGTTATTACCACCTTATTTACGTAAAACACTTAATCTTTATCTTTATTTTTATCTTCAAGAGACTCAAACACAGCTTAAAACCACTCAATAACCTAGCTCTAGCTGGTGCTGCTCTCCTGGGCCGATTGCCATACACACGCCGCAAATGCGCAGCACGTACTACTACTAACCTGCTCACACCGCGTTGACCATGAGCTCTGCGTGCTCGACCCCTCCATGGCCTCTCCATGTGGCGCAATCGATGCGATGCGAAGCCGCCTGAAAAAAAAAAAACACGGCGTTTTCTCTCCATGATTTCTCGTTGCCTCTTGCCATTTTTGCCGATAGATCGCACAGACGGATCATCTCGATCGAGTCCGAGTCGAGTCCACCCCGTGATCATTTACGCGGCCTCCCACGCCCTGCATTTGCCGCCGCTAGTGCGATCGATTCCGAACGCAAACGCAGCTGGATGGATGCATAATTCAGGGAATATGTAGCTGCTGCTGGTAGTGTGTGCTGCAAATGGATAATTGATATGGATATATGTATGAGATGCAATGGATGGTCCCTGCTGATTAGCAAGAGAAAAGGTTTTGATTAATTAGCAGCTGGAAACGCTTTCTAAAAGCAGAGGGTCCAGCTTCAATGGGTGGATGGAGGCTTGGATCCTCTGCTCATGATGCCTCGGCCGACAGTGGTTTCTCTGTCGGTTTAGATGTTAACCTCTAGGCTTTGTTGCTACAAAGTATGACATAATCATACCTGTATTTCGTTTAAGTGTACATAGTTCTTCTAGTTAATTTATATATGTAAAATTTTTACATATTTTTATTTAATTAGTTACTGAAAAAAAGATTGATGTACCAGTGTTGACGTTACGATATTGATGTTACAGCATTATAAGGTAGACATTTATATTTTAGTACAAATCTAATAATATTTATCATAAAAACAATTGGATCATATGAATGATAATTAAATAAGCACTAGCTACTTCGAAACATGAGATGTAGACACAATTAGATCCTACGAGGTTTTAGTTTATACAAGTTTACATTGCCGAAATAACACACAAGAGAGTACTGGTAGTGACCGTAGCATTTCTATGCAGCAATAACAAATTGTCCCTGACAAAACACTTTAATCTATCCTATTAAAAAACAATCCTAGGGATGCAGGATTGAATTTACAGAGAGAGTATACTAGCTGAACATTTTTTTTTTGGTTTACTTGACGAAGAATCAAGGCATCCCGACACACTGATCGAGGATTGAACTACCACTGATTTTTGCCTTTTTGCCTCCAATTCTACCAGTACTACGTACGGAAACCTAAAGCCTATAATTACTTTCGAAAATTTCGTACTCCTACTATACTGAATTTTAGATTAACCGTACAGTGTACTACATACTCGTAGTTTAGTCAGTACGGTTCGCGTAGATAACTGTCGATCGAAAAGCAAATTAATGCATCTGGACAAACTCATCAACGATAGTCACTGACACGCGGGGCCAGATAAATTAAAATTATACAGCTCAGCTTCATCACTTGCTTGATACTACTTCATCAGCTGAAGCCAAATTTGTTATTAAAAAAAAGCTGAAGACAAATTTAAGTTTTAAAACTTAATTTTATATAGTTGGTTTTAAGGTTCTATTATCATACTAAGAACACAAACATACAAAACATTATCTATCTTCGTTTTTTTTTTTTCGGTTATCACCCGTGGAGTGAACTATAGGTGCACGTGAATAATAATAGGATATATATATATATACACGATATTAACAGAGGCAATTAATGGTTGTATTTCAAGACTTACTTTCTCGTCTCAAAATATAGCATTTTTTAGGTTGGCACAGGTATTAAGAAAGTATGTGAGAATGATTGTAGGAAATATGTGATTGGTTGAAAAGAGAAAGTAGATGAAGAATAATGGTTGTGATTGGTTGAGAGGACGAGGTAGGTGGAGAAATAGCTTCATTTGAGATAAGACACTGTGCTAGAAATAGCTAATGACGGGGTAATACCAAGCTTTAATTTGGTGGCGACAATCCTATAGTAAGGTTTTGCACTGCCAAATTATTAGAGCAGAGTTAAAAAAAATGTAGTATTTAGTTTTTCTATCTAGGATTCGGTAGAAGGTTTGATATGATATATTACCAAAATTTCGTCACTATCAAATTTTGACATGTAACAAAACCCAATCAAGATACACTGTATGACATCTAGGGAGCATCATACACAGTACCTTGTCTTCTGCACAACTATTGTACCAGATTACACTTTAGTTCATTGGATCCATAGCTTTGCTGTTATTGGGTGTTGCACCCTTGTTAATAAAGATCATTGTACTGCTCCACTTTTGTCTTTAGAGCCTTTGCTACCTTTGCTTCGTCCATGTTTTCTCCTTATAAAATCTTCTGGTTTTTGTGAATGTACTACTCTAGCTAACAAAGTCTCAATAATAGTCAGAACAATGCAAGTACAAAAGATTAACTAATCTTAAATCTTTTTCTCAGTGCACATGACTCATGTTTTCACAACAAAAAAGAACAAAAAAAAAAGAAGCAAAGTCAGAGAAGTGGGTTTAGATTTTTGGAATCATTGTATGGTGTGCCGTACTTCAGAGCAGAGGTAGTTCTTGCCAGCCCAACGGTCACTTTTCCAACAGACAGAATGTGGGCCCTGCCATATTTTTTATATTTTCTTTTTTCATTTCTATATACTTTTAGATGTACTAGTATTTCATGATTGTATTGAGAAAAGGATGTCTCAACTACAAGAAAATTAATTTCCTCCCATTTGACAATCTCTGATGCATATATGCCGTTTCAGGGTAGGTGTAGGTATGGATTTGGAAATGTGCGTTTACAATAGCATCAGGACAGGGAAATGGATGTTGGAGACAGATTGTTAGGGTTTGTTTTTGTCTATATGATGGTGGAGTTTGCTGATCCATCCATTATATCTTTTTTTAGGCCACTCTGTAGGGCATCTTATGTTATGCCTGCATGATCAGTGCCACATACTGCAAAAGATTTGGATACATTAATTTTCTGGTGTCATTAGCAGATAATTAAAACTTGGTCTGTTGAAGTGGAGGATGATGAAATTCGAATAATCCATAGTTAATGTGCATTGACAAAATTTTCAGAAGTTATTCATACCAAGGGCTTGTTTGGATCACTTAAATTTTATAGGATTCTCAGAAGATTTAGATCATGTTTGGCACAACTCCGTTCCTAGATCCGCGCTAGATTTTGACTTTTGTAGTTTAAATTACAATGATTTAAAATTCTATATTTTATCTCAAATCAGGAAGAAGAAGGTTTATCTAAATGTTATTAATGTAATCAGTAATCCCAGATCTTAGATTTCTAGAATTAGAAGAAAAAACGTAGCTTAAAAAGTTTCTATGAGTTCCTCTGAAGTTTCTCAATCAAAGGAGACCTAAAACCGTGTAATTCTTGATCTTCTTCTACACACAATAGTATAATACTCCGCTACGAATCCTACTTGTGCAGATATCACACTTTGGACAGAGGACTGAACTGAATTAGACAGTACTACCTCCGTCCTAAAATGTAGCTATTTCTAGCACAGTACTTTGTTCCAAAATGAAGCTATTTTTCTACCTACCTTCTCCTCTCAACCAATCACAACCATTCTTTTTCATCTACCTTCTCTTTTCAACCAATCGCACACCTTCTTCAATCATTCTCACCTACTTTCTTAATACCCGTGCCAACCTCAAAAATGCTTGCATTTTGTGACGGAGGAAGTAGTTAAATTTGGCGACGCATTGAAACGATACTGTCCGAGTTGTTCAGCAAATTTATGGCTCCAGCTAGCTCTGCATGCCAATTAAGCTCACCTCTAGCCATTAATCTCAGTACTCAGCTTCTCTGAAAACAGAGTGATCAGCTGTACATTGCAGTGCAAAGAAAGGACCCTGCTTGTTTCATGGCCATGTGGCCGCTGTGCTTAGCTGCAGCGACTGCAGGTACAAGCAACCTGAATTCCTTGTTGGCCCAAGCACAGCTAAATCTACTGCTCTTCACTGCTACTCGTACACTCAGAGGGTGTTTAGATCTAGAGGTGTAAAGTTTTGACGTGTCACATCGGGTATTATATAGGATATCATATGGAATGTTCGGACACTAATAAAAAAACTAATTACAGAATCCGTCAGTAAATCGCGAGACAAATTTATTAAGCCTAATTAATCCGTTATTAGCAAATGTTTACTGTAGCACCACATTATCAAATCATGGAGCAATTAGGCTTAAAAGATTCGTCTCGCAAATTAATCATAATCTGTTCAATTAATTATTTTTTCAACTTATATTTAATATTTCATATATGTATTCAAATGTTCGATCTGATAGGGTGAAAAATTTTAAGGTGGGATCTAAATCAGGGCCTTAACACATGCATCTTGTGCAGGGTAGGGATATTTTTTTAAGATATAGGTTGTGCAGGGTAGGGTTTATGTGTACTGTTGGTTCAGATTGAATGCTGGTAAGAGAGTCATATAATTGATTTTCAGAGATAACGGTTAGGATTATACAGTTAGATATTTCATCTGTCCCAAAATAAATTTATTTTTCATCTATCTCACACATATCAATACAAAACCATAAATACTAAAATACCTTCAATGTATCAAATCACAATGCGGTTATTTCTCTTTTTATCTACTCCTAATGTATTTATCACCTACTTTTACAAATTCTAATGCTATGATAGTTTAAAATAAACATATTTTGAAACAAACAGAAAAAAAATGATCTTATTATGAGATGGAGGAACTAGTCGATTTTGTTGGTTAATGCTAGGGCTAGGCAATGATCCATGATGCGTACATTGCATTGATCATCCTACCAGTTGGAACAGCAAGGCTATGGACAATGATTCACACTTGGCTGTTTGCATAAAACGGTCGGAAGAAAAAAGGCAGCAAGACAAGCTCTCCTCCATGTCCCAGTTGCAGTACAAGGTTTTGGTGTTTGTCAGTAGTCAAGGGTCAGACGCAGGGTTCACGTCTTTGGGCGTGTTTAGTTTGGGAAAAGAATTTTTTTTGTGTCACATCGAATGTTTGATCGGATGTCAGAAGGGGTTTTTGAAATACCACAAAATTTCTAGGACTCGACGCGAGACTAAAGTACATTCTAAGAGAAAAAAAATTAAATGGTTTTCGTAAGTTCAAATTTGAAACAATAAATCTAACCGAAACTTGATCAAAATTTGACGAAAATCGTTAATGCCGCTGTTTGGAGTTGTTTAGCCGCTGCAGTAGTTTTTTTTTTCTTAGCCGCATTTTTTTTGTTTTTTCTTTCTTTTCCTGGCATAGGCTTGTCTGGCCGATTAAGTTGTGTAACAAAAACTCTTTTTCTTTCTAATATATTGATATGCAATCTATTTTGCGCGTTCACGAAGAAGAAAGGTAAACTCTGATCAGACCAAACAATAAGCACAACTAGATAAATTAACTTTAAAAGGTGAAAGAAAAAAGAAAGGCTAAGAGCAACTCTAAAAATTTATCCATCTTACTCTCCAAGATAAAATTTCATAAACTTGGGAAAAAAACATCCTTCAACATACTTATCATTCAACTTGCCAAGTCAAATGGCTGGCCAAATTTCTCACTTGGCTAGCCAAATCTAGCGCGTTGAAACCATTTGTTAAACATGGATCCCAACACTTGCCAAAGGGGAGGAAGGAGTGTGAGGCTAATGTATGGATCCCTGTCAGAGACTCACGACAGAGAATGTAGATGGAGAGATTGTCGGAGCACAAATGAAATATTGAGACGATTTTTTTTATCAACTTATACCAAATACTCCTACAAAGATGAAGGCCTGATTTAAGTAGTCTGTTGGAGATGCTCTAAATCAAACAGCACAAGTTAGCAATCAAACGCGGTTCGCCATTACACACCGCAATCAATTACTCTCTCCGTCCCAAAATATAAAGGATTTATGTTAGATGTGACGCATTCTAGTACGACGAATCTGAATTGGCTCTTAATTCAGATTTATAGTACTATGATGTAAATGAGTTTGTTTAAATTCGTAGTACTATGTTGTGTCACATCCAACTTAAATCCCTATGACTGAGGCCCTGTTTAGATGGGACTAAAACTTTTAAGTCCCTATTACATCGGATGTTTAGATACTAATAATAAATATTAAACGTAGACTATTAATAAAACATATCCATAATCTTGGACTAATTCGCGAGACGAATCTATTGAGCCTAATTAATCCATGATTAGCCTATGTGATGCTACAGTAAACATTCTCTAATTATGGATTAATTAGGCTTAAAAAATTGTCTCACGAATTAGCTTTCATTTATGTAATTAGTTTAGTGAGTAGTCCATATTTAATATTCTAAATTAGTGTCTAAATATAGAGACTAAAGTTAAGTCCCTAGATCCAAACATCACCTGAATAACCTAGGCCTAGCTGGTGCTGCTCTCCTAGGCCGATTACCATATACACTGATACACACGCCGCAAATGCGCAACACGTACTACTACTGCTACTACTACCTGCTCACACCGCGTTGACCATGAACTCTGCGTGCTCGACCCCTCCATCCCTCTACATGTGGCGCAATCGATGCGATGCGAAGCCGCCTGAAAAAAAAAATAAGTGGAACACGGCGTTTTCTCTCCATGATTTCTCGTTGCCTCTTGCCTATTTCGCCGATAGATCGCACAGACGGATCATCTCGATCGAGTCCGAGTCGAGGGTGCGTGCACTTCCGCGGTGGCCTCGCGCTCAGCTCCCCCACCAACAAGGGCCTCATCTTCAATGTAAGAACCGCTCTCCCCCCGCCTTTTCGTCGTGGATGTTGCAATTGTTGTTGGGGTGATTCTCCGGTCCTTAGTTGTGCTGGATCTTTAACTCAACTGCCGTGAACAATTGCAACATTGTGGTTAGTATTGTGTTACTCTAAACTGCAGGCTATGTGTAATGCTATGTGTACTAGAGAGTAGAGACCTGTATTGTTTGGTGTTTGCGCTGGTATTTCTACTTTCTAGCATGATAGCGTCATAGATTTTGCTGTGTATATTGTGTAGTCCATGAAGAAATGTAAATCCCCATTTTACCACTTGGGCCTGTTCTGAAGATGGATTGCTGGGTTACCGAAGGTTCAGTTTTGTGTAAGGATTTGTGCTGAAGGTCATTTTTGGAGGTTAATTCCTTATTAGAAATTTTAGGATAATGACTGAGTGACTGACAAGGCTTATATTTAGGAGGGGATAATATTTGAACATTGATTGTAAAATGGTCTGGTTTCCTTTTCTAATTGCGCTCTCAGACTATTACATATGGCCCATTTGCTAAAAAAATGGTTTTCTGATCCCTGTTATGCAGGTTCATCCTGTGCTTATGCTGATCGGGTTCATCATCCTAGGAAGTGAAGGTCAGGACACAAAACCTCATTCTTTTTTCTCCTTTGATGGTTTTGCCATGATGAGGAGTTTTAAACAATACTCACTATGCTATTATTTTTGCAAAGTTCTCACCCAACCTATCGCGATTTGTTTGCAGCCATAATGGGCTACAAAATATGGCCATGGGGCCATGACACAAATAAGATGGTCCATTTGCTTCTTCATGCTATTGCACTTTTGCTGGGTTCAGTTGGAATATATGCTGCCTTCAAGTTTCACAATGAAAGTGGAATTGCTAACCTCTACAGCTTGCACTCCTGGGTTGGACTTGGAACTATCTGTTTGTATGGTGTACAGGTAATTTGAGCAAAGCATTTATCATTCTAATGTTGTCTGAATTGAGATTTAAGGTTTGGAACTATGTTAGAGCTTTTTAAATTTATTTATTGCATCGGTAGCCATGCAAGCATGATTGCTATAGCTATACTACTGAATGCCTCAAAAGAGCTTACACTAGATTATAATAGCTTGGACAAGTTAACTATCTGAACCCAGATTAGCTATTTGCAACATTCCAAATGCCACTTTAAGTAGTGGTTTTGCCCTTGTGAAGAAAAGTGTAAAGGAAAAGTCATGTAATTTGCTATGTTACATCTGTCTGTAAAGGAAAAGTGTCTGTAGGATATTGTTGAAGCATCAAAGCAGAGAGAATCATGCTTCATTCGACATGATTTAGGCCACAAACCAATAGAGGAATTTAAGAATATGTAGCATAAACCTACTATGAGAACTCAAGAAAATAGATGCTGATATTCTTGAATTAATCTTGTCCCTCCCCTGGCATTACCGAGTGACATCAAGGTATCAGCTCCTTATTATTAAATATTGTGTTAGGTCTCCTCAGTGTTGAATAATGACTCAATGTAATCTATTTTCTTTTGGGAGGTTGCTTCTGTGGCAATTTCCATTTCATTTACCTCGACAGCTTCTTGTTGAAGTCAAAACTTTGTATATTTGTACATATTCCTCGATCTTAAGTAAATTTGGTTGGCCTATCTTGGCCCGCCCAGCAAAGTGTTGAATAATGATGCATGTGTCACCTTGAGAACATTACAAGATGAAATCACCTAATGAAACATATGTCAATAATATTTTCTTAAAATTCATTGTTCTGAAACTTGCTCATAGTCCGGTTGCTATTACTCTTTTGTGTGACCCTTTCCCTATATTCAGAATTACCTGAAACCTGATTGTCCTAACCCCATGTTGATATTGCAGTGGATATTTGGCTTCGTCACCTTCTTCTTCCCCGGCGCTTCGCCGTCGCTCCGACGCGCCGCGCTCCCATGGCACGTCCGCTCGGGCCTTCTCGCCTACATATTAGCGTTGCTCGCGGCGGAGCTGGGGTTCCTGGAGAAGCTCACCTTCCTTGAGGCCGGAGGGCTCGGCAGGTACAGCTCGGAGGCCCTGCTTGTGAACTTCACCGCCGTGCTCGTCATACTGCTGGGCTCAGCCGTCGTGATGTATGTCACTGCTCCGATGCACAATGAACATTCTCATGGGTATTCAGCAGTGCGCAAGCCATGAGCCAGATGAGCCATTGATCGATCCAGCTTCTTCATCGGCTGTGTCTGTTGTATAATTGTTTTGCTGAATTATTCCCATAGCTGCTGCCTGCTGCAAATGCGGTTCAGATCTATGGGCATGTAACTTTGTAAGTAACTGATGATTTTTTTTATTTTATTTTTTTTTGCGGGAAGTAACTGATGATATCAATTACGAGATACAAAAATTTTGAACTGTTTGTTTACTGATGATATAGGAGAGGATGATAATAAAGATGAGATTGAGACAGAGAGATGAAGCAGAGTTGTGTCATTTTCTTTTGTGTGTTGATTTGGTTCTGGGGAAGCACAAGAAACAAAAGGAACAAGACTTGAAATTGTAATCTTTTCCCCAACTAGAGACACTAATAATGCCTTGCTACCTAATTACAAGCAAAAATCTGCTGCCAATAAAATCCAATGCAGTTAATGCACGGACCATTGCCAATGTTAATTCTTTTTTTAGGATGATTGCCATCTTAATCTAGACCCATTTTACTGCGAGGGAGGGAGCCCCCTTCCCCTTCTCCGGCCACGCCGCCGTCCACCGCGTCCGCCGGCTATCCCCACCACCACCTCCCCCCCGCGCCTTGCCGTCCTCCCCGTCGCCGCCGGCCATCCGCGCCGCCGCCGCCGCCGCCCGCTTCTCAGCCCGCCGCTTCGCCACGTACTCCTCCGAGATGTACACGTCCATTGGCAAAAAGCAAAAATGGCAACAAAGCTAGCTAGCTAGATTAGCTAGCGCGCTGTGTGCTGCTCCCTCCAAGAGAGCAGGCGATGGGTGTAGAGTACGGCTGGTGAGTGGTGACGCGTGTTGCCGCTTGCTGCGTTTGGAAGGTTGGAGGGGAGAGAAGGCATGTGAGGAGTGGGGTGCGGGTCGCCGGCGGCATTTATGGGGAGCGGCGAGGGCGGAGGCGGCGAAGCGGTGGGCACCGGCCACAGTTTCTGGGTCTGGCACCCGCGAAACCATGTACGAGCCGGGCCTTTGTCTCGGATTCTGCGAGCCATTCGCTGCCAGTTTCTATTGCCGGGATCCTCCTGAGCTTTGAGCTTTAAAACTAGAAAGTTCCGGTCGTTTGGATTTTTATAAATATGTTCTTGGTGACTTAAAAACCTATATTAAAAAAAAAACTACGTTAAAAATATTTTAAAATCAATCTCAAAATTAAGTTTAAAAATTTAAAATTTGGCTTTTTCTTTGGCTGATTAGGTCATCCGATAGGAGCCTCCATTTCTAGTATTTTATAAAAAAACAATAGATTTTGTTTCTTTGTTGGGACTGCACCGGCTGCCACCTTAAGGCTGGATTGGAGGAGAGTTACATTTCGAATTTGTTAAACGGTTAATACAATTCAAAAGGAGGATCGATTAGCTTGATACCATGAGTATATGCTACAACTTGGGAGTTGGGAGTGGTATATTTGTTACTTGCCTTGCATCAGTTTTCGCAATATAAATCTATTTATTTGTTACTCATCGTTTTCACGTCGACGTAGTCTTCAACACCCGTAGGATCGTAGCTAGCAATCAGAGGTACTGGTGCAAAATGTATAATGTGGCTTTAAAATTTACAGTCAAATCTCAATGGTTTTATTATCACGATCGACACAACATGACACTAGTAGAATGGTATAAGATGGACAGACGGCTAATCGCAATGACTCGCGGAATAAGATTACATCTAGATTAGTCGATTTAACTTTTATTAAGCTTGTTGCGCCCTTTTACTTTTATCTATAGGTCCTTAATTTTCAAATGCAAGTCGTTTTAAAACTTTTAGCCACTTTTTAAATATTATTACATGTTTGCCCTTATTAAATCCCTCATTAATCCTTTTCCAATTCAGTTTAAATGAAAGGCAACCAAGTCATTTGGATTATTTTTAGTATTCTTATGTGCACGTCTAAAATGACTTACAATTGAAAGAGGGGATTATAGATTATATTATTAAGAGTAGATGAAAAACAGTTGTTGTATTATCTCTAGAGGTTTAAAATTTATTGCATTAAAAAAGAGAAAAATGTGCATCTTTGGATATTATGACGGGTCTAGATTATAAAAGCTTATGCAGATTAATCAATCTATCAATCTAATATATCTAATATATCTAAGACATCACCTTCGCTCTAGAGGCCTATAAGCAATGGCTTGTCTTCTAAACTCCTACTAAAATCTATCAAACCTTAGTGAATTTTGAAAATACAAGGTGTTTAAGTAAGTTGAGCCTTACCTTGGAGATTTTATGACTCTGCCCCTGCGTATAAGTTACTACATTAATTAGAAAGAAAAAATATACGCTATTAGATCGTGGGGGACGACAAAATTATGTACTTTGTATCATAAGATAAGAGTTATATATGAAATACAATCCTACTTTATAATTTACTATATACAAAATATATTTGTATGTATAAAATAAGAGCTGAGAGTTCTATATCAAATCTTGTTTAACTAGCCCGCACAAAAAAAAAAAATCCCCTACTTGCATTTATGAAAAACAAAGCAAGGGTTATACACATTAAATTCAACTCTGCTTATAAATCTGGTTTCACGTAAAATTATATGAGAAATATAGTAGTTTTAATAGTAGAAGCAGTAACAATTGGATTTGTATCTTTTCCTCAGCATATAGATAGAAATTTGACTTATTCTTTCAGTGGTAGGCGACGTACCCGTCGACAGCGAGGCGTCAGTGGTGACTTCGTCAATCTCAAGACATGCCGGCTCAGTCTTCCGGAGGTGCTCATAGGGGTAGGGTGTGCGTGTGTACGTTCATAGGGGTGAGTGTACGCACGTTGTGAGCGCCTGCGTTTGTACTGTGTTTCTCAAAAAAAAGAATTTTGACTTGCACATGTTTATATCTTTCCGGCCCACAGTCAGTCGTATGGCCTTCTCGTTCAATTACATTAATCAAGATTTACTTCATCTGTCCAAGTTGTTTGACTTAACAGTGATACAGACATACAGTCTTCTGCTAGTACAGCTACTGTTCTGGAGTCATATACTCGTATGTAGGCCGTGTTTAGTTGCAAATTTTTTCTTTAAAATTTTAACTTTTTCATCACATCGAAACTTTCCTACATACAAACTTTCAACTTTTCCGTCGCATCGTTTTAATTTCAACTAAAATTCTAATTTTGGTGTGAACTAAACGCAGCCCGTAATCTCTCTACATGGGAGTAAACTTTTCAGAACTGTTCATACTGTCACAGTGGGGTGGGGCCTACTGTCAGTCCTGTGGCCTTCCCCCCTCTCTCTCTGTTTTTTTTTTTTTTGAAGACTAGTCCTGTGGCCTTCTCGTGCAGTTACACAATTCAAGCTTTGCTTCATTTGTCAAGTAACACTACGTTTTCACTGAATACGACAATAGGCACAATCTTGTACTGCTGCTACTGTACTCTGAAATCCTATGTAGAGAAAATTGACTTTTCACTTTCTGTATCGGAGTAAACTTTTCAGAAACTGTTCATAGTCATACTATTCTGAAGTTCTCTGTAGAGAAAATAGATTATGTACTTTTATGACAGAGTAAATTAAACTTTTCAGAAACTGTTCATAGTACACTATAACTATCATTTGTACTAGATACGTCTATCATCGCTTGCTTATTAGCTTACCCTGCACATCCAAAATTTTAATTTTGTAAAACTCAATTTTGAAGTTGATTTTAGGGTATTTTTTTCATCGTAGTATATTTTCTAACATTTGTTTTTAAACTGCTAATAACACACACACAATTTTTTTACCCTTAAATTATTTTTGTTTGCTTCATCATTTTAAAGAACCATTTGACGAATTTTGTGAAGGGGAATTTCAGAACCATAAGAAAAACCATGGGCTTCTTCAGTTACAACGCGCTTGGAGGAGCAGCTAGCAGCAGCACCAGCAGAAAAGCCAAAAAAATCAGTGTGAAATCCTGCCTAAAACCCGGTGTCTAATTAAGCACCTTTGTTAAGCTAGCTGTGCCGCATGTGACCACTGCTTATTCGCCACGATTAAGCAACGAAAATGGACGAAACGAATCGAATCAAGGAAAAGACCCGAGTTGACTGCCTGATTCTGGCACGTACCAGCAGTCATCAGTACGCTGAGTCAAAATTTCTCCGTTACTCGCAATGATCTCACATGCAATTTTATTAAGCACATGCAGATACTGATGATGCAGCTGATGGTTTTGTGTCAGCCCAATGTCTGAGCTTTGCTGGTTTGACAGTTTGGGCTCAAGCAGAAAGCAGATCATGATCAATTAGATCATTAATTATATTCTCACCTGAATCTGCTTTGGGCCATCCTCCCCTTGCAAAATGCAGCCAGCCATAGATTTGCTCCACGGTTTGCACAGGAGAATGGCGACACAGCATCAGAGTATTGTGAGATCTCCAATTGTCTAATCATAATTGGTCATACTGTCATCGAATCACTTAAGCAAGCAAGCCACTCCCAGCTAACAGTTCTAGACTAAGGGGGTGTCTGGATAAGGGGTGTAAAGTTTTAGCGTGTCATATCAGGTATTATATAGGGTGTCGCATGGGGTATTCGGACACTATTAAAAAATACTAATTATATAATCCGTCAGTAAACTGCGAGATAGATTTATTAAGCCTAATTAATTCATCATTAGCAAATGTTTACTGTAGCACCACATTGTCAAATCATGAAACAATTAGGCTTAAAAGATTCGTCTCGTAAATTAGTCACAATCTATACAATTAGTTATTTTTTTAGCCTATGTTTAATATTTTATGCAGGTGTTCAAACGTTCGATGTGGCAGGATGAAAAATTTTAGGATGGGATCTAAACAGTGCCTAAACCTCCAAATGCTGCCTATAGCTAACAATGGGCTACCTACCTACGAATACACGGCCGTTCTTGACGGCTCCAACTTCATACTAGTGCACAAAAAAAGTCAGAAAAGGGTAGAGATTTGTCTCCTTCACTCAGACAGAATCTTCATAAAATATTAAAGATTTAGTACTAGACTAATTCACTTTATTGACAAAATATTTGTCATGAAAAGAAAGTTGAGTGGCAGATAATCAGAGACGCGGATAAATATTAGACGTCTATTTTTCATTATACGATAGTTTTTAAATTTACACTACATGCAGAGTTTGCACGTCATATTTTCTCACTTATACATATGGATTACCTTACCGTGAATATATTGCCGTTCTGGACAGCTGCAACTTCGTACTAGTGCTAAAAAAGTCAGAAAAGGTTAGAAGCTCGTCTCCTCCACTCAGAATCTTCAGAAAAAGATACTAGTAGACTGATTCACTTTATTGACAAAATATTGGTTCTGAAAAAAAAAATTATGTGACAGGTGATCAGAGATCATGGATGTATCAGTATCAGGAGTCGCAGTCATTAGTTTCGTTTTTAAGACTACAGGAAGAACATGTTTAATTCCTGATCGTGTGTATGTGAATTGTGAAACGGTGACGTAATCTATTATATACTAAAAGTCCATTAAACTTCCTCAAAACGCTCTCACGTCGCCACTTGGCGCTCTAATAAATTAGAGAAATTCCTAGAAATTCCGAGAAAAAGCAAAAGATCTGGCCATTGATTTTCATTTAAACTGGTGGACCCATAATTTTACACCGTTAGATTAGATTAATCTCCGGATCCCTCTCCTGCCAAAGCTCTCTCCACGCACACGTAGCTGCCACCTCCCGTAGGCCCCTATTTCTTTTTTTTTCCTTTTTATTGGTGGTTAAGATATTTAATGGCCTATTTTATATAGAAACTTAATTAAATTATCACTTCTCTTTTTCTAACGTGAAGGCTGAGAGCGGATCACTATGCATCGCTTGCACCCATGCACTTCGCATGCATTTGTGGTTTATACTTTTGAGTTGGACCTTTTAAAAATAAATAAACAGTATTTTAAGTGATTATAGCTTTTAAATTGTATATAACCAAATTGTGATCGATTTGAACCATTCTATGTATTTCTTTACTCAAACGATTTCAGGCGCATTGAACTATATGTCAGAGTAAAAGACAAATATTACACGTTGGACCCAAGACCACTAAATTAAAGACGATCATTAAAAATTCTCAAACTTTTATGGAAATGATATTTATCTTTTGAAAGAAAATCATGGGGAAAAACATGCAAATTTTCCACCATTAGATATGCTTTAAGATGCATGCGTGGAAGAGAGAAAAAAATCAAATGGCGCATGGATACCAAGGATCGAACCAGCGATAACGTGCAAAACGCTAGAGCATGTGTTCACTACCAAGCTTTGTAACTTTTCCCCCTTCCCCTTCTCCGGCCACGCCGCCGTCCACCGCGTCCGCCGGCTATCCCCACCACCACCTCCCCCCCGCGCCTTGCCGTCCTCCCCGTCGCCGCCGGCCATCCGCGCCGCCGCCGCCGCCGCCCGCTTCTCAGCCCGCCGCTTCGCCACGTACTCCTCCGAGATGTACACGTCCATTGGCAAAAAGCAAAAATGGCAACAAAGCTAGCTAGCTAGATTAGCTAGCGCGCTGTGTGCTGCTCCCTCCAAGAGAGCAGGCGATGGGTGTAGAGTACGGCTGGTGAGTGGTGACGCGTGTTGCCGCTTGCTGCGTTTGGAAGGTTGGAGGGGAGAGAAGGCATGTGAGGAGTGGGGTGCGGGTCGCCGGCGGCATTTATGGGGAGCGGCGAGGGCGGAGGCGGCGAAGCGGTGGGCACCGGCCACAGTTTCTGGGTCTGGCACCCGCGAAACCATGTACGAGCCGGGCCTTTGTCTCGGATTCTGCGAGCCATTCGCTGCCAGTTTCTATTGCCGGGATCCTCCTGAGCTTTGAGCTTTAAAACTAGAAAGTTCCGGTCGTTTGGATTTTTATAAATATGTTCTTGGTGACTTAAAAACCTATATTAAAAAAAAAACTACGTTAAAAATATTTTAAAATCAATCTCAAAATTAAGTTTAAAAATTTAAAATTTGGCTTTTTCTTTGGCTGATTAGGTCATCCGATAGGAGCCTCCATTTCTAGTATTTTATAAAAAAACAATAGATTTTGTTTCTTTGTTGGGACTGCACCGGCTGCCACCTTAAGGCTGGATTGAAGGAGAGTTACATTTCGAATTTGTTAAACGGTTAATACAATTCAAAAGGAGGATCGATTAGCTTGATACCATGAGTATATGCTACAACTTGGGAGTTGGGAGTGGTATATTTGTTACTTGCCTTGCATCAGTTTTCGCAATATAAATCTATTTATTTGTTACTCATCGTTTTCACGTCGACGTAGTCCTCAACACCCGTAGGATCGTAGCTAGCAATCAGAGGTACTGGTGCAAAATGTATAATGTGGCTTTAAAATTTACAGTCAAATCTCAATGGTTTTATTATCACGATCGACACAACATGACACTAGTAGAATGGTATAAGATGGACAGACGGCTAATCGCAATGACTCGCGGAATAAGATTACATCTAGATTAGTCGATTTAACTTTTATTAAGCTTGTTGCGCCCTTTTACTTTTATCTATAGGTCCTTAATTTTCAAATGCAAGTCGTTTTAAAACTTTTAGCCACTTTTTAAATATTATTACATGTTTGCCCTTATTAAATCCCTCATTAATCCTTTTCCAATTCAGTTTAAATGAAAGGCAACCAAGTCATTTGGATTATTTTTAGTATTCTTATGTGCACGTCTAAAATGACTTACAATTGAAAGAGGGGATTATAGATTATATTATTAAGAGTAGATGAAAAACAGTTGTTGTATTATCTCTAGAGGTTTAAAATTTATTGCATTAAAAAAGAGAAAAATGTGCATCTTTGGATATTATGACGGGTCTAGATTATAAAAGCTTATGCAGATTAATCAATCTATCAATCTAATATATCTAATATATCTAAGACATCACCTTCGCTCTAGAGGCCTATAAGCAATGGCTTGTCTTCTAAACTCCTACTAAAATCTATCAAACCTTAGTGAATTTTGAAAATACAAGGTGTTTAAGTAAGTTGAGCCTTACCTTGGAGATTTTATGACTCTGCCCCTGCGTGTAAGTTACTACATTAATTAGAGAGAAAAAATATACGCTATTAGATCGTGGGGGACGACAAAATTATGTACTTTGTATCATAAGATAAGAGTTATATATGAAATACAATCCTACTTTATAATTTACTATATACAAAATATATTTGTATGTATAAAATAAGAGCTGAGAGTTCTATATCAAATCTTGTTTAACTAGCCCGCACAAAAAAAAAAAATCCCCTACTTGCATTTATGAAAAACAAAGCAAGGGTTATACACATTAAATTCAACTCTGCTTATAAATCTGGTTTCACGTAAAATTATATGAGAAATATAGTAGTTTTAATAGTAGAAGCAGTAACAATTGGATTTGTATCTTTTCCTCAGCATATAGATAGAAATTTGACTTATTCTTTCAGTGGTAGGCGACGTACCCGTCGACAGCGAGGCGTCAGTGGTAACTTCGTCAATCTCAAGACATGCCGGCTCAGTCTTCCGGAGGTGCTCATAGGGGTAGGGTGTGCGTGTGTACGTTCATAGGGGTGAGTGTACGCACGTTGTGAGCGCCTGCGTTTGTACTGTGTTTCTCAAAAAAAGAATTTTGACTTGCACATGTTTATATCTTTCCGGCCCACAGTCAGTCGTATGGCCTTCTCGTACAATTACATTAATCAAGATTTACTTCATCTGTCCAAGTTGTTTGACTTAACAGTGATACAGACATACAGTCTTCTGCTAGTACAGCTACTGTTCTGGAGTCATATACTCGTATGTAGGCCGTGTTTAGTTGCAAATTTTTTCTTTAAAATTTTAACTTTTTCATCACATCGAAACTTTCCTACATACAAACTTTCAACTTTTCCGTCGCATCGTTTTAATTTCAACTAAAATTCTAATTTTGGTGTGAACTAAACGCAGCCCGTAATCTCTCTACATGGGAGTAAACTTTTCAGAACTGTTCATACTGTCACAGTGGGGTGGGGCCTACTGTCAGTCCTGTGGCCTTCCCCCCTCTCTCTCTGTTTTTTTTTTTTTTGAAGACTAGTCCTGTGGCCTTCTCGTGCAGTTACACAATTCAAGCTTTGCTTCATTTGTCAAGTAACACTACGTTTTCACTGAATACGACAATAGGCACAATCTTGTACTGCTGCTACTGTACTCTGAAATCCTATGTAGAGAAAATTGACTTTTCACTTTCTGTATCGGAGTAAACTTTTCAGAAACTGTTCATAGTCATACTATTCTGAAGTTCTCTGTAGAGAAAATAGATTATGTACTTTTATGACAGAGTAAATTAAACTTTTCAGAAACTGTTCATAGTACACTATAACTATCATTTGTACTAGATACGTCTATCATCGCTTGCTTATTAGCTTACCCTGCACATCCAAAATTTTAATTTTGTAAAACTCAATTTTGAAGTTGATTTTAGGGTATTTTTTTCATCGTAGTATATTTTCTAGCATTTGTTTTTAAACTGCTAATAACACACACACAATTTTTTTACCCTTAAATTATTTTTGTTTGCTTCATCATTTTAAAGAACCATTTGACGAATTTTGTGAAGGGGAATTTCAGAACCATAAGAAAAACCATGGGCTTCTTCAGTTACAACGCGCTTGGAGGAGCAGCTAGCAGCAGCACCAGCAGAAAAGCCAAAAAAATCAGTGTGAAATACTGCCTAAAACCCGGTGTCTAATTAAGCACCTTTGTTAAGCTAGCTGTGCCGCATGTGACCACTGCTTATTCGCCACGATTAAGCGACGAAAATGGACGAAACGAATCGAATCAAGGAAAAGACCCGAGTTGACTGCCTGATTCTGGCACGTACCAGCAGTCATCAGTACGCTGAGTCAAAATTTCTCCGTTACTCGCAATGATCTCACATGCAATTTTATTAAGCACATGCAGATACTGATGATGCAGCTGATGGTTTTGTGTCAGCCCAATGTCTGAGCTTTGCTGGTTTGACAGTTTGGGCTCAAGCAGAAAGCAGATCATGATCAATTAGATCATTAATTATATTCTCACCTGAATCTGCTTTGGGCCATCCTCCCCTTGCAAAATGCAGCCAGCCATAGATTTGCTCCACGGTTTGCACAGGAGAATGGCGACACAGCATCAGAGTATTGTGAGATCTCCAATTGTCTAATCATAATTGGTCATACTGTCATCGAATCACTTAAGCAAGCAAGCCACTCCCAGCTAACAGTTCTAGACTAAGGGGGTGTCTGGATAAGGGGTGTAAAGTTTTAGCGTGTCATATCAGGTATTATATAGGGTGTCGCATGGGGTATTCGGACACTATTAAAAAATACTAATTATATAATCCGTCAGTAAACTGCGAGATAGATTTATTAAGCCTAATTAATTCATCATTAGCAAATGTTTACTGTAGCACCACATTGTCAAATCATGAAACAATTAGGCTTAAAAGATTCGTCTCGTAAATTAGTCACAATCTATACAATTAGTTATTTTTTTAGCCTATGTTTAATATTTTATGCAGGTGTTCAAACGTTCGATGTGGCAGGATGAAAAATTTTAGGATGGGATCTAAACAGTGCCTAAACCTCCAAATGCTGCCTATAGCTAACAATGGGCTACCTACCTACGAATACACGGCCGTTCTTGACGGCTCCAACTTCATACTAGTGCACAAAAAAAGTCAGAAAAGGGTAGAGATTTGTCTCCTTCACTCAGACAGAATCTTCATAAAATATTAAAGATTTAGTACTAGACTAATTCACTTTATTGACAAAATATTTGTCATGAAAAGAAAGTTGAGTGGCAGATAATCAGAGACGCGGATAAATATTAGACGTCTATTTTTCATTATACGATAGTTTTTAAATTTACACTACATGCAGAGTTTGCACGTCATATTTTCTCACTTATACATATGGATTACCTTACCGTGAATATATTGCCGTTCTGGACAGCTGCAACTTCGTACTAGTGCTAAAAAAGTCAGAAAAGGTTAGAAGCTCGTCTCCTCCACTCAGAATCTTCAGAAAAAGATACTAGTAGACTGATTCACTTTATTGACAAAATATTGGTTCTGAAAAAAAAAATTATGTGACAGGTGATCAGAGATCATGGATGTATCAGTATCAGGAGTCGCAGTCATTAGTTTCGTTTTTAAGACTACAGGAAGAACATGTTTAATTCCTGATCGTGTGTATGTGAATTGTGAAACGATGACGTAATTAGCCAAATAGCCAGGCATGTTTTGGATGATGAGGATCGATTTTGTGAATTGAGTTTGGTCAGGTACTCTTCCTCATCTCTGTCTACTGCACAACAACTCTAATGAAATTATCATGATGCAACAGCAACCCAGATTAACAGACCAACTAGAAAAGTGAAAATAACTTGATACATAATTTGCAGTGATGAAATCAAGTTGGGTTCCATTGCACACTAGCATCCCGACTGCTCACCTAACAGAAGGAAAAAAAAAATCACATATAAAGAGTTTAAGACTGATGAGCCATTGTTGACATGCCAGACATGACAGTAGGACCAGGCAATGAGAAACCATAACAACCGAACTCACTGTCAGGCTGTCAACTCATATGGAACAAGAGAATAACCAAGGATTTAACCACATAATTAACTTCAGAAATGCATGTCGTTTCTGTCTCAATTTGTTGATTAAATGCTGTTGGTTATTGCTGGTGTTGAATGTGGACAGGTTAATCATGTAAAAATCATGTATAAGGCCCTGCTTAGATTCCAATTTTTTTCTTCAAACTTCCAACTTTTCCGTCACATCGAACTTTCCTACACACAAACTTCCAACTTTTCCGTCATATCGTTTCAATTTCTTTAAACTTCCAATTTTGATGTGGAACTAAACACAACCTAATATACGTTCATAAAATGTGTGGAACCTAACTGGATTTAAGCAAGCGACGCCTTCGACCGTCGGGTCTGACGAAACCATCCTCCCAGCTCGAACTCACTGGCCGATGTCGCTGTCGTGATGAGCCTCTCTCGGTGAGAAAAAAGTGTAGAACCATTTCGTGATCTTTAAGTTTTCGTGGGACCTTAACTACTCCTAGCTTATTAGGCACAAAGGCACAAATCATCTATCTCGTGGCACAATTATGCTCGTAATTTCAAACGGATGAGGTCATTCGATCAAATTCTAGATAAGATCGATTAATAAGGAAAGGGAGAAAAAGGAGTATCTTTTTCTGGTGATTTGAAGTGCAAAATCGTGTACGGTGAAATCGATTAATTAGGAAGGAAAAAAGAGATTTTTTTTTTTGTGATGATTTGTTGTGCAAAAATGGGTACGGTAGCAGGGATAAATGAGAAGAAAAATGAGAGGCTTTGGACAGTCGACACATGTAATCCTGAAGATGGAGGCTGTTTTTGGGCCATGCCAGTAGTCAGTAGATGGTTTCAGGGATTCAGGCCGTGTCACCTGTGTGCATTGTACTGGAAGAGAAGTAGCTTTCACTGATTAATCAAATTTTAAGTGCACACGGCACGGCACCCATTTGCTTGGTGAAACAAAAGCAGGCGAAAAGATAGGACTAATGTGAAAATTTGCATTTCTCTCGAAATACTAGGTTTATGAGATTGCAAGATCAAATTCAATCTTTTTTTACGAGGTGTGAATGAAATGGATACCTAATCAGAACAATCAAATCACACAATGAAGATGAAGTTTCCGTTAGCAAGCTTTTCAAGCTAATAAACGACGTGTTTTGTGCGAAAACTTTCTATATGAAAGTTGCTTCAAAATATCTTAAATTTATAATAATTAAAACTCAATTAATCATACGCTAATAACTTTCTTGTTTTGCATGTCCGTATTTAGTATGAATCTTTATAAGATTCAAATGCAGCCTGTCAACTAATTCCTCCCATCACTCAAAAACGAACACAGGCCTCCCCTATTTCATAAGTTTTAAAGTCCAAGAATCTTCAGAAATCTGCATTTTTTTTCAGTGGATATACGAACCCCTCTGCACAGCCATTGGTATGGTATCTTGTTTCTCTGGCCAGAATCTGCACCAGCATACAACATACGAACTAAATCTTCATAAACCAAAAAAACCCATGGATACAGAAAGCGATGCATGGATAGAATTGTCAGTTGGCACGCCAAACTGACCATAGATTCAGCTAAAAAAACAACAAAGGCCAATCGAAAAGAAAATAATTTTCTTGAATCCTTATCACTGACAATCCAATCCGATTTCGCCTGGTTGCTTGCTTCTGCTGCCATGCCATCTTCTCCCAACCAACCTGGGCTAATCAGTCGCCATCCAGCCAGCTCCTGTTAAAAAAAAGAAGAAGAAGAAGTAGAAGTAGAAGTAGTTCGTGTGCTGCTCTCTTATTTGTTCCTTGATATATTTGCTACGTCGTCAGAGAACTCGTGCAGATAGCTTCTTTGGCTGAGTTGTTGGAGATGGCGGAGGTGGCGCCGCCGGCGCCGGCGCCGGAGCCGACCAAGGACATCGCCGAGGAGAGGGCCGCCGTGCCGGCGCCGGAGGAGTCGAAGGCCATGACCGTCGTCGATGGTAAGTAAGGTCACCATGAAAACCATGTTTTCCATTGACAACCTTGCTTATTAGTTTTGTTGCTGTAATAATCCACCAAGCAGAGAACATGTTATGTTGCTCTGAACTATTCCAGGTGCAACTTGTGAAATCCCTTGTTAATTTCTTCAGAAGAAACTAATTAGCACCAACATCTCTGCAACTATCAGTTAATTTGAATCTGTTAATCTGAACCAGATAGCACTATGAAGTGTCTGAATCTTTTCTTCTTGTTTTTTGAATGCTACCCTCTGAATCTTTCATGTTTCCACAAGGAGATGTGACATATAGTCAGGCAGACTTAAACAGGACCAAATTCATCCAAAAATATCAAAATTGTTCCCTTTTTTTCTTTTGCCAGATGCTGAGAAAGCTGCAGCAACAGGTGGCTCACACGAAAGAGGTAACAATAGTGATTCTCCATCCTCTACAATTGCCTGAGATCAAGAAGCTGCACACAGCCTCTCGAATTCTCGATCTGATACACACACAAACCATTCCTCTCTTGTGTTCATCAGACGCTCTCCTGACGACGGTCGCCACGGAGAAGAGGATATCGCTGATCAAGGCGTGGGAGGAGAACGAAAAGGCCAAGGCCGACAACAAGTCAGTAATACTAATAGTAGCTCTTCTCTCACTTCTTGCCAAGGCTGAGTCATTTTCTTCAACTTCAAACCGTGCTTGCTTTTCATCGGCATGATTTTCGAACTACTAAATGATGTACTTTATTTATAAAAACTTTTTATATAAAAGCTTATTTCAAAAATTAAATAAACTCATTTAAAGTTTATAATTATCAATACTCAATTAGTCACGTGTCAATGGTTTATCTCGTTTTGTGCGTCGCTGAAAAGGTAAACCAAAATAAATTTAAACTAGGTCGAAAGATATAAAATTCCAGCATTCCAAATGAGCCCTCCATTAACTGAAACTTTCGCACGCAGGGCGGCCAAGAAGTTGGCCGACATCGCCTCGTGGGAGAACTCCAAGGTGGCCGAGATCGAGGCCGAGATTAAGAAGTACCAAGTAAGTTCAGCTCAGCTCAGTTCATCAACAAGCAGAAACAAGGAGAGATCAATTATGTGTGTGTGAATCATTGAGTTGATCGATCGGTTCATATATATGCAGGAGTACCTTGAGAGGAAGAAGGCGGAGCAGGTGGAGAAGCTGATGAACGGCGTGGCGAAGGTGCACAGGGCGGCGGAGGAGAAGCGAGCGGCGGCGGAGGCGCGGCGAGGGGAGGAGGTGGTGAAGGCGGAGGAGGCCGCGGCAAAGTACCGCGCCAAGGGGGAGCCGCCCAAGAAGCTGCTCTTCGGATGAATCTCTTCTCGGTCATCTCCATTGATCGTCGTCGTCGTTGTTGTAAAGGTGTGTGCGACAGTGTGAGTGTACCGGTGTCAGGTTCAGATAGCTAGTGGTTGGATGTATTTTCTCGGCTGTTTGTTTTCGTTTAATTTCATGTACAGGGCAACTATTGCAGTCTCATGTGAAAAAGGGAACATTTATTATGTACAGACATGATGTTTTGGGGTCTTTATTCGGATTCGGCGGTGAAATTGTAACATTTTTGTGCCTGTGGTACTTGGCTAGTACTCATGTATAAGGGCACCCACAATGGTTATTTATAGCCTTATAGTCTCTCTACCAGAGATCCATATCAGCATATTTTCCTACTTGGAAGAGATTAAATGAAGAGAGAGAGCAAAGCTATCTACTAACCTGGAGATAGTCTATAGAGAAAAACGAGGCAATGGATTAGAGAGCTATAGATACCCATGTAGACATACCATTGAAGTGGTTTATTATTAATCTAGTCTATTGCTGAGATGTACATGTTTTATAGATAGCACCTTACTTTACCATTGCGGATGCTTTAAAAAGCTTACCCATTTGACATTATTAAAATGTTGGTGCTGTTACGTATTGTCATGTTTTAATGAGTTACTTTTAAGTGAAATGATTAGCTAGAGAGGTCCAATACTAGTAGTTGTGTTTCACATGTTTAGCTACTACTCCTCCATATTTTAATGCATGACACCGTTGACTTTTTAACCAATGTTTGACCATTCGTTTTATTCAAAATTTTTGTGCAAATATAAAAATATTTATGTTATGCTTAAAAAACATTTGATGATAAATCAAGTCACAATAAAATAAATGATAATTACATAAATTTGTTGAATAAGACGAATGGTCAAATGATGGATAAAAAGTCAACGGCGTCATACATCAAAATATGGAGGTAGTATTAAGGAACTCAAAGACAAGTTATATGCACGCAAAGACATCTCACCAACTTGAGATGCTTCTTCTTAAGTTACGAAATAAAGCCCTTTCATATTCGTTTCCTATTGGTTTTCAACTCGTGTCAGGGTGCCAACATGAAAAAGCGATCAAAATTCAATATACGACCTTTAAATATAACTAGATAAATTTAATTATAAAGGTCTAGAAACAAACTACTTCCTATACAATCAGTACATTTTATCAACTCACTTACCATATATTCTCTCTGTTTTAAAATGTATCACACCGCTAACTTTTCGCATAATGTTTGGCTATTCGTCTTATTTGAAAATGTAGCATAAATATATAAAAGTATAAGTTAAGATTATATTTTATTTTGAGATGTTCGATGGTACTTAACGGTGTAGGCCCCATTTAGTTCCCAATTTTTTTTTCTCAAAAACATCACATTGAATCTTTGACACATGCGTGAAGCATTAAATATAGATAGATGAAAAAACTAATTGCACAGTTAGGAGGAAATCACGAGACGAATCTTTTGAGCCTAATTAGTCCATGATTAGCCTAATTGCTACAGTAATCCATATGTGCTAACGACAAATTAATTAGACTCAAAATATTCGTCTAGTG
The DNA here is from genome assembly GCA_009805545.1 of Oryza longistaminata. NCBI lineage: Eukaryota > Viridiplantae > Streptophyta > Magnoliopsida > Poales > Poaceae > Oryza > Oryza longistaminata. The sequence goes on from CM020178.1 coordinate 3,449,197, forward strand.
CATTCCCGGCGAGTTATGAAATTATTATTTTCATTCGTGTCCGAAAAACCCTTCTAACACAAAAATATCCAATGTGACACACAATTTTTTTTTTCGGGAACAGTAAGCGAGTAACACGTGCGCTCGTGCAGGGCGTGTACCAGAACCAGGAAGGCCAAAGCCAAACACAACCCCTCCCATTCAAAAATATCAGCCCCTCTCTCTCCCGATTCCGACTTCCTCCTGATCCACCTCCAAAGCCCACGCCACCCGCACCGCACCACCCAAAGCGGGGGGAAACCCAAACCGTCGAAACCCTAGATCTCTCTCCGCTCCGCCTCGTCGCTCCCCCAAACCCTAGATCCCCGCCATGCACCACCCCAGGGCGCGCTACCCGCCCGGCTACACCTCCGGCGGCGGCGGAGGCGGAGGCGGAGGCGGAGGAGGAGGCGGCCGTGGTAATGGCGGCGGCGGATTTGGAGGAGGTGGCGGCGGCGGCGGCGGGAACCACGGCTACTACGGCCGGGGTCCGCAGCCGCAGCCGCAGCAGCAGCACTACCACCACCAGGCGCAGCAGCTGCATCAGCATCACGGCGCAGCTGGAAGCCGTCGACTCGAGGTATGTGGATTTTTTACGCGGTTTTCCGGTAACGCTGCTTTGGTGCCTGCCAGCTGCTAGGGTTTGTGTTTTGTTGTTAGAAGAAAGCAGAGCGTATACTGCGTTTGGGAGTGTAGGATGGCGAGATTGAGGCGTACGAGTTGATCGCATGGATTGGATGTAATTTGGGGGGTTTGGATTGTGCGCATATTATTCAGCTATTAACAGTGTTCTGTTTAAGCTATTTATATGGCAATAGAGGGTTTGTCTCTACTTGTTTGTAATATTCATGTTTCACTAGCTTCTGTGCTTGCAGGACTCCTGCTTGCTTGCCCCTGCATTTTTTTTCTTTTCAGAACCCAGAAAACACGCCATCTTGCCATTTTATTGCATTATTAATTTATTCGGGTGTTTTATATTTCCTTGCTGTGGGGTTTGAAATAGGAAATGTTGCATCGAAGTCATTCTTGTGGCATCTTTAATAACTTCATTGATCATTATTTTTTTTGGTCTCTTTCAGCTCTGAAGATTGGAAGGCACAATTGAATTTGCCAGCTCCAGATACACGTTATAGGACAGAGGTGAAATTCTGCTGTGTATTTGTAGTATTGTTTCTACTATACATCATCATTTACTTCGTTGGTTTGAGCAAATGTTGGATGGAATATTTGAATGGTAACCATTTGCTAGTGTTATGTGGTGCTGATGCTGTGTTCTGCAACATATGTTTTTATGCAGGATGTCACTGCAACGAAAGGCAACGAGTTTGAGGATTACTTTTTGAAACGTGAACTACTAATGGGAATATATGAGAAAGGATTCGAAAGGCCATCACCTATTCAGGAAGAAAGCATTCCAATAGCTCTGACTGGTAGCGATATTCTTGCAAGAGCTAAAAACGGCACTGGGAAGACTGCCGCATTTTGCATTCCCGCACTTGAAAAAATTGATCCAGAGAAAAATGCCATACAAGGTGAGCTCTTCACTCTTGTATTCTTATTTATAAGGAACCATAACATTAATATTTTCTTGATTGCTGCTCCCAACATTTTAAACTGCACTGTTCTTTCCGGCATTCATGTTGATGCATCTCAAATTCAGAAATTCATTAATTATGGGTAGTATCTTAGTTTTGTGTATGCTAGATCCATATGAACTTCAAAAATTCAGTGCACTTTTTGTATACTATACTTAGAGGGAATTATTGGCATGCAAATTGTCTGACAGTCTTTTGTACGAGAACTTATGATTGTGTCTTAGCAAACTATTTGCTCTTTAGCATTATCTACCGTATTGACAGACAAAAATTATAAACAATGCAACAGGCATTTTCTTAGCTGATCACTTCTTTTGCCTTTTTATGGGGTGCTGGTATTTCAGGGTGTCTATTCTCACTTTGAGCTTTCTCTTGAGATTCCCTTGTAAAGCTGGCTACCCCAGCTATTAATGTAAGATTTCAATTGGCTATATGAAACTTTTAAAAGGGCAATGTTTCTGTGGTGCTAGTTTTATACCCACCTTTTATTTAATTTATCGTTTCCTACTCTTTTGGTTCCCCAGCTATTGCCGTTCCCTTCTTTTGGTGAGGAATCTTTTGTCTTTCATGTTTACAAACAATACATACTGTTTATGACTCTGTTGGATCTGTGGATTTTATCTGCAGTTGTTATATTGGTACCAACACGGGAACTAGCTCTGCAGACCTCACAAGTTTGTAAAGAGCTTGGGAAGTATCTGAATATTCAAGTTATGGTTAGTACTGGTGGAACCAGCTTAAAGGATGACATTATGCGTTTGTATCAACCTGTTCATTTACTTGTTGGGACACCTGGTCGGATACTAGATCTAACAAGGAAGGGCATCTGTGTGCTGAAGGATTGTTCAATGCTCGTAATGGATGAGGTATCATGAGTAGCACTCAATTAGGGTCCTGCTTTTGTTAATTTATATATGTTTCGATCACAACTATGTTATATTTTTTCTTTTTTTTTTATGATCTGCAGGCAGACAAACTGTTAGCTCCAGAGTTTCAGCCTTCCATAGAGCAACTCATCCATTTCCTTCCAGCTAATCGTCAACTATTGATGTTTTCAGCAACCTTTCCAGTAACCGTTAAGGATTTCAAAGAGAAATACCTACCTAGGCCTTATGTTATTAATCTCATGGATGAACTAACACTAAAGGGAATTACACAATACTATGCTTTCGTGGAAGAAAGACAGAAAGTTCACTGTCTGAATACGCTTTTCTCAAAGGTACAGCTCACCAGAAATCTTTTTTTTTTCTGTCTTGTCCATCTTTAAGCATAAATTGACAGAATTTCCCCCTTCTTTGTTTTGGTCAGCTTCAAATAAACCAGTCCATTATATTCTGTAACTCTGTTAACAGAGTTGAGCTACTGGCTAAGAAAATCACCGAGCTTGGCTATTCATGCTTCTACATTCATGCAAAAATGTTGCAAGACCATCGAAACCGAGTGTTTCATGATTTTCGCAATGGTGCTTGCAGAAACCTTGTGTGCACAGGTTCTCTACCTTTTGCCTTGAATATTTTCTGCTATTTCAGCTAGTGTTCTGTAGCATATGCTGTGTTACAAAATCTTGTTTTACATTATCTTCTGATATCCTTATTTGTTGAATACTCCCTCCATTCCAAATTGATCTACATATTTCATAGGTACACCAAAACCAAGAAAAGCTAATAACTCTCTCATACTATATTTACTCTAGCAATAAACTAGATGCATGCACCATCCTAGCCAATAGCAAATCAAGATATTGCATGTGGGTTATAAATACTTGTGTGCATGGATGCATGCATCAATGTCCATTTACTCCAATGCACAAATAATGAATAGACTCAATAAATGAACACAAATATGTAGATCATTTAGGAATAACCTCAAAAAAAACTATATGTAGATCAATTTGGAATGGAGGGAGTAATGTATTGTACCATTGTTGTATTTTGACTTCTCAAGCATGAGATTTGACCTCTGATTTCTCTGAGTAAATAATTTTTAGAATTCTTTGGCTAGTTTATTAGTTACGCGAAGGCGTGTACTGCTTTTGCATGCTCTTACATCATAAAATAGGCTCAGAAGTAGCTTCCGGAGCATGGAATTTAGTACACATGATACATGAGCTGCCAAAGCATGCCCACTGTTCACCAGCTCATAAGACTAGGTACCCCCAGGTTATGTCTAGACTCTAGAGTACTCGTAGTTTGAATGTTCCACTGATAGTTATGCACTAGAAAGTAACTTGTTTGGCATAATGTCTAGAGCATTTTTTTCACTTGATCTACCATGTCTACCTTTTTTTACTACTATTGTAATAATGTTTGGATCTAGCTGTATTGTAATTGTTTCAATCCGTGGTTCTTGATGTGTGTGGTAAGTGTACCTCCTTTTGTGTGTGCACCTATCAGGTTGACTTTTCTTTTATTACATATAAACAATTAATTAATGTGACATGTCTTTGCAGATCTGTTTACAAGAGGAATTGACATCCAAGCCGTGAATGTTGTCATTAATTTTGACTTCCCTAAGACTTCTGAAACATACTTGCATAGGGTAAGTTGTTTCCTCCCGTTCCAAAAGAAAATATTTTCCTATAATCTGTAATCATGTAAAGCTATCAATATATATATGGGTTGAATGCTTGATCGTTCTAAGCTGAATGCTTGAATGCCAATTCTCTCATTCAGATTTGCTATCCTTATGGGTTGTTTTGCTTGTTCACAAATAAGATCTTCAACACAAAAATCAAATCTAAGGTTGCATCTTGCATGAGTGATGGTGATTTACCATTGTGCAGTTTGCTTTTGGTACCGTAAGTTGGATCTTCATGTACACTTGTAGGCAAGGTATTCAATATTGAGATACTAGGTAGGATCGTTTTTTTATTTGTAGTACCATAGGATCAGGATACTATCAGATTTTAGAAAATACATAGTTATATAAAATATGTAATATGTTGTATAAATTAAAGTATGTAATATTGATTTTGATAAATTTAATTGGTTTTGATATAAACTTGAGCATATTTATTCACATTATTATCAATCCACCTTATTTTAAATAATATTTTGTAGGATCATAGGGATCGTAGAATCGGGATACTACCTAATATTTCGTAGGATCGTGTGGAAATGAATAGTAAGATCGAGATACTATGAAAATTAGGATACTAGATGGGATCGGTATCGTTTCGACTTGGTAGGATCGTAGTATCATAAGGTGGATATGAATCGGGATATTGACAACCTTGCTTGTAGGTAACATAACATTGGGAACATGTGTTTGATTATGTTTACTTGCATGATCTTGATTATATTTTATTAAGTTGGCTCACTTCCATTTTTCTGCGTTGTCTGGTCTGAACTAATTAACCTGGTGATTTTTTATATTTTGTTGCTTCTAAAAGCTCTGTATTATTTTTTTTTCCTTAGGTTGGTCGTTCAGGGAGATTTGGACACCTTGGTTTGGCGGTGAACTTAATCACTTATGAGGACCGTTTCAACTTGTAAGGATGCTTTGCCAGAGTAGATCCTGTTGTTTACTCTTGTACCAAGATTCTGACCTGTTCATCTTCCTTTATAGGTATCGGATTGAGCAAGAACTTGGGACAGAAATAAAAACGATACCCCCACAAATCGATCTGGCAGTGTATTGTCAATGATCAATGTAACATTGTAACGGTGTTTTTATCATTTACTTATTGTTAGGCAAGTACATCAGATGTACATAGCACCTCATCAGGTAAGCAGTGAATTTCTTAGCTGCCACTCTTTCAAACAACATGACATATTGTTTCAGGTAATAATTGAAGTTCTTTTGTATGCCCAGGGTTTTATTTGGTGCCTTGATGACACATCTAAGCTTATATTCCATTAGTGAGGAAGTGTTTTCTGTCGGCACTGATACTAATCATGTTAACTGTGGACTTGCATTTTTGGCTGCTTGAAGACGCTGCTTGAAGACCCAGGGCTGCGGCCAAACTGAACCTTTTACTTGCTCCTTGTATCTGCTCAATATTTGCTTTATATTCATTTGCTAGCGACAGTTTTGGTTGTGTTATATTAGGATACTGCTGCTTGAGTCTGTTACCGTCACTGTGGTTCCTTCATTTTCCTTTCCTTTTTCCCTTTTCTTCTCATGCTTGGATTGGACTAGTAGAAGTATTTCCCTCACTGTATTCCTCGTGTCAATTTCTATTATCCTTGGTGTAGACTGTTAACCTTCTTTAATTTACCCTCGTTTCGTAATATGTATCCTTGCTATTTGTGATGTTTTACACCTACTTTTCGCCTACCTACCAAAAATTCGAGATCATGAACTTCGCCTACCTAAATTCGAGATATCACATGTTTTTTTTCTAGAACTGAGATAAACGAAATATTTTGTGTTTTCCTATTGTGAGACATGTACATCGAATTCAGTATTGCTACATGAAGAGCTGATGCAGAAGATGGAGCACTTCGTCCCAGTGGGATGGAGGCTGGGTTTCGCCAGCTTCGTCCCGGGGCGGATCTCATGTGAACTCTTTCCTATCTATAATTCTTGAGCAAATACTCGGCATTGTCCGCCACTTCGTGTGTTGTCACTTTGTGTTGGTACAGGGCAACTGCTTTCTCGATCGGCAGTTTCCGATTTTTACCGAACGAGCAAATGTGGAAAATGGTTACTAATAAAAACAAAAATGGAAATGGAAATGGAAATTATTTTGTTGCATACCTACCATTTTCAACCTTTTAATTACCGTATTTCTAAGTACATACATTAAGTAATATTTGTAGTCTATTTCGTTATTTGACCGACCAGTAGTTTAGATACCCATCAATTTCTCAACCAAATCCCTAATTTGAGGATGAGGTTAAAAAGCGACAATCTATAATTTATATAGCATAACCTTGAATTTATTTTATCGTATTATATAATTATGCAAAGTTAAAACGTGTGATTTATTATCGGCTTCCGGTCGATACCGACATGTTTTCCTCGGTACAATCTGTCTCGATATTTTCGATTTTATTTTTGTTTCCGACTTTATCTTTTTAGCTTTATTTTTGAAAAAACGATATGATTATGAAATAGAAAAAACTAATATACGGAATCCCATTGGGGGCACGAAGACACGAGATAAAACAGGGGTAAACATTACATATATTCCAGATCTATTTCCTCCACCAACTCATTTTTGTCCCCCACCGAGCAGCAACGCTTTGTCTTCCTCCTCCCCTTCTTTACCCTAGTGGCCATCCTCCTCCTCCCTCTCCTAGTCTCCTCAACTCCTTGACCATCGTGTTCAACACCGACGACATCCCCTATTCTCTTTTCCTCCTTCCTACATCGGATCCAGAGCATGTGAGAGAGTGGAGGTTGGCGAGGGCGTTGGGGTTATAGCTAAGGAGGGAGCCAACTACGGCTCTAAGGTTAAGGGTTGTCATGTGTGAGCAGATGGAATGGAAGGCAACGAGGCTGAGGGGGACGACGTCCTGGGGACTGATAGGAAGGTGGAGGCGGCCGGTCTCGACGTAGATGGCGACCTTGGAGTTGATGAAGTGGATGAGAGATCTTCGGGTTTCTTCATGCTCTCTGCTAGCTCATCACTTTTACTCGTCAGTGTTGTGTATAGGTACATCACAGCTTATACCTTAGGTATCAGGGGTCGATAGCAGATACCTCGAGTATCATGACTAGTAACCAGGTACCAAGCAAGTACCAGGGTATGGTACCTCATGTATCATGCTTGGTACCTCAAGTACTAGCTGGTACCCACAGGTACGAGGTGCATGGTATCATGTATTATGTATTGGTCTGATACCTATGGTATCAGGTATCGAATCAAGGCATGAGGAAGGAGAGTACACTGTCATTGTCTGGTTGACCGGCAAGTCATCTATCGTTGTCTCAACTCCTCTTCTCCCTTCCTCTCATCGATGTCTCCCTTCTTCATCTATTGTTGTTGTGACCGGTGGGGGCAAGGAGCTAAGGATGCCGCTGCTTCGTTTCTCTGCAACGTGGGAGCTCGAACATGAGGAAGATGGAAGGTGGAAGATAGATTTATAAAGTATCATCTCCGCAAAAAAACAAAAGATTTATAAAGTATCCTATTGGATCGCAATCCCATGCTCTAGCGATCCTCATTATGGAAATCTCCGACCGAGAAACGTCCAGGGGTATTCCGGCTAGCTCCACAAGATAGTGGGCTAGACGACCTTGGTTTCTTTTGGCTGCTTGAAGACGCTGCTTGAAGACCCAGGGCTGCGGCCAAACTGAACCTTTTACTTGCTCCTTGTATCTGCTCAATATTTGCTTTATATTCATTTGCTAGCGACAGTTTTGGTTGTGTTATATTAGGATACTGCTGCTTGAGTCTGTTACCGTCACTGTGGTTCCTTCATTTTCCTTTCCTTTTTCCCTTTTCTTCTCATGTTTGGATTGGACTAGTAGAAGTATTTCCCTCACTGTATTCCTCGTGTCAATTTCTATTATCCTTGGTGTAGACTGTTAACTTTCTTTAATTTACCCTTGTTTCGTAATATGTATCCTTGCTATTTGTGATGTTTTACACCTACTTCTGTTTGACCCATTACAAGCTTATTACAAGCTGCAATATATAATCTGTTACCTAGACATTAACTTTGCCTACTTACCGAAAATTCGAGATATCACATGTTCCTTTTTTTCCTAGAACTGAGATAAACGAAATATTTTGTGTTTCTATTGTGATACATGTAGACAGGGTTTCTCTTACAGCGGGGGTAAGCGGTAGTGCTTGGTGGAGTTTGAGCAAATTAAAAAATTCCAAAAAAATGGAAAAAAATCATGGATGTATTAACGATAGATGGTGAAGAAGTTTGTTGAAAGTGTAAGTGTAATAGAGGATCAAATTTGTGGGCAAAACCGATAATAGTTTAGGGTATGGGGAATGGAAAAAATAACATAGTGTTGGGGGCCTTCCTTTGTATTACGGTACTCTTGAATTATCATGCTATGAAGTCCATAATATAGAAAAGGTTATGTTGAATTTTTGTATTTTATATCCACAAGTTAGGTTTGCAAGTATCCTATATTTTTTCTAATTATCCCCAACTTCTACACGCATTTAAGTGTTTTTCCATTTTTTTAGCATTTTTTTCATTTTCTTTTCACATTTCTGCCATACATGTCAAGGTTATCATGCTAATATCGCGGTTACCGCGGTAAACCGTGCACTTACCACGACCAAACCATGAAACCGCAAAAATTTTGAATTCAAATTTTTGAAGATGGAATTCACACGGTTTTGGACGGTTACCGCGGGAGGCGATAACCCATCCCAAACAATAAGGTAAACCCTGTATATAGATCGAATTCAGTATTGCATATTCGAGATATCAGGTGATATATGTTTTTGTTTACAAAGAATTTCATGATCATATGAATAGATATAAAATAGATATAATGTCTCTCCATTTGACTTATAAATTGACTTTTCCCCGTATATCCCGCCATTACAGTATGTATATCTGAATACCATTTTGGTTAGTGATGTTAAGTCCTACTAGTCCACTACCAGCATGAGAGCTGATCAGTCCGTCCTACTACTAGTCCACTACCAGCATGAGAGCTGATCAGTCCTCTACACTTGATCCTTCAATGATGACACTTTGATGAACATAACAAACATTCATATAAATGGCATTTTTGAGGGAGTATAACGAAAGGGAAAACAATTTTATGATTGGCCCACTGACATATGGGTTCCATGCTGAGCCAGCCGCCACATTGGTTAAAACCGTCATCAATACTGCCATGGGATCTAATGTGACCCGGTTTTGTAAGATTTGGTATATATCATATCTGGTATTCTGGTACATGGACGATTTTGAAACTCGACGACAAGATGAGGGATCTCAAGTGAACTTCTTCCTATCGGTAATTGTTGAGCAACTACTTAGCATTGTGCGCCACTTTGTGCGTTGTCGCTTTGTGTTGGTAGAGGGCAACTTCTAGGGGTGAAAATGGGCACGAAAATTCCCGATTGACTGTTTCCAATTTTTACCTGACGAGCAATGTGGAAATGGTTACTGACGAAAACAAAAATGGAAATGATTTTTGCTGCATACCTACCACTTTCAACTTTTTAATTACCATATTTCTAAATACACTAAGTAATATTTATAGTCTATTTCTTTATTTGACCAGTAGTTTAGATACCCATCAACTTCTCAACCAAAATCCCTAACTTGGGGATGAGGTTAAAAAGAGACAATTTATAATTTATATAGCATAACCTTGAATTTATTTTATCGTATTATATAATTATGCAAAGTTAAAACGTATGATTTATTGTCAGCTTCCTCGATACCGACATGTTTTCGTTCATACAGTCTATTTACGATATCTCCTGTTTTTTTTTTTCCGACATCATCTTTTTAGTTTTATTTTCGAAAAAAAGATATGATTATGAAAAAAAAAAACTAATATACGGAATCCCGTTGGGGGCACAAGGGCACTAGATAAAAGAGGGGTAAACATTACATATCTTCCATATCCGTTTCTCCCAGATTTGTTTCCCCCACCGATCCATTTTTCTCCCCCACCGAGCAACAACGCTTCGTCTTCCTCCTCCCTCTCCTCAACTCCTTGACCATTGTCTCCAACATCGACGACATCACCTATCCTCTTTTCCCCCTTCCTACACTGGATTTAGAGCATGTGAGAGAATGGAGATTGGCGAGGGCATGGGGGTTATAGCCAAGGAGGGAGCCAACTATGACTGTGAGGTTGGGGGTTGTCATGTGTGAGCAGAAGGAAAGGAAGGTAGTGAGGCTAAGGGGGACGACATCTTAGGCATCAACAGGAAGGTGGAGGCGACTGGTCTCGAAGTAGTTGGCGACCTTGGAGTTGATGAAGTGGATACTTCAACAGGATGGTCTTCGGGTTTCTTCATGCTCCTTGTCAGCCCATCACTTATACTCCTCGATGTTGTGTATAAGTACATCACAGTCGATACTTTAGGTACCAGGAGTCGATTCCAGGACCTGAAACCTTGGGTGTCATACCTTGGATGTCATGCTTGGTACCCAGGTACCCAGGTACCAGGCAAGTACTAGGGTATGGTACCTCAAGTACTACCCATAGGTATGAGGTGCATAGTATTATGTATTAGGTATTGGGTTTGATACCTATGGTATCAGGTATCGGGTCAAGGCGTGAGGAAGAAGAGCACGCTGTCATCGTCTGGCTGACCGGCAAGTCACCTATCGTTGTCTCATCTTCTCTTCTCCCTTCCTCTCATTGACATCTCTCTCCTTCTTCTGTTGTTGCTGTGACCGGTGGGGGCAAAGAGCTAGGGGTGTCGCTGCTTTGTTTTTTTACAACATAGGAGTCTGAAGTCCGAACATGGAGAATTTTAAAGGTGAAAGATTAGATTTATAAAGTTATCCTGTTGGATCGGAATCCCGTGCTCTAGTAATCCTCTTTTTATGAAAATCTCCGACCGTTTTCATTCCATATGCAAACCGCGGCCACCGTTCAAACAATCAAACCAGCCCAACAAAACAAAATTGAATAGGACCACACGCAGTCACTCACGCTCGCCGCCAGCACACACCTCCGTGAAGCCGGCGCCACGGTGAGGCACTGACGCCGCGGGCCCACGAGTCTCCCGGGCCCACGCGTCATCCTCTCCATCCCCTCGTCGTCGTCCGCTCGCCTCTGCCCCCGTGCCGACCTTAACTGCCGCCGTTGTCTTCTCCTCCACCCAAAAGCTCGCGAATCAATCCACGCTTCAGAGAGAGAGAGAGAGAGAGAGAGAGAGAGGCAGGTGGCGCCGCCGCTGTCCCGCTCGTCTCCGGTGGCCGGCGTGCGGCGCAGATCTCGTCTGTCCAGGATCCAGTGTGTGCGGCCGCGGGCCGCCATTGTTTGGGAGGAGGAGGAGGATGGGTAGTAGCACAAGCGCCTTCGTCATCAGGTGGATCAACTTCTTCACCATGGTCAGTCGCCTTCCACTCCTCGCTTGCTGCTCAGTTGCCTTCGGCTCGCTGCCCCTCCTCCGCTTGCTGTGTTGAGCTTGAGCCGCCTCACGGTTTCTTTCCTCTCTGGGCTGGCGGCTGATTTGCTGAAAATGAGTTCATATTGCTGCCGCGGCATTTGTAGGATTCGTTGTTTGGTTGGGTTCCTCGGCTGTTTCTGTTCGTGAAGCTTAGCTTTCCTGCACTGAATTCAGCCTGTTTTGATTCAATGCAACACATTGATTTTGAGTTTTCGGTTCTCCTAAATGCCAAATTACAATGCTCTTTTGTTGCATTTTTGCCTTCACATTTGCTATGAGTTTCTTGTCTTCCTAATTTCTTCTTCTTTCATTTAGTGGCTACTCTCAATTAATCAATTTCACTTCTTTTGGATACTAGTAGCACTCAGTTTCCAGTTTAATGTTGGCACATATCCAGGCTGCACAAAATTTACTCCACGACCATACGGAAAGAAACATTGCATCTTTCGGCGTCAATGCATTTTATGACACTCTTAAATTCTCTTCTTGGTTGGCAGATACTGGCACTACTGGTGGTGGGGTTCGGGTTCTGGATGAGCACCCACAACGACGAATGCAGGCGGTCCTTGACGATCCCTGTCATGGGTCTTGGAGGAGTAATTTTCCTCATGTAAGAAGCAAAGTGTGTTCCCATTATGCGTTAATCTGATGAACCATGGTGATTTGCGCCGTCTTAACCCGGCTCAGTGTTGATGTTGCAGATCGCTCGTGGGGTTTCTTGGTGCTTGGAGGAAAATTGCTTGCTTGTTATGGACAGTATCCTTTTATTTCTGAAGAAATTTATGCATATAATTTTTTATTTTATTTTTCTTGTACTTTTGGAGTTAGCTGTTACCTTGACATGTGGGTGTCTAGTATCTGGTAATGCTGTTCGTGGTTTTGGTGGCAATCATGGTGTTCACAGTGCTTGCGTAAGTTCAGTTTGTTAACACATTTGATGCAGAAAGCCTTTTTCAGTCCAACCTGGTTACAATTATGGAGTACCTTTTTATTTAAAATTTGCTGGTTTGTACATCAATTAGGTGATAGAATTGAATTGTACCGCACCATTTAGGGATTAATTATCAATGGACTTGGTAGCTTCTTCTAGTGGTTGCATTTTTATAACCTTATATTGGCATGCACTCTTTGTCTGAAAAAAGATACTGGCATGTACTGTTGCAGGTTTATTATCACAAATACCGGAACTGGCCATTCTGTCTCTGGGGTGAGGTATGTGACAGTTAGTAGTACTTGCACAAAGAATTCCAATCCTAAATTAACTAACACTTGCAATATCTGAAGAACACAAAGAATCTTACATGCTGTTTTGTTTAATCATTCTTTGCAAGCACACTTAATGGTGTCAAAAACAGTTTTGCTGCAGCATGCTTATGTCACCACACAAGTCGTAAATCGTTTCTCATGTTTATGCAGATACAAAGAGTATCGTCTGCAGGATTATAGCTCTTGGTTTATCAAACAGGCATGTCCTATTTTTGTCTCAGGAAAATTCAGTTGTTCATTTTCCTATCATGCAGTAGTACGTTTTATATTCTAAATATTTTGTTCATTTTCTCATACTCAGCTGAATGACACTGAAAAATGGACTCACCTGAGAAGCTGTCTTGTGAAATCAGATGATTGTAATGGCTTGTCAAGAAGATACAAGGTCCCCCCTCTTCCTCACATCTTCTTACTAGTTACTACTGATGTGCTCACTATAAAGTCGAAAGTTTCTCCATTTCCATCAATTTCTGCCATGTCAATCTTACCTGTACTCTTCTACTCACTGCAGACTCTGAAACAATACAAGCTTGCAGATCTTACTCCTATGGAGTCTGGTTGCTGCCGTCCACCGGCAGAGTACGCATTTTAAACATCTCACAGTATATTGCAAACTTGCAACTGTTCATCATCAGGATTTTGCCATAATTATCAAATTTCTCTGAACATTGTCAGGTGCGGGTACCCAGCTGTAAACGCTTCCTACTTTGATTTGAGTTATCATCCAGTCAGCACGAATGTCGACTGCAAACTGTACAAAAACGCACGCTCTGTTCTATGCTATGATTGTGATTCTTGCAAGTAAGCTCCCTGGTTGCCAATTCCCAGCTAGAAACATCAAAGCCAGTTTAAGAAACCAATGCTTATATGAATTGTTTGATTCTAGAGCTGGGGTTGCTCAATACATGAAAACAGAGTGGAGGGTGGTAGCCATCTTTAACGTCATACTGTTTGTCATCTTGGTAAGCCACAGCATCAAACACAACACACATCATGTCTCATTTTTTAACCATGTAATGATAGATTTTCCAATCCATCTTGTGTTAATTTTGACATGAATTTTTTTTCTCATCCTTTTTCTTTTCTGTTGGTTTTTGTTTGCGGCTAGTCCTTCGTCTACTTCGTCGCGTGCTGTGCGCGCCGAAACACCGGAGAGAGCGACTCCAAGGTTCCTACAAGATGGCATGCATGATTGGCAGATGAAGCATCGTAGAGTTAGCTTTTGCTATCGCTTGTAGTAGTGGCATTGTTCAGTCAAGTCTCGTTGGTGAAATGGAATGCAAGGGCTTTTCCTTTTTGGTGTGGGATGATGATGTTCTTTGTTGCAATTGGCTTGTGAACATTTTATGATAAAGAATGCCATCTCACTTCAGCAACTGCAACCTGTGGGTTTGTATGCTCATTTTGCAAATGCACTGCTGGGTTAAACAATGGCAATGCAGGGATAGAGTGATAATAGACTGCTGGGTTAAACAATGGAAAATAGAGTGATAGATCGATATCCAAAAAATATATTAGTAGAATGTAGTAAAGCATGATATGTAAATTTATGTAGCTCAACTAATCTTGAAATTGAGCAATGTTTGATGACGGAAGCTGTCAAAACAGAACAAAAAATGGCGTGGCGTGATAACATAGCCATAGACGTGGGCATCGGTATCTGCTGAATTACCCTCCACTCCTCCAGTAGCGCAGCTAAATGAAAATAGCAAAAAAGAAGTCTGAACAAATATGTGACTGATAGTTATTCAGGTGCTACATCTGCTTCGTGCAACGTCAGATTTTTCACTTCGCCGAACTTCACTTGTCGTTCACGAGGGGGCTGTAAATAGGGTACCACATCTTCCGAGCCACAAAGTCGACTGTGTCCGCCTGTGCACGCATGTAAAAGGACACATTTCAGACGCCATACGAGCAAAAATTCAGCTTCAGGGATTTGAAATTATGTATGATGCAGTACCTCGGTCATGCTCTTGAGGTCCCTAGCGTCTACATCGCAGCGCCCCTCGGCCAGATCTTCATCAACAGCGGCACGGACGACTGCGGCGCCGACACGTGCGGTGATGTGCCTGATACTGAAATTTTCATGGTGGTGTGTTGATTAGCAACAGTGGGATGGTTGGATTATGGTATCATGCTGCCTATCAGTCTGCAATAGTGCAAGTTGGATGGAAGAGCTAACCTTGAGATTGATGGAAAGAGGATGCCTTTTCGAATTTCATCGTCTGTGATGTATGAAGCAAGGCTGCATCAGAAATCACTATATTAGATGCATAGCTCAATTTACCAGGAAAAAAACAAACAAATCATACAAACCATCTAAGATACATTAATTATAGAAATTGTGCCATTTAAGGTGGAAAAAACACCACTTTGTCAAAAAGTATGGCAAGCTTTTTACGTCACACTGTCTAATATGTTGGACATCAGTAATTATACTTGTTAGTGCAGTTGAGATCTTAAGAAAGAGCTACAACGAGACAACAAGCAAAAATATGATCCGATCAAACAACAGAATAAAACTTACCACTCAGCTGCTGATTGGAGCATGCCATCTGTAATATGCCGAGCACCTGAAAGAAGGGCTCCTAAACCGATCCTGAATTATACAGAAATGTCCATCAGAATAACATAGAAAAAAGGGGGAAAAAAACAAGCATTTCAAGGTAAGCTAGAACGATTGTCATACCCAGGAAACAGATACATATTGTTTGCTTGATTAGCGTACCCTTGTCTACCATTGCCTGGGACAACCACATTATAAAATAAGTGGTCTTATGCAAAAGTGCTACTCCCTCCGTTTCACAATGTAAGTCATTTTAGCATTTTCCACATTCATATTGATGCTAATGAATCTAGACATATATATCGTGAAACGGAGGAAGTAGCAAATTGAAATGATACAGAGAATGTTAAACAGGACATACCTAAAGTGACATTACTGAAAGGGCTTCCACTGGCAAATACTGCATTTTCTCCAACATATTTGAATACATCTTCAGGAGTACATTCGGCTGTAATAAGAAAAAGATAAATATCAGGCATTTATGTTTGGGTATCCTAGAAGTAAATATTAAGGGGTGAGGTGAGGAACCTTTAGTAGTAGGGTTGGACATTGCAAAAATTGCAGGACGAGGGGAATCAGATTCTTTCATAGCCTTGAGAACCTGCAGAGGTAGAAAGATAAAGTTAAGACTCCAATGTTGAAATTTATAAGAGAGAACATATGAGTATGCCCTAACAGATGAATTCCATTTGGATCATGATTTAGCACTTCGCAACAAGCCAGCTTAATATTATTACATTTGCAAAGGAGAGAACTTTTGAAACCTAGCAAGACAATACATATTTGATGCTCTTATACCCATGGTTACTTACAAATCATAATGAAGTAAACTAAAACAGTATAGAAATGGACCATTAATGTAAACCTCACAAAATCCTTTATAAGGTTGGAGAAAATATTCTAACTCAATGTGCTACCAATCACTAGCATCAGATTTGAAAGGGTGTACTGGCTATTGCTATATTGAACATATAAATATTACTGGTCCTGTGAAATACTTCTAGAAGTTGTGGGGAACTAATATGGGAGCCACTTTTTTTAGATGGATTATTTACTGCACTGAAAAGTCCCTAGTCTGACTAGTCATATTTATAAGTGAGGACCATTCTTCAACTTTTTTTTGGTAAAATTATGAAATCAACATGTTAGGAATTGTTGATTCTTACCTCCTCATTAAATATGCCCCCAACTCCAGAAAGTCCTAAAAGCACATGAGGCTTCACTTTCCTGACCTGATTATCAGTATAAAGCTGAATTAGTTCGAGCATAAGCACAGAAGCACTGGAAAATCTTCTGTTACAATAAAATATTTTGGCTCCAGCAGCTGAGGAAAAAAAACAATCCTAGAATTATTTTTATACCACTTCAACAAGACTAGCCCCCTCATGGAGATCTTGCACCTCTTCAGGACCAAAACCTCTGGCATTGTAATGGCTTGTCAAGAAGATACAAGGTCCCCCCTCTTCCTCACATCTTCTTACTAGTTACTACTGATGTGCTCACTACAAAGTCGAAAGTTTCTCCATTTCCATCAATTTCTGCCATGTCAATCTTACCTGTACTCTTCTACTCCCTGCAGACTCTGAAACAATACAAGCTTGCAGATCTTACTCCTATGGAGTCTGGTTGCTGCCGTCCACCGGCAGAGTACGCATTTTAAACATCTCACAGTATATTGCAAACTTGCAACTGTTCATCATCAGGATTTTGCCATAATTATCAAATTTCTCTGAACATTGTCAGGTGCGGGTACCCAGCTGTAAACGCTTCCTACTTTGATCTGAGTTATCATCCAGTCAGCACGAATGTCGACTGCAAACTGTACAAAAACGCACGCTCTGTTCTGTGCTATGATTGTGATTCTTGCAAGTAAGCTCCCTGGTTGCCAATTCCCAGCTTGGAATTTTGGAAACATCAAAGCCATTTTAAGAAACCAATGCTTATATGAATTGTTTGATTCTAGAGCTGGGGTTGCTCAATACATGAAAACAGAGTGGAGGGTGGTAGCCATCTTCAACGTCATACTGTTTGTTATCTTGGTAAGCCACAGCATCAAACACAACACATATCATGTCCCATTTTTAACCATGTAGTGATAGATTTTCCAGTCCATCTTGTGTTAATTTTGACATGAATTTTTTTTCTCATCCTTTTTCTTTTCTGTTGGCTTTTGTTTGCGGCTAGTCCTTCGTCTACTTCGTCGCGTGCTGTGCGAGCCGAAACACCGGAGAGCGCGACTCCAAGGTTCCTACAAGATGGCATGCGTGATTGGCAGATGAAGCATCGTAGAGTTAGCTTTTGCTATCGCTTGTAGTAGTGGCATTGTTCAGTCAAGTCTCGTTGGTGAAATGGAATGCTAGGGCTTTTCCCTTTTGGTGTGGGATGATGATGTTCTTTGTTGCGATTGGCTTGTGAACATTTTATGATAAAGAATGCCATCTCACTTCAGCAACTGCAACCTGTGGGTTTTTATGCTCATTTTGCAAATGCGCTGCTGGGTTTTAAGGCAATGCAGGGATAGAGTGATAGATCAATATCCAAAAATATATTAGTATAATGTAGTAAAGCATGAGATGTAAATTTATGTAGCTCAACTAATCTTGAAATTGAGCAGCGTTTAATGACTGAAGCTGTCAAAACAGAACAAAAAATGGCGTGGCGTGATAACATAGCCATAGACGTGGGCATCGGTATCTGCTGAATTACCCTCCAGTAGCGCAGCTAAATGAAAATAGCAACAAAAAAAATAAGTCTGAACAAATATGTGACTGATAGTTGTTCAGGTGCTACATCTGCTTCGTGCAACGTCAGATTTTTCACTTCATCGAGCTTCACTTATCGTTCACGAGGGGGCTGTAAATAGGGTACCACATCTTCCGAGCCACAAAGTCGACTGTGTCCGCCTGTGCACACATGTAAAATGACACATTTCAGACGCCAAACTGGCAAAAAATTCAACTTCAGGGATTTGAAATTATGTATGATGCAGTACCTCAGTCATGCTCTTGAGGTCCCTAGCGTCTACATCACAGCGCCCCTCGGCCAGATCTTCATCAACAGCGGCACGGACGACTGCGGCGCCGACACGTGCGGTGATGTGCCTGATACTGCATTTTTCATGGTGGTGTGTTGATTAGCAACAGTGGAATGGTTGGATTATGGTATCGTGCTGCCTATCAGTCTGCAATGGCGCAGGTTGGATGGAAGAGCTAACCTTGAGATTGATGGAAAGAGGATGCTTTTTCGAATTTCATCGTCTGTGATGTATGACGCAAGGCTGCATCAGAAATCACTAGATTAGATACATAGCTCAATTTACCAGGAAAAAAACAAACAAATCATACAAACCATCTAAGATACATTAATTATAGAAATTGTGCCATTTCAGGTGGAAAAAAACACCACTTAGTCAAAGTATGGCTGAAGCGTGTAAGCTTTTTACGTCACACTGTCTAATATGTTGGACATCAGTAATTATACTTATTATGTTAGTGCAGTTGAGATCTTAAGAAATAGAGCTACAACGAGACAACAAGCAAAAATATGATCCGATCAAACAACAGAATAAAACTTACCACTCAGCTGCTGATTGGAGCATGCCATCTGTAATATGCCGAGCACCTGAAAGAAGGGCTCCTAAACCGATACTGAATTATACAGAAACGTCCATCAGAATAACATAGAAAAAGGGGTAAAAAACAAGCATTTCAAGGTAAGCTAGAACAATTGTCATACCCAGGAAACAGATACATATTGTTTGCTTGATTAGCGTACCCTTGTCTACCATTACCTGGGACAACCACATTGTAAAATAAGTGGTCTTATGCAAAAGTGCTAGCAAATTGAAATGACACAGAATGTTAAATAGGACATACCTAAAGTGACATTACTGAAAGGGCTTCCACTGGCAAATACTGCATTGTCTCCAACATATTTGAATACATCTTCAGGAGTACATTCGGCTGAAATAAGAAAAAGATAAATATCAGGCATTTATGTTTGGGTATCCTAGAAGTAAATATTAATGGGTGAGGTGAGGAACCTTTAGTAGTTGGGTTGGACATTGCAAAAATTGCAGGACGAGGGGAATCGGATTCTTTCATAGCCTTGAGAACCTGCAGAGGTACAAAGATAAAGTCAAGACTCCAATGTTAAAATTTATAAGAGAGAACATATGAGTATGCCCTAACAGATGAATTCCACTAGGATCATGATTTAGCACTTCGCAACAAGCCAGCTTAATATTATTACATTTGCAAAGGAGAGAACTTTTGAAACCTAACAACACAAATACATATTTGATGCTCTTGTAACCATGGTTTACTAACAAATCATAATGAAGCAAACTAAAACAGTATAGAAATGGCCCATCAATGTAAACCTCACAAAATCCTTTATAAGGTTGGAGAAAATATTCTAACTCAATGTGCGGTACAATCACTAGCATCAGATTTGAAAGGGTGTACTGGCTATTGCTATATTGAACATATAAATATTACTGGTACTGTGAAATACATCTAGAAGTTGCGGGGAACTAATATGGGAGCCACTTTTTTTAGATGGATTATTTACTGCCCTGAAAAGTCCCTAGTCTGACTAGTCATATTTATAAGTGAGGACCATTCTTCAACCTTTTTTTTTTTGGTAAAATTATGAAATCAACATGTTAGGAATTGTTGATTCTTACCTCCTCATTAAATATGCCCCCAACTCCAGAAAGTCCTAAAAGCACATGAGGCTTCACTTTCCTGACCTGATGATCAGTATAAAACTGAATTAGTTCAAGCACAAGCACAGAAGCACTGGAGAATCTTCTGTTACAATAAAATATTTTAGCTCCAGCAGCTGAGGGGAAAAAAACAATCCTAGAATTATTTTTATACCACTTCAACAAGACTAGCCCCCTCATGGAGATCTTGCACCTCTTCAGGACCAAAACCTCTGGCATAGCGAGCAACTGCAGGATCCAGGCCCTTTCTGGATTTGGTAATAAGTCCCTGCACGGTGCAGCATAACAGTGGAAAATAAGAAGCAAACCTATTATTCATGTAAAAACAGGACTTTATAAAGCTTCTCCCAGAATTGGAAAAGAGATGTTGATATTTTCTTGCATAAAATAGCTTACATCTTTGTCCAGAACCCAGAATTGATTATGCCCTTCCCCGCTCCTGTTTATCCCTGGCATCCTTAGCATCGCCTGTTTAGCCATATTAAGCACACCTATCCCAGCACTGGATTCTAAAGAGGAATTAGAACGGAGGAAACAGACTTTTGACAAGAAATACCTCGTATGAAATAAACTGATAAAAAAGTGCAAGCATATCAAACATATCATATACCTTCCAGCTCCCACCACAACTATCTTCTGCTTAGTAAAATCAGAGAGGGGTCGACCTTGTGCTCTCACAGCCCCAAGTAGGCCAGCTAGAGCAACTCCTGCTGTCCCCTATTGGATATGACAAGCGCAACAAACAATAATATGAAGTTGGGAAGGCAATAATCCATGCTAAAAGAACAGAATAGCTAGTCAGGCAATCAAAATACCTGCACGTCATCATTGAACATACAAAATCGGTTCCGATACCTCTGAAGAGTTTCAAAGGCCCATTTCATTTGGAAGTCTTCGAACTGTAACTTTAAAACTTCAGTAATGGTGCATCACTTGTTTAGGTAACAAAACATTACCAGAAAGCACACGAACCTGCACAACTGCTTTCGGCCAACGTGCATGAACAGCTTCCATGAATTCATCTACAACAGACAAGTACTCTTCTCCTTCCAGCCTAGGTTGCCTCAGTCCTAAATCTAAGGAAATACTTGGTAAGTTAAGTTATGATACAAGAATTTACTCCAAAGTAGTGAAAGAGTTTGAGAAGTTGTGTGATGTATCTTACGCACATAGCTTGTCTTCTAGAAGCTTTGTGTTATTTGTTCCAACGTCAAGCATAATTGGAAGAACCTACAAGCATTGATACATACCAAAAGTGGGAGAAGGTCGAGAAAAGGATAAATGAAAAATAACAGTATATGATTTTTTTTTCTGTGCTACTGGCTGTTATGTCTTGTTGGAAAAATGTATGGAACATATTTCTTCATGGTCATTTCTCTTGGCTGTTATGTCTCGTTGGAAAAATGTACGGAAACATATTTCTTTGTGGTCATTTCTCTTACTGTGCCAGATGGGAAGAGTATATTACAAACCTTTTGTGGATTGATACCAGCAGCGGCGACATAAACATCAAGTTTGCCGATAGGTATACCTATGCCCTGAACTCCAAGATCACCTAGACCTAGAATACGGCTCCCATCAGTCACAACTATCATGTCAACCTGAAATAAGCAACGGCCAATCAGATGAAGAGGTTCAACACAAGCAGAAATGGAACCAATTATGCTGCATGAATTTTCAATGGTTTGTAGAAATATTTATATAGCAACAAGCATAAAATGCTGTTCGACATGGATGAAAGCTGACTATTGGTCTAAGCATAGATTATTGTACAATTGCCTATTAGCATTCAGTATGCAGCCTATCTCCAGAAAATCGCAAGCGTTTGCACAGTAATCAGCACACATTTGTTTGATTTCATATCTCATTGATCGAATTTCGATCTTGACCAATCTCTTTCTTTGATATACTAGTAAGAACATCGGTGTCCAAATAAATTGTTATTCTGTGACAGTAAGTACTCAGGTGTACCTTCTCAGCTGGCCAGTTGTAAATCATCGACATCATCTCCCCCTTATCCTTGGCGCTGAAATACATTCCACGGGGGCGCCTGAACAAACCACTGTAATTCTCGCAGACCAACCCAACAGTCGGAGTGTATATTATCGGCGCGAAATCCTTGATATTGTCAATTAGGACCTGGCAAAAACAGACCAACATCAACCACATCAGACAATCAAACACGCAAACACCTTGAGCTCAGGAAGCAACCATCGCCACCGCAACATCGAGAGAGAGCGCGCTCACTCTGTAGTACAGCGTCTCGTTCCGGTCGTGCAGCCTGTTGAGGATCCTCCACTTGGCCAGCGCGACGATGGTGTCGGGCTCTCCCCGGGTGTTGTGCTCCAGCGACCTGAACGAGTTTACTGCAAGTGCAACACAGCAAGCGGCAAGCGCATCACACGCCACATTAGCAAAGCGGCAGAATGATGGGTGATCTCGCGGCGGGCGAAAATTCGGTGGCGTGGGCGGGGTAGACTCACTGAAGCGGTCGTACTGCTGCTCGAACGACATGACCCGCGGCGGGAGGAGGCCGCGGAGGCCGAGGCGATCCCGCTCCGTCATGGGGAACGCCGTGTCCTGCGGGGTGCCAGAAACGAAAATCGATTCCCCCGTGAGAGCCCCGGCGCGCGAGAGCGAGGCGAGCACACGCGTGCAAACCGCGAGATCAGGGGTGGGGTGGGGAGGAGGAGAATCGCGCGTACCTTGTTGAACCATGGGTCGTGGAGGATGTCGGTGCCGCGCTTGTGCACGATGCAGGGGCCGGGCACCGCGGCGCCGGCCGCGGCCGCGGGGGCCGACGACGACGAGGACAGAGGACGACGACATGACCCCGCTCCGCCGGATCTGCGCCGACGACCGCCGCGCCGCGTGACGCCACATCGCGCGCCGCCCCGGGGTGAGAGGGCAGATCGAGGGCCCAAAAGGCGGTGGCGGTGGCGAGAGGACCCCCGACGAGCTCGGACGGAGTCGGAGCTGATCCCCTCCCGGCGTCCTGGAGGGGCCGGGGATTTTGAAGGGTCGCCGCGGTGAGGGCACCGGCGGTGAGGATACCCTCCCCTGCCGCGGCGGCGGGAGGCTGTACGGGCGATCGGAGTGGAGGCGACGAGCGGTGGGTGGTGAGGATAACTCGCGCTCGCGCGCGGAGGAGGGGAGACGGACGCGGCTCCTACCGGTGGAGGCGTTGTCGGGGTCCAACCGACGGCGGCGGCATATATGCGGATTCCTGACCGCTACGGGGAGTTTTTGCGGCCATCCGTTCGATAGTCATACCAAAAGGAGGAGGAAAAAAATGCTTATTAGAGGGGTACAATAGCCAACTATTAGTCAGCTATAAATATATTTTAGTGAGATAAAAGATGAGAGAGAAAAGCAATGGGCTATGGATCTGTAACACGGACTCCAAAACGTAATATGTGTATGACAGGTGGGACAATATACTAATAGTATAGTAAGTAATTATTATATGAATTGACTATTAGATTGGCTATAGATGAATTAGAGCTATTAGTGGGCTATATTATTAAACTTGCTCTTAGAGCGGGTTCTTTTCTTCGACTTCAAACTACGAGCGTGTTTACTTTTGTTGTCAATTTCAACCTTATTACCAAATTTTGGTACTAATATTTTGTGAGCACAAAAATCTGGAATTACCAAATTTTGGTACAACGATATTGGTAAGATAGTGTTTAGGTTGTTACTGTACCAAAATTTGGTATGGTTGAAAGTGACAATAAAGTGAACTGGTCATACAGCATCTTCATTTTCCGTCAGCACGTTTTTTAATTTATCAAATAGTGTGTTTTTAAAGAAAAAAGTATATAAAAGTTTCTTTAAAATCAAATACATTCAATTTTCAAGTTTGTAGTAGTTAACGTTTAATTAATTTTGTTCTAACGAGCTTTCTCGTTTTGCATGCGACCGGAAATCTCCTCCAAACACCAAACAAACGAACACAATATTAGTGATGTACTCTTTTCGTTCGAAAATATAAGCATTCCAGAGTAAGTTTAAGAGAAAAGCTACAACGATACCATAGAACAGTATCTCATTCCAACAGTATAGGTCTGATACTCGTAGTTATCTTTTTAAAGGAAAAGGTGATCTAATCTAGGCAGCAGGTTCACTTTCTGAAGTAACCACCTTGGCACCTTGCATTGCATAACTAGAAGATGGATGCAAGCAAGACAGCAAGTTAATTGTGAAATTGTGGTTCGTGTTTTTTCCCCCCACTTTAATATGACCACATTGTGTAGTACAGATTCATCATTCAAGTCCCTTTCTAAAGAAGAGTACAGGTTCGAGTGCTTTTCAGCTTGAATAAATATCTGGAGACAATTTCATCATCACCGGTTTTCAAGAGGTGGTGTTTTTGTCAATTTCACACAGCAGCTGAGCTCTGCACGCGGAGAATGGGAGCGGCACATGATCGGATGGTGCGCGGCATCACACGAACCAGATGCTTTCTTGCTTGCCCAAAGTCTCTTTCTGGCCCGGCAGATTTGGAGAGGAAACTTTGATCAGGAACCATCCGTGCCCCGAATCGGCCGGGATTCGGGGCCAAACTTTCTCCTCCACTCTTTTTCACTTTTGCCTTTGCCTTGTGTTTTTTTTTTTTTGGAATAAGTTTATTTTACCTCCCTCAACATTTGCTCCGATTAAATCACATCCCTCAACCGTAAAAACCGGGTATAACGTATCCTTATCTTTGAAAACCGCTGCAAATCAACCCATTCAGTGCTTTAGAAAATGGTTTTATGTAGCGGGACCCACATATCAATGAGATGACAAAATATGCGGTAGGTCTACATATCGAAGGAGTTAATTTGCACCAGTTTTCAAACCATGGAAGGAGTTGATTTGCATCAGTTTTCAAAGATGGGGAGACATTATACCCGGTTTTGCGGTTGAGGGATGTGATTCAGTGATTCTATTAGAAACAAGAGTTGAGGGAGGTAAAATAGACTTATTCCTTTTTGGTCGAACTGGAAGGCTTCAGCATACGTCCGGCCCAGCCTATTCTGGCCTATAATTCAAAATTGAGTTGGGCTGGGTTGAATTTTTTGGGCCGTAACGCTTTTCGGAGAAGAGAGAAATTTTGGGTCTGAATGTCTGATGATGATTTTGAGCATGTAGGTAGCACTGTAATCCTTTAAAATTCTGTTTACTTCCGAATTCAAAATCTGACAATGCGAACGTGCTCAAGATGAAATGATGAATGCAGTATAAATTTTCAAAATGTTTACTGTTATTTCGCGCAAGAGCCGGGTTCTTCTCCGCGCGAGATGGGTTGATGAATTGCTCACTCCGCGTCGAAGGAGATGAGCTTCCGAATGCCGGATTCGGCGACGAGCGCCGTGCCGCCGGCGTCGCCGGCGACGGCCTTGATGTGGTGGCGGTAGTCCACGCCGACGACGTCCTGGCTCTCGGCGCGGGACACCTGCTGGAGAACACCAGGTGTTCGCCGTTGGCCCGGTCGTGCTTGCTCGCCGCCCAGTTCCGCCCCTGGATGTGCGGGTCGCCGGCGTCCACGCCCCTCCCGGCGCCTGCAGCAGCCGCCGTCCCGGCAACGGCGCCGCCACGCAGAGTGAGACGGCAGCGGCGGCGGCGGCGACGGCGAGGAGGGGGAGAAGGACGAGGCTGCTCGACGCTGCCAAGGTGTTCGCTCAAATGGCTTAAACCGGAGTTATCGATATCATCAACACGAGAGGTGATTATGTTTCAACCAACCACAAGGCGAGACCGCGAGAGGTATCAGGAGAAGAATTTCCATCTTCATTTTTTTTATCCTTTTGCATTCCATTTCCATCTCGATCGATTCAAAATTAGTCCCAAACTAATGAAAGGGATTCTACACAAGCTGACACGCATATGCATTTTGTGACGTGGAAATGTTAATCAATCAAAATCTTATTAAAGATGTGACATTTCTTCTCCTAGTGTCGTTTAGTGCATGCCTCGTGATGTCCATTTTCAGGTACTGATACTCTGCTAGCAGTGCATCACCCTCGTCAAATTCCCCAAAGAATTTGTGACATTTTTTTTCGACACAAGATATCACCTTACAATCGAGAAAAAAAAAACTTACTACTTCTTCATATCATTTTCTCTGTCTCATATCATAAGTCGTTTGTGATTTTTTTCCCTAATCAAACTTCTTTACGTTTGACTAAATTTATAGACAAAATATAGTAATAATATTTTTAAACACAAACAAATATATTATTAACATATATTCCATGCTAGATTTAGCGAAACTAATTTGGTGTTTAAAATATTGCTAGTTTTTTCTATAAAATTAGTCAAACTTAACAAAGTTTAATTATGAAAAAAGCCAATCACTATAATATAAAAACAGAAGGAGTATTATACATTGCAATTCATCAGAGTTATTCAAGTACATATTTTTACCATGGTACAAGATGAAGAGGGAACTCGTCACAAACTCTGCGCGCGGCTGATCGATTCAGAGCGCAGACTTGATCATGGCGAACATGTCGCCGGCTGCTGCCGCGTCGCGGCGGCGGCGCGGGTTTCATCAGCTTGCCATCTCCTCGACGAACTTGTGCATGGCGGGCCAGGCAGGCACATGGGCACGACGATGCCGTCCTCCCCCTTGGCGTTCTTGAACGGATGAGGAAGCTGGCCACGCCGGGGATGGCGCCGGCCGCCCTTCGCCGGCCCGCCGTACGCCGGCTTCCCCCACCCGAAGTCGAGGTCGCCGAACCCGGCCTTGGTCACGTCGGAGACGAGGTAGGCGCGCACCCACCGTGAAGTGCGGCCGGCCGCGCTGCACCATCAGGTCGGCCACCGACCGCATGTACTCCACGCTCACCTCGCGCTTCGCCGCCCTCACCAGCTCGACGGCGTAGCCCAGCGGCCTCGCGCGGAGCTCGCCGGCGGTGGCGACGGCGACCGGGAACGCGAACGCGTTGCCGTAGTACCCTCCTCCGGGATCATGCCGCCGCCGCCCTTGCCGCCGCGCGCGTTCACGATGCAGATCAAACGCATCACCTCGTCGGCGTCGGGAGCCAGCGCCGCCGTGCGGCACCTCCAGGGCAGCCGGTGAGCACCTCGAACGTGGTGGCGCGCTCCCGGATGCCCGGAGCGAGGTGGGACGCCACGGCGGCGACCTCGCGCGCGCCGAAGAAGAAGGAGCGGTGCGCCATGTCGTCGAGCGGGATGATGGTGCCCTTGGTGTCCGGCACCTCGTCGTACTCCCGGTGCGCGAACCCCGGCCGGCGGGCTCCGCGCCTCGAGCATCTCCCGCCCCCACACCGGCCACCGACGGCGCCGCGGCCGCCGCGCCGCCGCGCGCCATCTCCGCCACCGCGCCGAGGAACTGCACGAGCCCCTGCGCGTCCGCCATCGTGTGGTGCAGCCGCACGGCGAGGATGAACCCGCCGCACGCCAGCCGCGTCACCTGGAACAGCAGCAGCGGCGAGCCGAGCACCTCCGACGAGCCGGGGACGTCGAACACGAGCTCCCCAGGCACGGAACGGCGGCTGCAGCGCGCCGCCGAAGTGCTCGAGCCTCACGTCGGCGTCGGCCTCGATGAACAGCACGCCCTCGCCGGGCAGTCGACGGCGAGCTTCCGCCCCTCGAGCTCCCGGAGCCTCCGGCGAACGGGTAGTAGCTCACGACGCCCTGGCGACGGCGGCGCGGATGACCGGCGCCGGGTGCGCCGCCACCCATGGCGGCGCTGCGCCGGTAGAACTGGATCACCGGGATGTGGAACCTCAGCCCGTCCTGGTCGTCGATGTCCGAGAGCTTCTTCAGCTCCCGCGGCGTCGGCCCCGCCGGCGCCACCAGCTCCGCCGGCTTCCTCCTCACCGTGAACTTCAGCGCCGCCGCAGCCGCCATTGTTGAGGAGATGGAGATGCGCACGTGTGATCGAGTGCGTACGTGTGCTGCTGGCCTGCTGCTAGGTTTGGTGCGGTGAGAGTGTGAGAGGGAGAGGTCGCGAGGGTGGAGTATATATAGACACGCGCGAGCTTGGCTTTGAGACCGGTGAGAGTCAGAAGAGTTCAAGGCCCTCTAAAACTGTTTAGGCTTAATAAATAAGTATTTCTTCGTTTACAATGTAAGTCATTCTATCATTTTCCACATTATATTAATATTAATGAATCTAAATAGATATATATGTCTAGATTCATTAACATCAATATGAATGTGGGAAATGCTATAATGACTTACCATTGTGAAACGGAGGGAGTAGCTTTTTCGTTTTCGTTTGGTTTTTTTAAAGTTATATACCACTCTAACACTATTAGGTTGTGTTTAGGAGCAGCTGTTCCCAACCAGCACAGTGATCACGGAAAACGGAGCGGTTCATTAACGCATGATTAATTAAGTATTTGCTATTTTTTTCAAAAATAGATCAATATGATTTTTTTAAGCAACTTTCATATATAAACTTTTTTTAAAAAATGCATCGTTTAGCAGTTTGAAAAGTGTGCGCGCGGAAAACGAGGGAGAGGGGTTGGGAACATGAGATTGCAAACACAGCCTTAAACTAGAAGCTAGGTTAGAGAAATTTTTTAGTTTATACGATGTAGATGTATGACTCCATTATTAAACTTAGGATATTAAATTTATCGGTTTATAAATCATATAAGCTAATAAGCTGACTTAAAATCTAAGCCAATAAGTTTAAGTAAAAAAAGCTCTAATTATGCAGAAGAAATTAAGGGAGCAGTTGCGCGCTAATTAACCGAGTTGCTGTGTCATTGCGTCTGGTCAAGTCAACAAACAAGTGTATACATCAACGAGGAGTTTTTTTTTTTTCTGGTTACTCCTACATAAAAATGCATACGTACATGTGAAATGTGCCTCTTTTAATAAATGCATACGTACATGTGAAATGTGACTCTTTTAATAGAGATGAAGAAGCTTCTAAAAAAATATAGAGATGATGAAATATCAGGAATACTATTCTTACATGTGATCGTCAGAATTCGATAGTACTAAAATCATATTCTCGTGTCCTTGGACGTGGTTGCGAGAGAAATCGAAAGTACGTGAAGGTACTACTTAATTTAATGGAATTGCTAAATGACGTCTAATAGAAAATTAGGGTTAAAATCTTGTAGATTTATGACCTTAGAATTTACATCGCGATCCGTGCTCCGCTACCGAGCTCTTCTCCTCCAGCTCCGACGACCTCAACAAGACGATTGAATTAGGTTTTGGGGTCCCGGTTTAGGGGGGGGAGGGGGGTGAAATAGGAGGAAGATCACCGGGCTTAAAAGAAATGGACACGGGAAATGGTAGCCTTGCGGTCAAGGATGAGTGATGAGGTAGTGATGCCAATACCGACAATGAGGGGATGGAGGAGGGCGGTGGGCCAACATTGGTGGCGGGGCAAAGCAAACTTGAGTTAAGAGGCAGTGGCCAGTACTGGTGGTGGATCCGACGGCGGAGAGCCACTGAACATGGGGAGGACAGTAGAGTGGGAGCACCTCGTCGCTACTGGCTTGAGGAAGCGACAGGGAAAAGGGAGGGGGGACGGGAAGGAGGCCGATTAGGGAGGTCTCGTCAGTGCGTTGATACCTTCCGGCCAACCGGTGAGGCCGCGTAGCGATGAGAGGCATTGAGCGGGCGAACGAGTGATCTAGTGGTGGCTAGAAGTGAGTAGGGAGGAGATGAGGGGTGGGGCTAGGGTTATAATTCCGTTACAATAGTTTTAAAGTAATCATACGGTCTAAAATTCGCACGATTTTAAAGGGTGTTTTCTGTCAATTGCTCCAAAAAATTCTCAGAGGATACCAAAAAATAACTAGACCAATGACAGGTTGGCTAATCCAGTTTACTTTCGTTACAATTGTGATGCTAATTGTGGATGCATGCACTGTGGCTGATCGAAGCAGGGGGACACAAAGACTTGACACCAACCAGCTCATCTTGCATTCTTGTGGTGCTTAGCTCCGTGCATGTCCTGGTCATCTTCCTCACTGGGCTCACTACTGCCTCTCTGGTCGGTCCAGGCCTCTCAGTCCTTGGTCCTCTTCGTTTTCCATGTGTGCACTTGAAAGCTTGGCCTCACGCGCGCGGTCGCGCGCTCCGTTCAAACTGCACGTCGGGAGAGCCGTCCGATCGGGGATGGACGGCTCGGATCGACCGGAATTGGGGAATGTACTGCATCCTGTCTTTATCTTGGAAGTACTGTTTTTTTCATGAACAAATGGGGGAAACAGTACATTTTATGTGTTTTTTTTTCAGTTTTTTGAAAGGTTGGCAGATGGTATGTACTATATATACACTAGATGCAAAGTTTCCTTGAAATACACTGTAATTCTTGGTAGTTTGGTCAACATGTATACCCAATTCTATGAAATTCACTCGTCTTTGATGTGAAAGACTAGTCTTCCTTTTTTTTCTTTTGAAAGATCTAGTCTTCCTAAATACGTATGAAACACTGAGCAATTGGGCACTTAAGAATATCTCCTGTTAGTTACTTAGGAGTATTAGTTATAGAAGAGTCAGCCCATGAATATGCCATATCATGTTGCAACTTGCAGTGACATTCAGGTATTTGTTTCTCATGAGCTCGATCAATAATATTCCTTCCATCCTAACCAACCATCCTTTTGCATAATTCAGGCCAGGGCCTCATGACAAAGCATGATTAACGTACTGTAGCTGTGGATTGGTGATCAGTTTCCTGTCACCGATGAGATCGTAGTGCGTTAGTTGTGTCGACTGTTTGTTGCCTTCCTCTCTGCATGCATGCCTGAATCTCTTGAAGATGAAGAGGGCTGAGACGCATGTAAATTGTGTGGCTACCATGGATCCTCCTGTCAAGCTGCTCAATCCATGGATTTTGTCTGGGGATCTGCTTATATAGCTGTATTTTCATACTAGGAGAATTGGTTTGGTCATGGTTGTGTACCATCATGAATTAGACAGGCTCCATCACTTAATGTAGTACTCCATCCGTCCTGAATTATAGGAAGGGACGGATCCAACGTGGGTGCAAGGGGGACTCGATACCCCCCGGAGCACCCCCTTCATTTTTTTTACGATGAATGATAAACTAAAGGTCTCTAGATGGCTGTAGGTTGAATAAACTGTGTAATTGAGCCCCTCTATTTTTTTTCCTGGATACGCCCCTGTTATAGGGCACATTTTTTCTAAGAAAAATTAAACTCGATAACTTTTAATTAATAATCATACTATTAATCATACTATAATCATATCTATATGTTAAGTACTATACACGTGTTACATCACTATATTTATATTTATATTTATATTTTAAAGTATGTTAATTTATATTTCGTTGATAACATGCATAGAACAAATTAATGGTCAAAGTACTACATTACATCATAACTTGTAATTTTTGTCTTTCGATCGTAAACAATATTGAGATGTTTTACAATAGTCTCTACTAGCGTTGTCTAAAATTAATATAGAATACTCACTTTTATAACTACCACCACATCTACTATTGATGATAGAATATTTTTTATAGACTTATAAATCAATGTTTAAGATCAAATACTATAAATAAAATACTACTACCAATAGACGTGCCGAAACATGTACTGCTTCTTCTGTGAATGTACTCCACTTCTCTTTTTTGAACAGTGGCAGCAGTTCTGCCCATTCCATCAAATGAGAAGTTCCTGTTTTTTTATATATATTGATAGGAGACATTTCTTGAAAATCACTTGGGTTGTGTTAGTTTACACTGAAGTTTTAGAAGTTTGGTTGAAATTGGTACGATGCGATAGAAAAGTTGTGTGTGTATGAAAGATTTGATGTGATGAAAGTTGGAAATTTGGAAAAAAAACTTGGGAACTAAACATGGCCTTCTTTGAATTTGTGGTATTCCTGAAGATTGCAGGAGAGGGAGCCGGTACTTTCGCGCCATCTTCAGCTGCAGCTTCCACTGCTTAATCCATTGGTGTCAACTGCAACAGCGTAGAGATTAAGTGGGACGAGATCGAAAGAGACATGTGCAGAGAAAGGCAATGATGCTTGCCTGCACTCACACAGAGTGGGCGACCCGTCTGACGTCAATTCGCCATCACTGGCTCACTCATTGACACCTCACCAACTCTGTAGTTTAGTTACACTATCAAATTAGTAAATTGCCATACTTAATTACTTTTCTACTGATCTGATTAATTAAGATTAAGAACTGCGCTTTAACTCGCTTATATCTTCTGTACAATCAATTACACGGCCATCCGGACTAAAGCAAGAAACACTTTCAGAAGAGGAAGGAGAGTTAATGAGGGGGAGATTCTGACATCACATCAATTCTAAAAACTGTTAACCATATAATCTAGAAAATAAATCATAAACAAAAACCTAAGGAATCAAACTTAACTTAGATTCTCACCGGCTGACTTGTCATTAACTACTTATTAGAATCTTTACTTCATTAAATATCGGACCTCAATCAGGTCTGAACTCTGAACTGGCGTTTTTTTTAAGAGAAAACTCTGAATTACGGAGTATTTGGTTGGAGGGCGAGTCAAACGTGAGAAATCAAAATCACGGTGTTTTGTGCAAGCGATGGTCGATTTAAGGGGGGCTCTTGTGAAAGCACATGACTGACTAGAACCTGACCGTGTCTGCGTGTGTCTCTGTCAGTCAGCTAGTCATTGCTCCCCGGCTCACCTGAAACACGATGGTTCTTTCTGTTCTTCTGCTCACCGGCTTTTCACAAAAGATCAGGTTTCAGAGTCGATAACTCATGCGTTGTTAGAATCAGGTAATGGAATAATGTAGGCACAAACCGAGGTAATAAGAGGTACGACAAATTTTAACATTACAAGTTTAGTGGTACCTCCTCGAGTACTGAAAAAAATATTTTAAAAGATATAAGAAGATATTATATTTTCTAGCGTGAAAATTTGGTATCTCCAAGTATTAAGTATCTCGAGGTACTTAAATTTTATAGTGAACTTTTTACCTCAACGTATTATTTCAAGGACCATAATAGTTATCGAAGAAAAACCTCTCTATGATTAATTGTTTTCCAGAGTATCTGACAATTGCCGTGGTTCTTAAGTTCTTTTGTAATATTAAACTGTTAATATCCATGAAAATCAGTTGAATTGAGCCCAGAAAACCGCGTGGAAGAATATGTTTCTCGTCCAAAATCAGTGGAAATTTCCTTGTGGAAAAACACTTGACTGACTTTAAAAGTTTGTTTTTTGAAAGTAACTTTTAAAAAGGTTTTAAAAGGGAGTTATATTTTATGTAAATGTATTCCTAATCTTTTGGACCCTTTAGTATTTAAACAAGAAAGTTTTTTTTTTCGTGGTACAAGTCTTCCTCCAGGTCAACACAAAAGGACTTAAGGAGGTCAAGTCATTAAAAATATAACAAGCATATGTTGCTATGATCAATGATGCTAGCATCTGCTCACATGCATGATGCATTTAGTAAGTGAGATGTTAGATAGTACCCAATACAATTTGCCATTATCTAAGAAAAGATGCCCAACATAACCCTTAACATCTACTATACAATACCGTTACCAATAAAGACCTAAGCTGGTCATACCATTTCATTTTCATTTTCCATTTGAAAACTTGACCTGGTGACTGATGACTGACGACTGTTCAACTAGGTAGGTTCGTTATGTTCTCACCACGGCCTGAATCTTTAATATTCAGACAAGAAACTGCATTGCTAACCTACAAGTGGTACTAGTAATTTGCTGGTCCTTTTCCAAGCAAATCACACTGGAACACACGCACACTAGGCTTGGCTTAGACTAATCTGCACTTGTCCAATAGCTGCCCAAAATTTGTTGGCACTTTCCAGGCAAAGAACACAGCAGAACAAAGCTAATAATGCAATTGATCTGGCTCTTTCCATGCACAGACACAACCACCGATTGCTGTCTGCTAGCTCCTGCATTTGCACTGAAATGAGATTGGCCATCTTACACTGCAGAATGGCACTCCATTTTGAAGCACTGTACTTCACCAGTGGCCGAGTTTAGTTCCCAACTTTTCTTCAAACTTTCAACTTTTCCATCCCATCAAAACTTTCCTACACACACAAACTTTTAATTTTTCCATCACATCGTTCCAATTTCAATTAAACTTCCAATTTTGACGTGAGACGAAATACACCCAGTGTCATATCTGTATGACTGACTGGAGTATCTTGCCATCTTGGATTCCTTACCCAGAACAGTGATTCAGTGAGCAGTGTTTCAGAGATGCCCGGCGGCAAGAAGTTATTGGCCTGATTGATCAACTGAATGAATGGCAGATATTTTTTCAGAAGATAAAAAACAAGAATGGCACAGCAAGAGGTGTGGTTGGGTTAGCTGCGAAAGGAGTGTCGGTGTGACTGTGTCCATCACAGCTTAAACTAATGCCTACACGCATTTCACGCATGAAAATAACCACAGTATGACTGCACGGAGTCGAGTAACACGAAACTAGCAGGGTGATCCATTATCCATGATAGAAATTTCGGGTTGTTGTTACTGAATCGTGTTGTATCTCAAGGGACAATGATGTGGAGTACAAGACATCTGAACTGCCGTTATTATCCGAATCAAAATGTGCATGCTGTTTAACTCTATAAGAACCCTAAGGATCCTACCATAATTTCAACTTGAGTCTGGAGTTAGAATTATAGTTCCTATTCACTCGGGTTCCAAATACAAGTCGTTTTAGCCTTCTCAATTTTATCTTCTAAATTTGAGTTAATTTTGGAACTGCTATTCACTTTTGCATATTTCCATTCCTGTCTGTTTTTACAAGGTAAATGCACTACAACTACAAGCTCCCTTAAGATATGTTCTTAAATCTCGTGTGTAGATTTAGAATAACTTTCATCACAAGAGAGTCTTAAAAAACTCATGTTCGAATTTATTTTAAAGAGAAAACGTATACTTAAGTTAGATTAGGTCCGAGCAATACTAAGGCTCTGTTCGAGAGTATGTGTTGCCAACCCTCATCTCTCTCATTTTTCGTATGCACGTTTTTCAAACGACTTAACGGTGTGTTTTTTAAAAAATAGATTCTATAGAAAAAATTACTTTATAAAATCATATTAATATATTTGTAAATTTATTTTAGTTATTACTTAATTAATTATACGCAAATAAGCTGTTCCGTTTCCGTGGCGGATGGGAAGGTTCAGCCTAAACCAACCAGGCAACACGGCCATATTAAGTTGAGCTAAGCGTCAGTATTTGAAGCCCAGAAGAAACCTAGCCCAGATTCCAAACCAAACCGGTTGCCTCGTAACCCTACAAAGCCCATCATCAGCAAGCCCAACTCCGCGGTGGTGCCACGAGCGAGCGAAGCAAAACCCGACCATAAAACCGCAAAACGCCCCGAGCCACTGCGGATCACACGATCCGGCAAAACGAAAACGATGCGCGCGAGCGGCGCCGCGAGCCCACCACCATCCTCCGCCACCACCACCACCACCACATACTAGTACCCTCCTCCTCCGTCGCCATGCCGCCCCTCGCCTCGCCCACCTCCGCCGCCGCAGCAGCAGCCTCCTCCTCCTCCTCCACCACAACCACCACCACCACCGCGGCGGCGGCAGCGCCCCTCCCCACCCTCTCCTCCGCCCGCCGCCGCCGCCGCCGCAGTCCCACCCCTTCCAGCTCCTCACCCCGCGCGCCGCCATGGCCAGCGTCGCGCAGCCAGGTACGTAACGTAAACCGAAGCTCGCGAGGGTTTCCTCTCTGTCGTGTAGTTCTGGGTTTGGTGATTGATTGGGATTTGGGATTGATTCGGTGGTGGTGGTGGTGCAGGAGTCGCGGCGGGGTCGGCGGAGTACGAGGAGGTGCTGGGGTGCATCTCGTCGCTGATCACGCAGAAGGTGCGGGCGGACACCGGCAACCGTGGGAACCAGTGGGAGCTCATGGCCAAGTACCTGCAGGTGCGCTCCCGTGGGTGGAGCTCGACTTTGGTTATTGATTGCTCTATTGGTGGTTTCTGATTGGGATTGATTTTGGTTGGCGTTGCTAGATACTGGAGCTGGAGGAGCCGATCGCGCGGTTGAAGGTGGTTCATGTCGCAGGGACGAAAGGGAAGGTAAGTACACTACAGCAGAGAGTGGCTGGAGGGATTCACATTGCTGTGTTAGAGTGATTTGAACTGATTTGGACAAAAGGGAAGGTGTGCAGTTTCAGTAATGTATCGCATATTTGTCTGTAATATGCGCATCAATAGTTATAGCAAAACCAGTGGTCGGTATTAGCTGCATTGTTTGCATTTGGTGGCCTGTGATATCAGTGGGATTGCTATGTGCTTGGTGCGTACAGTTTTCTCTAGAAACTCGCATGTTTGGTGGAGCTGTCCCTGCCTGAGAAATGAGGATTTCACCTAACTGACTTAATTGTTAGGTTTAATTCTGTCTATTTAGGGCTACGTGTTTGTGTTTGCTAGTTGTTTGTATTGGCTGTCACTGAGTGTAGTGATGCGGTGATGCCTGACCAATGTAAGCAATTGAAGATTGAAGACACCCTTTAGACTGATTTTGTGGTGCATATATATTGAATAGTATACCAAAGAGAATCGTATTTCAATATATTCCAAGGAGAAGTCCCACTAAAAGCACTGAAATATCATTTTCCTGGTATCGTTTAGGGTTCAACATGCACATTTGCCGAGTCAATCCTTCGATCATGTGGTTTCCGCACTGGGTTGTTCACCTCACCACACTTGATGGATGTTCGTGAGAGATTTCGGCTTAACGGGTATTAGTTCACTTCAATCTGCCGCATTGCGACCTTTATTTGTTCTATTTTTTTTATATATCTTTAGCTTGTTATAATTAGATTACCAGGGATTTGTAGTTTTGCATTAACAACTTTCTTTGATTATTGCCATGACTGAACTCTTGTGCTCTCTTAATTTCCTCTCTGGTGAGTTCCTAGGTTGGACATTTCGGAAGAAAAGTTTATAAGGTATTTCTGGTGGTGCTGGAACAAACTGAAAGTAAGGATCCCTCATTTATATGTTTCACGTGGTGAAAGTTATGGTTGTATCATACTGACTATGGGATATTGTTGGATTTGCATCATTTTCTATAAGCTTTGAAACACTCACTGTGGTTAATCTGTTGTGCCTTCCAGGATAAGACTGGTGGTGATATTCCAATGCCAGCCTATTTTAGATTCCTTGCGCTGCTAGCATTCAAGATATTTTCTGATGAGCAGGTAACATTCAAATACTTTCTGTCCTAAGCTTTTTCAATCCTGTAGTAAATCTAGTTAAGTTTATCCCAGCTTTCTATTTAAATGGATTTTGAAAACTTCACTAATACTAATCATCAAAAGAATGGATTTTCATGGACATTGTCCCACTCAACATATACTGAATTCGTATATTTCTCAAAGAAAAGTCATATCATATTATGTTAGATCTTTATTGAATCTAAATGGTTGCTAGTTCTATGATGTTTTCATCACCCTTCACATGTTATCTGCAGTTCATGTGATTAGTAGAATTATGAAATGATTAGTTGTCTGATAAGTTTATTTACAAGCATTATCATCTTTGAGTAGATAATCACTGTGCACTTCTTGAATTTAACAATTGCACCCATGACTTCCCTAGCGATTTATTTAAATCCACTTTCTTTGTTTTTTGGTTTAAGGTGGATGTAGCTGTGCTTGAGGTTGGTTTGGGAGGAAAATATGATGCAACGAACGTGGTGCGTGACATTTTACTGTCAAATAATGAATGGCAGTATATTTATATGGCATAACTGCCAACCAAAAATAAAGATTATATCATCTCATTTTGACCTTTTAGTATGAATGCTGAATGTTTGTGAAGTCCACAAAATGTTACCATCTAGGTTCCGCTGTAAAACATGCAAATTTGTTTGCATTTTGTGTTCAACTCATGTCCTGTTCCATTGTAGCCCACTGAGATTGCTGCCAATATCTTGGCTTGAACAAAAAACTGAAGAGTATAATATATTTGAAAATTTTGCAGGTCAAAGCACCTGTAGTTTGTGGAATATCTTCCCTTGGATATGATCACATGGAGATTCTTGGTTAGTTAAGAAACTGAAGGAAGAAATTCCTCTCATACATAACAAACTCACGTCACACTATATGTGTTTGTTTTGGCTGATGAGCAGGAAATACGCTAGGAGAAATTGCTGGGGAGAAAGCCGGAATATTAAAGGTTCTGTACTATTTACTTTTCCACAATATTTATCAATAAATAAATATGTGTAACATGTTTTCTTTGCTCTGATATCCTTCAGTTAACTACTTCCATAGCTAAATTTATATGTTGCTTAATCCCTGTGTAGCCTCTTTCTAAATGCAGAAAGGAGTTCCAGCATATACAGTTCCACAACCAGAAGAGGCAATGTCTGTACTGAAGCACAGAGCTTCTGAATTGGGTGTATGTTATTTCCTGTGCTTCATTTTTCTTT
This sequence comes from Oryza longistaminata, assembly GCA_009805545.1. Taxonomy (NCBI): domain Eukaryota; kingdom Viridiplantae; phylum Streptophyta; class Magnoliopsida; order Poales; family Poaceae; genus Oryza; species Oryza longistaminata. The sequence continues at coordinate 3,487,779 of CM020178.1, forward strand.
TGGGGTTTCCACCATGCCTTGCACTCTAATGTATCCATGAACATTGTTACAATCAGTATAGTACAGCTTTTTTTCATTGACACGAACAACTTAAATTCTTTAAAGGTTCCTCTTCAAGTAGTCCAGCCTTTGGATCCACAACAATTGGATGATCAACCTCTTGGGCTACATGGTGAACACCAATACATGAACGCTGGCCTTGCAGTCGCATTGGTTAATACCTGGCTTCAAAGGCAAGGGCATTTCAACATACTACATAAGAAGCATTCTGTAAGTACTCTAGCCCAAACTGGCATGTAAAGAAAGTTAAGTTCAGTAATCAACCTAACCTGGAATGCAGGTTACCTTGCCAGATCAATTCATCGAAGGGCTGTCAAGTGCTTGTTTGCAAGGACGAGCACAGATTGTTCCAGATCCGGAAGTGCTGTCCAAAGACAGCAGTTCCTTAATTTTCTATTTGGATGGAGCACATAGCCCAGAAAGTATGGAAATTTGTGCGAAGTGGTTTTCCTGTGTTACAAGAAAGGATGAACAACAACCAGGCCCTTTGGATCAGCTACATATTGGCACCAATTCTAGGAAGGTATGCCTTGCAGTTGCAGTGAGCCAGTGAGAGGTCTCTGTGTGTGTGTGTGTGTGTGGCTCATATCATTGTTCTTTCTTTCTTATGAGCACTCTTTGTTTGTGATCCTTGCAGATTCTCCTGTTCAATTGCATGTCTGTAAGAGATCCTCAAAGACTGCTTCCATGTCTTCTAGCTACATGTGCCCAGAATGGTATTCTAATCAAATTCATTTCCCTTGCATAGTTAACCTTTTCTCACTATCCAAGATCATTACATTTCTATTGTGAGTTGTATGAATGCTTTTGTTTCTGAATTCTGATGAGCAATCATTTTCTCAGGACTCCAGTTTGATCATGCCCTATTTGTGCCAAATCAATCTCAATACAACAAGCTTGGTTCTCATGCATCACCACCTTCAGAGCGTGTGCAAATCGATCTGTCATGGCAATTATCACTTCAAAGAGTGTGGGAAGGCCTGCTTCATAGCAATAAAGGTTGCTCTAAACTGAATTGCAATAATTATTATTGTTCATTTATTGCCAGCTTGTGTTTTCTTATTGAAACAAAGTAAGTTCACTGGGTTGAAGATGGTATATAAACTTAAAAATTGGAACGGTGCAGGTCTAAATGGTTCAAACTCCAGTACAGCTAGTTCTGTTTTTGAATCTCTTCCATTGGCAATCAAATGGCTAAGGGAAACTGCTCAACAAAACCAATCTACTTCATATCAGGTGAAAACTTCTTATATACCTTCATTTTTGTTCTCCCAATTGTTTGTATCATGTAGGACTAATTTTTCTTCCAACCATACCTAGCTACTGTACCATAGTCAGGACACAGGGATATCACATAATTCATTGTCAGCTTAGCACATGTATATGTAGTTGTGTAGTGACCATCACTGATTCATCATTCTTGTCTCTTGTGTACCCTTCCATCCCTTCGATGTGCTTGCAAGTGTGCAACTGCTAGTGAATGCACAGTTCTTTTTTCTTTTTTGGTTCTGCTTTTCCATGATCTGGAATACCTAGTAATTGTTTATGTGCATGTGTTTATTTTATGTCCCTTTAATTATGTTATACCTGTTGTTTTTTATGTTTTTTTGTCTCTAGCAGGCAGCAGCTACTTTCAAAATTGATGCTGATACATTTGCATTTGTACACTTTGACCAGGTCTTAGTTACTGGCTCCCTGCATCTTGTTGGTGATGTATTGAGATTGCTCAAGGAGTAACTTCATCCAGAGTGATGCATAGTTCAGATTGAAATGGCTGCTTGCAGTAGCACAAGCTGGCCACTAAAACAATTTATGATTGGGATACAAAGCGAAACCACCTGATTGGAACTTGGAAGAATTAAAGAATGAAAGTCGTCTTGATTCAGATACTAACCAACTGAAAACTTGTATTTCTCCAATTTTCGTGTTTCTGCCTTTCCAGGCAGTGTGTGCCTTGTAGTCTACTGTTGTTCAGAAGAGTGCCACCCAATTGTGGAATGTACAAACATTGAATAATTATATGATGTCACTGATGCCATTTTTTAGACTTACCTGGATTGGATTCTTCCCCCAAATTCCCATTCTATAAAGCAAAATACTAATAGCTTATACATTTATATCCCCTGTTGGAAGATAGAAACTGAAGGTGGCATATTGACATCGTTAGCATTTTCCTGTAAATACATGTTATTGTATTTTTGGGCAAAAGCAGACTGATACGGGTACTCTGTCTTTTTCAGAATACATTTTTGGGGCTGAAGCCAGATCAAAAAATAATTTGCTTGTAGCTTGCCTGTGGTCCTGAGCAAAGGAAGATTTCACACTTTGGGTGAGACATACATCTTCCCCCCTGTTATTCCAGTTCGTATACAATAGTTACTCTTGGAAACTGTCTGTTCGGATCATACCATGAGCTAGTTTTTGTTCTTGTGCCTTTTGTTCTTATATAAGCTTATGTGTCATCTTTCTTTGTTTGTGAAGAACCATTCTTTTTAAGGTCACATTTCTCTAAAAGGCCAATGACATGCATGCTGTTTAATTTTATCATGTGTGCAAATGGTTATACATTTGTTTGTTTGTGTTATTCTCGGTGCACTAAGAATAGCTTGGTCAACTTCTTCCTCAAAAGAGAAAAATGACCGGCTGATAACAATGGCATTTAAATAACTCTTCTGTAAATGTCTTGGGCTATTGTTAGTCACTAACTATTATTTCACCCTAAATATAGTCAAACACTTTCTGTAGGAGAATAACCACAAATTATAACCATGTGAGGAGTCTCCAAAGTTAGCATTGTGATGTGGCACATCAAATCTCATCTCTCTGACCATTTCCTCTGGCTTAGAGGTGGAGTTAGACCCAAGCCTCTTATATTTCTTCCCTAGCTTCTGCCTCTCCCAAATCAGGTTTCCAGAATTGCATATTAAAGCCTCCCATCAACTTCTTGCACACACCCTCCCTTTGGCTTTCATCTGCATCTATTCAGTTGCAGATTGAGAGCCAAAGACATTATCTTGATTCTATCAGGAGGGTTGTGCTAGCGAATTCTTGTTAGCAACAAATCGACATATTGCTCGGCACATCCCCACCGAGAATACCAAGATGACGTTCTCTGGTACACAGGACAAGTGCAATGCTTGTGACAAGACCGTGCATTTCATTGATCTCCTTACCGCAGACAGCATTCCCTACCACAAGTCTTGCTTCAGATGCAGCCACTGCAAAGGCACACTTTCGGTATGCACTCTTCTTGGTGTCTGCACTCCTTGATGTGAATGATCAGTTTTTTATGCTGCTTCATGATGTTAAAATATTATATGTTACTCATGAGCTGATGCTGAATTGTTCTATTTCCAGATGTGCAGCTATTCGTCCATGGATGGGGTTCTTTACTGCAAGACCCATTTTGAGCAGCTATTCAAGGAAACAGGCACCTTCAAGAAGAACTTCCCCTCAGGTATGTTTGCATGTTTGATCTGCATCACCCTTTACCTGTTATTTTTTATGAAATCACAAGAATCTTATTGCTATTCTGCTTGTCCTGTGGTTCAGGTACAAAGGCAAACAGTGAACAGGTATCGCATTCTCATTGTCTTTCTAAAGATAACTTATTCTTTTAACTTCCATATGGACCAGAATTCATATTTTTGTTGTTAAGCAAAAGAAAAGGAAAATGCATTGGTACCTCCAGAAAGAATCATGGCTCTTGCCGTAAAGGACTATCAGCAACATCAGGCAATTTAAATTTGCCATGGATTGCAACTCATACAATCTGCTTTTGTGTGATAAACAGGCTAAGATTCCCAGCAAGCTGTCCTCTGTGTTCTGTGGAACCCAGGACAAGTGTACTGCCTGCAAGAAGACTGTGTATCCATTGGAGAAGGTAATAATCTCCTTTTCCGACGTTCATGCATCTCAGTTTACTGTATTCTTGTCTGCTGACAAAAGCAACCGAAACTTACGTATCAGTAAAGTAGGATGGTGAGTGGATGCTCCTTTTTCAACTATTTGCTGGTATCCGCGCACATGTCCTTATTATTCACCCCAAGTGGTTGATGAACTTTGTATCAAAATTTCATGATTAATCTTTTGACAAGATGCATTCATACATCAGCATTTCTTTAGAGGTCCTTCTTGTCTTTATTTCCAAATCCCCTCCCCTCCCTATGCAGATGACCATGGAGGGTGAGTGTTACCACAGGACCTGCTTCAAGTGCGCCCATGGCGGCTGCCTCCTGACGAACGCCTCCTACGCCTCGCACAACGGGATCCTCTACTGCCAGAACCACTTCTGGCAGCTGTTCAAGAAGTCCGGCAGCTACGACAACCTGCTGAAGCCCGCCTCCGCCGCCGCCGAGAACACCGCCGAATCCGAGGTCGCCGTCGCGGAGCCCGCGAAGGAAGACCCGGAGACGGAGGAGGCAGCCAAGGAAGAAGAAGAAGCGTCACCGGAGCAGGTCGCGGAAGCTGTTGTAGAGGACCAGGAGCACTCATGAGAAGAACCTGCCACAGTGCCACTTGCACACGCACACAGGAATATATATACATGTTCCCATATTACTGCTAAATTTTTTTGGTGTCGTTGAGAAACTTGTCGCTGGTTCTTCTCATCTTCTCGTCTGGATTCCTGCAATCCTGGAGTCTGTACCTGTGCTAAGATATCATGAATGAGAGCAGATTTTGCAAAGAAAGGGAGAAATATGCTCATTCTGATATTTTGACATGTATCCTCCGTCTCAGAAAAATCAACTTCTCACTGTGAACATTGACATAATCTATGTTTAGGTTCATAGTTAGAAGTTGATTTTTAGGGATGATTTGGCAGCACCATTTTAAGAAGAAATATTTTATCTGGATCATGTGAGAATTGAGATGATAATATTCCGAGTCCATTTGGTGTGAAGCTATCTATCCTGGGGTAGACTCGGGACAGGGGCATTTCTAGCTGTAAAGGTTTGGTGTCGTGGCAGAGACCGAAGGAAGGAACAGAAAGAGGGAGCATCAAGGTAGCACATATTCTTTCGCCCTTTAGCTCGAGACTCCAAATGGGAAGACGATCAATCAGAGGTTCAAACATTCCCGCCGCTTTTCTGGTGCGTTGTCATGTTGCAACATCCTTTGGGTACAACTGTTCAAGAATCCCTCCAAAAAAAGCATGTCATTTCGAGGGAAAGAAACTGCACCGTGCCACCGTATATCTAACCTAGTTGTGTCCAAAGCCAACTGGTTCGGGCCCCTTGAATCAAAGGGTTGAAAAAAATAGAGGAATAGGAAAAACACAGGATTCTGACAGGAATTGAAGTGTAAAACAGAGATTACAAAGCGTAGAAAAACACAGGAGTTGTCGTTTGATTGGAGCACAGGAAAATCAGATGAGAGAGATAGACTCAGAAATTTTCTAAGAGGTTGGAGCTCTTGCTAAATTTCCACTAAAATCCACATGCAATGTGTCATTTCATAGGATTTCATAGGATTTGGAAAGATTCAATCCTTTGATCAAAGGACCAAAAGAAAATTTCCTATAGGATTTGAATCCTATGAAATTCCTACATAAATCCTTAATCCTTTGATTCAAAGGTGCCCTTAATGGATCTACTTAGGGCGTGTTATTTTCAGACTTCAGCGGACGAACCTAATTACTACTACTACCACTTAGGGAATTAAATCATGCATGCCACAGTTTACGGGTCTCAAACCAGGTTCTCTCTAAGAAGACAGTATATGAAAGTTTTATTTGCGAATATATCGTTTGATTTATTCCACGAATAAACGAAACGATGGGGCTATTGAAAGTACTCCCTCCGTCTCATATATAAAGGATTTTGAGTTTTTATTGCACTGTTTGGTCATTCGTCTTATTAAAAAATAGAATTATTATTTATTTTCTTTGTGACTTACTTTATTATCCAAATTACTTTAAACACAACTTTTCGTTTTTTAATTTGCTAAATTTTTTGAATAAGTTGAGTGGTCAAACATTACAAGCAAAAAACTCAAAATCTCTTATATTATGGTACGGATGAAATACATTAGTTTCTCCTCGAGTCTTCTACTCTGTCAACCACACAAACTACTTCCACCCGGCGCAAAACTACAGGATTAATCAGCAAAAATTTCTTCAACTACTCCATCCATTGACCTGACCAAAGTCATCGCATTGCCCGAATGGACTGCTTCTACCTCGTATTACTAGTTCATCCCAACGCCCCAAAAATAAAATTCAATTAAAAAAATCAGAGAGGATGCCCTCCATCATCCTACTGTTTCACCGAGAGCTGCTCCGAACACAACGCCCCACCCAACCCAATCCTTAATCCTAATCCTAAAAAGTGAACAACACATATGCAAATCCTATCTTACTATAAAGTTATCCCCCATTAACTACTTAAGCTTAACATGCAAAGATGCTATATCATCATCCACTAATAAGATGCCACATCATCATCCACTAACAATCATCACATTTAAACATCATACAAACATGCTATATCTTTATAGTTTTTTTAATTTAAGAGCTTTTCAAATACAAACATGTTAAATTATCATCCAACATAATTCACATAATGTTTCAATGTATATCTTTATTACGTTTTATGATATCCTATATACTTATATAGTTCATCATCACTTAGTTAGTGCTTAAATGATTAATCTATGGTCCAAATTATCTTTCTCATTTTTTCCTCTAATTAAGTCATATCACATCAATTGTTTTTAGCCTTTAGATGATTAATCTACGGTCCAAACTATCTCCCTACTTTTCGTCTTCCATAAAGTCATACCACCTTACTTTTTACGTTTAAATCAACATTCTACATACTATTTAAATTTAAATTATCATAAACCACATAATTTACTTAATCTGATGTTATCTAGCTATCATACACGTTATTTTTTTTATTGTTATCATACTAAATTCCTGCAGCAATACGCAGGGTTTCACCTAGTTACTCTGAAATTAACCCCCATCACGCCAAAGCCGCAGATTGACAGAAAGCGCAGGCGACAAGTAGGCGAGTGACGGCAACGGCGCTGACGTCCTTACACAGAGAAAGCCGTGACGTCACCCTAGCGGCTAGCGAGAAAAGAGAAAAGAAGAGGGAAAAAAAATAGATTTAGCCCTGGAAAAAGCTGTGCTTCAACAGCGAAGCTTCGCACGTTGTGCCGGGCTGTGCAGACGCCAGACGCAGCAATGGTTCAGACGATCTGGACTTGACTCGCGGTCAGCCTCGTTAACCTCAGCAGCAGAAAAGATCTCTCTTCTTCTTGTTTTTTTTTTCCTTTTTTTAATTGGATCAGCGTTCAGCGGCAGCAGCCGTTTCTGTCTTTTTTTTTTCCTTTGCTTTTTTTCCTGTTCTTATTGTGGTTGTCTCCTTAAGCCTCATCTTTTGGTATATTAGAGAAAAAAATAAAATATTTATAAATAAAAAATAATTTGTGAATAAAATTTATATACGTGTTCTAAAAGTTGAAAAATAAAACACGATAAAAAAGTTAAAATCAACTTCAAATTTATAATCGAAAATTTAGTTTTGGTTGATAAGTATAAGTATAAACGAAAATACTTGACTGAAGAGTTTCGGACGAAATTTTCTCTTAGATTGGAATTGGATTCGTCGTCGAAGATTGTGTTTTTTTCCGTCTCAGAAATTCTGAATACAGGCTGATGATATCCGGGCTAGGTTGACTGGATGGCTGGAAAATAGCGTGACGCTCTCTCGTTCTCTTTAGAGAAGCACGTGCGAGATTTGATCGTTTCTAGACAATTGTTTCCCGTCACTATCTTGCTGTTTGAACGGGTAGAAAGAATTGGGAATTGAATAAGATATTCTATTGGATCCTCGGATCTAATAAATGAGACATCGATGTTAATTTTTGCACGTTAGAGCACCCGCAATGGTAAAGTAAGGTGCTCTCTATAAAACATGTACATCTCAGCAATAGACTAGATTAATAGTAAACCACCTCAATAGTATGTCTACATGGGTATCTATGGCTCTCTCATGCATTGCCTCGTTTTTCTCTATAGACTATCTCTAAGTTAGTAGATAGCTTTGTTCTCTCTCTTCATTTAATATCTTTCAAGTAGAAAAATATGCTGGCATGGATCTCCTGTAGAGAGCTTATAAATAACCATTGTGGGTGCCCTTAATGAAAGTTTATCGAATAATCAAACCTACTGTAACGTTTGAAGAGCTCTTAGGCATTTTAGTGGTAGCCACGTCTTTTCGTTGAATAGTACTCCCTCCTTTCCTAAATGTTTAACACCGTTGACTTTTTTAAATATGTTTGACCGTTCGTCTTATTCAAATTTTTTTTTTTGTGAAATATGTAAAACTATATGTATACATAAAAGTATATTTAACAATGAATCAAATGGTAGGAAAAGAATTAATATCTGCTTAAATTTTTTTAAATAAGACGAACGGTCAAAACATATTTAAAAAAAATCAGCGGCGTAACATTAGGGATGGAGGGAGTAAATAGGTTCTTCTATGGCATGTCACACACATGTTGCTATTTGCTGCACAAGATGGCTGTCTTGTTGCTAGTGGTGAAGGTAACTGTACTATCAGACTCCGTTATTAAACAAATTTACTTGCTTGTCATTGGTGTTTTTTCTTTATTGGTTTTTGGCAACTAATTATGACGTACATCGGCAAAGAAAAACCTAGGCTAGGCAAGTGCCTAACTTTCTTAGAAGCTGGCTATTGATATCTTCATGTAGCCAATATCCTAATTCCAAACTGATTGATCTTAAATTCTACTATCTCCGTTCTAAAATACTTGTATTTCTATCATTCAAATTTGTCCCAAATAAATTTTATTTCTAGTGAGATGGGACCCAATAAATGGTATGTGTAACTCCAACCTTCCTTCTAATTAAGTTTACATATGGAATGTGTATCTCAACCTTTCTTTTAATAAAGTATACATATGGAATTTGCGTATGTAGTGTAGTTATTAAATAGGGTTATTGTGGTAAATTTTGTTTGTTGTTAATCTGTCTTTAATTCTCTAGAAATGAATTATTATAGGACTGAGGTAGTAATTAATTTCGGTAAAGAACAAAACTACGAGGAGACAATAATAAGGGAAGCATAAATTAGAAAATAAAGCCAAAGTAAGTTTTACTACTAAAAGGTGAGTATGTTATAGTAAACCGATATCTTCAGTATACACTAAAAGGGAATTTATTTATAGGAGTACACATGTAATATGCACAAACGATGATAACAATATATGCTAATACGCCTACGTGTGCTAAGATAAAAAAATATATATTTCTAAATGAGTCAAGGTCAAACTAAAAATGACAAACAAACCCCTCAGTCTCCTACTCTGCTCCCGTGTACCACAATACAACCAAAGTGGCACACAACTACACAAGCAACAAACACCCTCCTCAAAAACGCTGTTCCGCCGGTGCGCCCTACCCAAATAAACGGCCCAGATCTCCTCAATAGCAAATCAAAGAATTCCACATCACACGAAAGACGTTACTACGATTCTCTTTCTTCCAAAATATATGATTTTTAAAATAGTGTTAAGTTAAATATTTTTTATTATAAGTAGTGAAAACAATTTAAAAATATTGATCATATGAGAATGATGTTATTAGATTTATCACTAAACAAACTATCATAATATGCTACTATTTTTATTTAAATAATTTACTTTTATAAATATTGCTCAAAGTAGTATATTGAAGATCTCGCATCAACGTGAAAAATACATACTCCCTCAATTTCAGATTATAAGACGTTTTGACTGCTATAAATTTGACTAAGTTTATAGGAAAAATAGTAATATTTTCAACGCAAGAAAAATTTATTACGAAAATATATTTAATTATTAATTTGGTGACACTAATTTAGTATTATAAATAAACTTAGTCAAACTTGAAATAGTTTGATATTTTATGACATACGTGGTAATAAAACGCATTATTATTAATTAATTTACTCCACCCGTTTTTTAACCCGCCATCCAATACCCGCACGCTCCCCTCCCCCCTTCTCTTCTCCTCCTCGTCTCGTCTCGTCTCGTCGCGTCCGCGAAGGGGGCGACGCGGCCGATGCCCCAGCGCCGCCTCCTCCCCCGCCCCAAAATTCCCGACGCCTCCGCCTCCGCCGCCGCCGCGTCGTCTCCGACCGACGGAGCAGTCCACCGTAGACCCCGGCCTCCTGCTTCTGCTCCTCCGGAGCCGCGGCGCGTGTGGCGCCGCGCGCGCTAGCACTCTTCCTCCCGGAGAGATCCGCTTCCGGGGTAATGTTTTCTCTCGCCCTTTATCCGTGGGGTTTTCTCAGGGTTTCCGCGAGGGATCGGGCTGTGAATCCGTGCGTGTGTGGCTGGGGGGTTTGTCACTGTGTTGGGTGGTGTGGTGGTGGTAGGATTTGTCGGCGAATTCGACGGCGGCGGCGGCGGCTGGTCGAGTAGTTTCGTAGAGCGTAGAGGGTTCTCCCCGCGCGCGCGTGTCGGTGGGTGGTGGCGATGGGGTGCGCTGGGAGTGTGGGAGCTATGGAGATGGCGGAATTGTTCGAGATTCATGCTTCGCGCGGGGGATTCGGCCTGTCGGTTTGCCGCTCGGTGGGATTCGTTGCGGTACGAGGGGAAGCGGGTAGGGTACGGAGCTCTCCTTCCTGTTCATCTCTGTTTGGTTCGTGCTTTGTTTGGGGGGAGAATTATTGGCTAGGCTTTAGTGTTTGGTTTCCCCATTTTGTTGAGAGATTAGTGAGGAGACTGAATTTCTAGCCGGAACTTGTGGTTGTATTGGTTATGCGGCATTTGTTGGACCTTTCTGCTCTCGTTCGATTTAGTTCTAGCCCTAAGCTAGCTTGGATTGCCGATTCTGTGGATCAATCTCCTTCTAAATTAGTTGTCCTCCTTTCAACTGTCGATGAGAAATTCCCTACTTAAATTGCATACTCGATACCCTTGAGGCCTTGATTCTGCAGGAAACCCTTAATTGCTTTGCACGTAACCTTGAGCTTTGCGCTGTCAGAACAGTTATTCAATCAAGGATATGCTTAGTGTCATTTGCTTACCTGAGTTACCTGCACATTTCCTGTTTCTCTCTTAAAAAACTTGGTGTTCTCTTGTTGACTTGTCCCTGTGAAATCAGCTCTCAGCCTGTTAACTTATGACTTCCTTTTAGATTGATGGCAACCTAGAGCTTGATATGATTCGTCATTTCAGTAGTTAGCAAGACATGCTATGTTTGTTTTCCATTTTATTTATATTGGACTGGTCAGTGAACATGTACCAATTTGACCCTTAGCTCCAGTGTTATATTTGGTTACTTACTAAAAACCCCTTTTGGGGGAGAGGGTCAGATTGTTAGTGTGGATGATTTAGAAGGTATAATCGGGGGACATGTATGGTTGGGTTTCATCTGTGTATTTGGCGGAATTAGGCATATATTAACCAAACCCTTCGCATGGGCTTGCCGTGCTGTATGGTCTGGAGAAGCTTTACTTGTCTTCTAGTTTAGGCGCTTTATCTGTCTTTGGTTGTATCGCTTGTTGTTTTGTACTTGTTTTTCTGAATTTGCATGTGTGTGTTCTAGTGCGTTGTAAGGTTTTCTGGTTTAGAATGTTTGGGTGAATGGATGGCCTAGTCGTAATTTTCTTTTGGATTCATATATGATGGCAACTTTAGCTTGGAATCAGAGAGCAGCTGAATGGTTTATATCATATCTTTTTTTTCTTCTTTTTGAGCATATGCAAAAGATCAGAGTATCATTTGATCATCTCTAGAAGCGAAAGCTCCCCTAACCATGCATACCATCCTTAAAAACAAAGTCTCATCCTTAAAAACAAAGTCTCAGTACTTTATTGATGACACTGAAGGAGAATACTTTATTGATGACACTGAAGGAGAATGTGAAATTATGGTATTCGTTTGTTAGGTCCAACCTACAGCACTTCCCATTTCCCCCATAATGGCATACCACAGCTTTATTACTATGTGTTATTGCTCAATGGAAATCTGGCTAGATACCATCTATTCGATTGACCTTCTTAGAACTTAGTTGGAGCCTTGATTGCTGACCCTTCCAGTTATGTCATCCAATTTGATTATGCTATGAGTATGATGCTTGTGTAGAGAGAACTGTGCATAGTGCGGTTCTCAGAGACATATGGGTCTCGGTGCACTTACCATTCAACCCTGTTCAAATTCTGGGATGGAATAATACCCATGGCTTCCTTGTAATACCAATAATACTGAGCCCTTCCTTGGCATCCAACTTTTTTATATAATGTTTGTGCTGATCTGGTAGTTGTGTTGGTAGCCTCATGTCTTTTTAACGCAGTTTTTTGTGGCAGTAGTCCGGGGATTCGCTTGGTTCACAGAAATGTTTAAACATCACTGTTAGAAGCTCAGTATGACGATTCCTGGAAGTAACTAGGTTTGGTGTATCTTTCTTTGACTTGTATATTTTGGACCATTACACAGAAAAAAATATTTTCACTCTACATTCTGTATAATTTGGATTTTAAAAGGATTTGAAAATACAGTGTGAGCTATTTACTAATGATGTTTTGACTACCTACCATATATTGTGTTTGTGTTTGTGAATCATCATGTTGCATCAACAATCATGAGATCCTCTAATTCATAATAACATAAGGGCTCTTGTTATATACGTTAATTTACATTCAAATAGTTGTATGCTAATATTTTGACATTACTACCTTGTGAATGGCAGTAACCTTGTTAGAAAGTTGGCTTTTTCAATAGCTGATATTCTCTCATCCTTGGTTTGCAGGATTTTGCAAATAATGGGGGAGAATAAATGGATGGGAAAAAGATGGGAGGACATGGACACTGATGTCCTCGTGAAGATATTCAAGGAGTTGAACTTAGTTGAGCTGTCACCCGTATCTCAAGTTTGTCGTTTGTGGCGTTTGGCCTGTTCAGATCCGCTTATTTGGAGCACTCTTGACTTTGGTTTGCTGAAATCCAATTATATTCAAACAAGGGCATCTCCCTATATTTGGGTTGATGATAGGTCTGACAAGAGGCTTTCAAGAATATTACGGGTGGCTATGTCAATTAGCTATGGAAATGTTAGTTGCTTGATATTTCATTACAATCTGTACATGAAGGATGAACACCTACATTACATCTCAGAAAGGTAATTACTCTGCTAGGTCTATCTTCTCATGCTTTCTGAGCATTCTGTTTCTGTATTCCTACATATGAATGTAAAATATGCAAACTCTATAGTTACTTGGACAATCTAATTTCCAGCTCATCAGTTAACGTACAACTCATATTTTCTGTAGAATTGTATCATAGTTATGAGCTAGATGAGCTGTAATGTTGCAAATAGATTAAATACTATATCTTTGAACATTTTTTGATGCATATTTATGGGCTTTACACACTATTTATGGTATCTCATTTTGCATGGAAGAAGAATAATAGTAAATATTTCTGAATTCCTGTGTGATGTCTTAACAGGTCTCCTCACCTAAAACGACTGGTTATGCCAGCATGGAACCGCATTACCAAGTTCGGAATATGCCAAGCTATTCAAAGGTGGGAAGAGCTGGAGTCGCTGACAATGCCTACCATTGGCCATCCTCCGTATATCATGGAAGAGATAGCGAGGAGTTGTAAGAACTTTGCAGAGCTCAAGGTCATGGGCTCATTCGACGACCTCTTTGCTTCGGCGATTGCCACCCACCTTCCAAAGCTGAAAGTCTTAAGCCTGCGCTGCTCAAAAGTGACCATGAGTGCCCTGCTATGGTTACTGGACAACATGGCAAACCTTGAGGTTCTGAACATTTCTCATTGCCTGCTGTTCGAGATCGTGGCCAACGGGCGGAGGCAAGTGATCCATGAGCTGGATGACCAAACCCTCGAGAAAGCTTCCCGGCTGCGGGAGTTCCACCACTGCCAGAGCAGATCATGCCTTGCGTGCCAGCGGATGATGGCGGACGAAGGCATCATGCGGTGGTACAGGTATGAAGACTGGTTCTGGCGCCGGGATGAGGTGAGCTCACTTGATCTGCAAGACTATGGGAAGCTGTTCGATGCAGAGTGCGAGGCATTGACAGCCGTGGAATAGATGGTAATGGTCAGGAAATTAAACCTACCATTGTAGGAAGTTGTTTGACCAGACATTTTCATAAAATCATAGCAAGCACCGAGAGGCTGTAACCTAGAGTAATAATCATAATAATGGTAACAATAAAGTGCATGCATGGTGGTGGTGTGGGTAGCTGATGTTGTAAATGCATGAATAGTTTGTCTTGTCCTTGTTTGAAAGGTGGCGTTTATCATCTCCATGGTATGACCAGAATGTAAAAAATCTCCGAAACCGTATGCTTTGTTTCTTTAAAATCATCTTGCACTGGAGTATTGGGCATCATCTCGTCGTTTTGGTTCTTTGCGATGGTTTGGGTTTTTTCATATTTCAAGGCAGAAGAGTGAGCTGCCTTTCCATTACAAGCGTGAAAGAGTGGTACTGCAAGCTGGTCCTGGATTGTTTGGGATCTTTTTTTTCTTCTTTTTTTTGGTGCATTTGTTTTGTTCAGAACGGAATCTGCATTAGCGGGCAGCATGTCTCCTGCTTGCTTATGCCTTTATGTCAGGCTAGTCAACGAAGTTGTTGTTTATGCCTTTGTGGATTGAATGATTGATTATCCCTGTGATACTACATAACTGAGATGATATCAGACTAATGTCCTGAATTGTTTGGGGGTCTTTGATTTTTCTCCTGCGTTATTTTGTTTCAGAACGGAATCTGCTTGCTTTGCTTTCTTATCTCAGGCGAGTCAACGAAGCTGTTGTTTATGCCTTTATTTAGCATTGAGTGATTGATTATCCCTGTGAAACCATACATAATTGGGATGATACCAGTCATTATGAGCAAAAAGTACGTATTTGTGCGTTGTATACTAAGCTAATAACCCAACACTAAAAGATTCTCTCTGTTCTTTTGGGGGGAAATACTAAAAAGATTCTGAAGAACCAAAGCAGGAAAAGAAAAGAGAAAAAAAGGAGCACTTAGGATCTAATCTCCCAGTCCCAACAATGGGCGCGAGCTCATATGAGACAGGCAAAACTGCGGTACCGCCGCCATGGAAAGAGAAGCTACTCTCCCAATAATTTGGTCTTCTTAGGCATAATACTCCACTGTCTTTTTATTCAGACTTTGGACAATAGTTGAAAAGAGGGAGGAACTATTTAGTAGGGCTCCATCTTTTAAATTTAGCTTCAAAAGCTAGGATAATGCGATTTACCTTTTTAGTTCGTTTTGTGAGAGTACTTCAATTAGCTCCATCCTCATTTTGAATGGAAATTCAACTTTAAAAGTTTGAATGCAAGCTATTACCTACTCTTTCTTTTTTCCCCCATAAAATCATTGTTGAAAATTACTCTCAACACCTTTTTTTTTTCCATGACAAAGGGATTAATGTAACTGATTAGAAACCGGAAATAATGCTCCTACTTCTATTATCTCAAAAAGAAACTACTACACATTAGGAGTACAATTGAAAGGCAACAACAATACTGATCAATCACTATCAGGACCCATACTTTATACATTTACACCTCTATTATAAAAATTCCAAGCAATTGAAAATATAATCTTATTTTAATATAACTTGAAAAATATAATCCTACAAGGAAAAGGACATCTCATCTCCACAAATTGCAAATTTATTACTCCTACAACACTACCCTAAACGCAGCCCACCTGAATCCCAATTACACCTGGGGCCCCCGACTCGTACACCAATAAGCCATCGCCTCGAGACTTCCGCCCTCACTGACAGGTGGGCCCTACTGTCCTGGCCCCACACGTCAGTCACCACCTCTCCCGCGCCAACGCCGCGCTGTATATAAAACCCCCAAGATATTTCTTCTCCTCTCTCTCGCCTCCTCTCTCGTCGAGAGCTCGAAGCTGTGAAAAGACCAGAATACCCCTCATCCCCAAAAGCCCCAAACCCGAGGAGGCGAGAGGAGGAGGAGGAGGAGGAGCTCGTCGGCGGCGAGCGATGGCGGCGGCGGTGGCGGAGCTGTGGGAGACGCTGAAGCAGGCGATCGTGGCGTACACGGGGCTGTCGCCGGCGGCGTTCTTCACCGCGGTGGCGGTGGCGGCGGCGCTGTACCACGTCGTGTCGGGGATCTTCGCCAGGGCCGCCCCCGCCGCCGCCGCGGCCGAGGGACGAGCCCGAGGCGGAGCCGCTCCCGCCGCCCGTGCAGCTCGGGGAGGTCTCCGAGGAGGAGCTCCGCCAGTACGACGGGTCCGATCCCAAGAAGCCCCTCCTCATGGCCATCAAGGGCCAGATCTATGATGTCACGCAGAGCAGGTCCGTTCCTTGCGTCTCCGAAATCATATCCTTTTTTCCTTTGTGATCGCTGTGATGATGCTTTCGATTTGGGAGGTGGTTGCATGTTTCTACTGTAGTCTGTCAATTGGGTAATCGATTCTGCCCCCAAAAGGACACTTCTTTTTGAAAAGAAAGAAAATAAAACACTTTCCACAGATGTAACCATAGTACCTACCTACCCTTTTCGATTCTGCAGTGCTCCAGGTGAGAAAAATTGAGGGTTTGTTCGAATCATGAAGTTTCTGATGGTGTTCGTATTTTTTTTCTTCACTTAAGTTGTGTGTAGTTATCATCACCCTAAGATTTAGCAGGTTTCAGGTGTGTCATGTGTGTTCAGAATTTGTTTGCAATGGTGGAATGATTCAGTAGATTATGTTGGGAGAATGCAAACTAGTCCAAACCCTCTAGATGCTTGAATAGTCGACAGTTAACCAATCTGGAGAAACGTCTCAATTCATGGCAGTACTGATAATAGGAGGTGAAGAAAATTAGATACAAACTGGGGAGAAAAAAGAAATAAGCCAATAAAAATCGTGAAGAAAATGACAGCAATCAAGTTAGGTTTGAATTTTGGGCTCACCAAGATTCCGGGCCGAGTAGCAAGTGATGACTTTTTTGTGCTAGGTCATTGAACATAACACATACTCCTGACATCAGTTGCCTAATGTTTCATAGTGTTACTTCATGACTTCTTATTTACAAATGCTTAATTAATAATTAGTCATTGCTGTTAATATGTTGATGATCCGTCTCCATGGGGAGTCAGAAAGGAATGTCCTGTTCTTTATGCTAGGTAGTAGGTACTCTGCACTGAAAGTCTGGAAGAATTAGATAAAGTAGTTTGCCGATCTTAGTTTTTTTATATAGTGATGTTCAATAATGCTACAAGATATATGAGTTCTCTTTATCATTTGCTATGCAAAGATGCAGTTGCTGGTGGTGCATCTATATTTGTGGGTAGATGATAATATTAATTTTGGATATCTTGGATCTATTGCTTGGAAGCTTTAACTTGCATTATTGCTTATACTTTCCCAATGATAATCATTTGTTCGCTGCACTGTTTCCCATTCAAAACACGTGGACAGTTGGTGGCCTTTTTGGTGAGGGGTTGTGCTACATGATGTTTACATAATATATTTATATTGGAGTACTCAGGATATGCATGTCTATTAGTGTTAGGAATTGTTGCATTGCTCCAAAGCTTCCCACATATATATTTAATACTCCCTTCGTTTCACAATGTAAGTCATTCTAGCATTTCCCACATTCATATTGATGCTAATGAATCTAGACATATATATCTATTTAGATTCATTAGCATCAATATGAATGTGGGAAATAGTAGAATGACTTACATTGTGAAACGGAGAAAGTATTTTGTTTGAAAGTAGTACTTAAATATTGTGTACTGTGTTTCTAATTAACATTCACATTTTGACGGCCATATGCAGAATGTTCTATGGACCTGGTGGACCTTATGCTCTTTTCGCTGGCAAAGATGCCAGCAGAGCACTTGCCAAGATGTCCTTCGAGCCCCAGGATTTGACCGGCGACATCTCTGGTCTTGGCCCATTTGAACTCGACGCATTGCAGGACTGGGAGTACAAGTTTATGGGCAAGTACGTGAAGGTTGGTACCGTCAAGAAGACCGTCCCTGTTGAAGATGGTGCCCCAAGCACTTCACCAGAAACAACTGAAACCGCCGCTGCCGCTGAGCCAGAGAAGGCGCCAGCAACCGAAGAGAAGCCGAGGGAGGTAAGCTCGGAGGAAGTAAAAGAAAAGGAGGAGGCTGTTGCCGCTGCTGCACCTGATGAAGGCGCCAAAGAAAGTTAGAACACTCCAGTAGTCCCCATTGCAGTAATAATTTGTGTAATTGGATATGCAATCTGCACTAGCACATAGGACCTGGAGCTGGAGGTGCTAGTGCTTATTATTATTAGATGTTACTGGGAGTATTAGACATGAGATCACCTGGGGTTTATTCCCCTTTTGTTAAGTCTCTGTTAATAACTATGGGTGAATAATATAGCTTAAAACCTTTTTAAGTTTTAGTCTTGTGCATTTGCAGGTGAATCATGCTTTGCGCGGCAACACATCCCACAAGCATGATCGCATTCTAACTGAATCAGTTTCTACTGATGTGATGCCTGACATGCAAAGGTTCAGCTTAGTCAAAATGTCAAACACATGTTTTCAAGGGCTTAATCACGTGGGTAACCGATACCATATTTTGTCAAGAACATGTGATGCAGATTTCCAATTGATGGGTGAGACCAAGAGCGTTCCATGCACGATGTTGGAACAGAGACCGTACTGCATAATTCTATATGAACGGGCTGCAGTATCCCAGTCGATTTCAAAACTACTGTTTGCCGGTCACTTTGAAAGACCTAGAACCCATATTTGCAGTAATTTCAACCTGTTGAGTCATTGTCGAATGGAGTACTAATTTTCTCCCATCAGTTTAGAATTCTTCTGTTTTCCAGAGAAATGGGAAAACAAGGAAAAAGTACACCGGAGGTCCCTGAACTTGTCACCGAGATACAAAAACGTCCTTGAACCGTAATACCAGACACCCGAGGTCTCCTAACTTTACAAAACCGGACACCTGAGGTCCCTCGGCGGTTTTCAACCCGATTTTGTCCGACGTGGCGGCTGAGTCAGTGTGGGACCCACATGTCAGCCGCCCACGTCAGCCTCATCCCTCTCCCCCCCTCTTCTCTCCCTTCCTCCTCCTCTCTCTCTCTCACTCTTGTCTCTGTCGGCGGGGGAGCAACGCGGCAGCGG
>CM020178.1:3507005-3545709 GCA_009805545.1 Oryza longistaminata
TGCGGCGGGAGCAGGCGGCGGCGGCCTCCCCCACCCTCTTCGCTCTGGGCTGAGGCCGCCGTGAGTCAAATCGGCGGAAACCCAAATCGGAGGCGCGGGCGACGCGGCGGGGAGGAGCTTGTGGTGGCAGTGGCGAGGACGTCGAGGCGGGCGGTGATGTGACCGGGTCGCGGCGGAGCGGGCGGCGGAAGACCGCGGAGGGAGCAGCGGAACGACAAGGAAGAAACTCGTCGCGCGGCGCGGCGCGCGAGGCAGTGGGAGGAGGAGAAGTTGGCGGTGCGGCGGCGAGCTCGTGAAGGCGCGCGAGAAGGAGAAGGCATCGGGATCGGCGGCAGCGGGGAGGCGCGCGAAGGAAGCGAGCGTAGATGGCGGCAGCGGTGGAGGGATTGGAAGGCGGCGGTCACCAGAAGAGCAGCGGCGAGGCGGGAGCAGGCTGGGGAGAAGAACATCGCGGCCGGGGAGAGTAAGAGGCGCGCGGCGGCTGGCAGGGGGAGAGCGCATGGGGAGTGGCGGCGCTCGGCGGCAGGAGAGATGCCGCCTCCTGCTCTCGCATCACCGCGCCGCCATGTCCTCCCACGGGCCGCCCGCCGGATGGGAGTGGCGGCGCTCGCCTCTTCGTTGTCGGCGGCTCCGGGCAGGGATACGACGCTCGGCCTCATCGGCGCGGCACCTCCTGGTAGGGATGGGCCGCCGGCGCCGCCATGCTCCCCGTCATGGATAGGGCCGCCTCTCCTGCCTCGCCCCGCCAAGCTCCGGGCTGGCCACCGCCCTTCACCGCCGGTGTCCTCCTCCTCCTTCGCCGCCCGCATCGACGGCGTGCCCCGCTGCTCCCTCCGGCCGCCTCCGCAGCATCGTCCCTGCGAGTGCGGTAGAGAACGAGAGGAAGGAAAGAGAAACACGAGAAAGAGAAAGGGGGAAGAGAGAGGCTGACGTGACCGACTGACATATGGGGCCCACGTGGGTCCCAGCTGACTCAGCCGCCACGTCGGACAAAACAGTTGAAAACCGCTGAGGACCCCGGTGTCCGGTTTTGTAAAGTTAGGGGACCTCGGGTGTCTGGATTATGGTTCAAGGACGTTTTCGTATCTCGGTGAGAAGTTCAGGGACCTCTGGTGTACATTTTCTGGAAAACAACATAGGTCACGTCGCTTGGGCTTGTGTTCCTGGGCCTGACCCAGTGCTAGTCTCGGGCCGAACGGAGTAAAACACTGCAGAATCGTTTAGTACCACCTCGCTCAGCCACGGTAGAGGGAGCCGGAGGCGCTGTATATAATGCGACCCGATACCACCTCGCAAAGCATACCTTTCTCGGCCTTTTGGCTAGAAAGGTATGTGGACCATGTGTCCACGGATATTAAATTAATATTTGTGGGGGAGGCTCACCACGGTAGCTCGCTACTAGGGCCCTCACTGTCGCCCTGGCTTTGAACTATGCCTTGCCCAGCGCACCCCAACCAAATCTCTAGTTTAAAATTTTTAAGCTTTTGCTCATGTCAATTTGGTTTAATCATTGACCGAATTAACTGACTAGGAGTGAAATCGTTGACGAATTTTCGACTTACTTTTCAGTGAGTGGTTTTAAGATTTATTTGTCCAAACTGTGAGTGATTTTGGTTCCAGTTTATATATTGAAAACAAATAAACGATAGGTGTGTATTTGGTTGGTGGGAGTAGCTATATTTATGGCGCAATATTTTCACCAAAAAATAGTCAGTATATATTACATTATAAGTCCCTAAATTACATATGTAAATTTAGTGTATTATAATGTAAGTTTCAAAATACATATGTAAGTTTCAAAATTACATAGTAATTACATGTGGTAAGGTGTGTGTAAGTTGAGATGTAAGTGGGGTGTAAATTGTATAAATGTGTAAGTGGTGTGTAAGTGAGATGTAAGTGGGGTGTAAATTTGTATAAAGTATAGTATGCATACGTGTAAAACCTTGAACTAATGAAGACGTTAAGCTTTAATTAATCATGTTGACAGCCGCAACGTTAGCCTGCCATAGCAATATGCATGGACAGGATCGCATTGGCACGGGACAAAGGAAATCGGACGCTTCAAAACACCGACTGTGGTGGAGGAGAAAACGTGTCGACGCAATTCTAGCGATTCCGTTGGTTTAATCATTGACCAAATTAAACTGACTAGGAATGAAATCATTGACGAGTTTTTTACTTGACTTTTCAGTGAGTGATTTTAAGATTTATTTGTCCAAACCGCGAGTGAATTTGGTCCAGTTTATATTGAAAAACAAACAAACGATAGGTGTGTTTGGTGGTTAAGCCTCGTATCGAAATGGCGACTTGCTCCGCTGCTTGCCGCTCGCCCCGCCGTCGTCGTCGCCGCGTCGCCGGCCTCGGCGCGCGGCGCGCCGCCTCCTCCTCCGTCTACCTCCCTGGTCGGCCTCCGCGCGGGCGGCGGCGTCGTGCGATGCCAGCGCTGGGCCTGTAAGCGAGTGGGATCTCGAAGAAGGGGTAAGATATGTGTTCCTTCTCGTGGCCGTCGCGTGGGATTTTTTCGCTTGGAAAATTCTGACGGTGGCCGTGGCCGTGGCAGTGGCGGAGCTGTGGGCGGCGGCGAGGAGCGCGTCGCCGGTGCGGTGATCGCCGCGGTGGCCGGCGCGGCGGTGGTCTAAACAAGGTGGGGTCCAGTCTCCTCGCCGCGCCGCCGCCGACTCGCGGCGAGGCCCCGGAGGAGGCCCAGCGAGGAGCCCCGCCGCCTCCGGAAGCCGGTTGCAGGTGGGGGAGATCACGGCGGAGGAGTTGCAGCAGTACGGACGGGTCCGACCCCGAGAAGCCGCTGCTCATGGCGATCAAGGGGCAGATCTTATGACGTCTCCCAGAGCAGTCGCTTTCGTTAAGCCCTAGCTTCTGTAAACCCTCGTTTTAAAAGCTTTTCTTTCTACTCTGTTTCTAGCTAAAAACAAAGCTGAATTGTGGATTTGTGATAGATTATTCAACTTGAATTTATAGAAGCTATTCATTTAATTTGCTGACTACATCTACGCTATTCTATTCATTGTGTTTGTGAAGATGACATGGTTTTAAGAATAAAACAGACTATCAGGGCAAGTAGAGTCGAATTGGATCATTCTGAATGCTAATCGGCAAGGGCTTGTCGGTTTTAATCCCACGAGGAGGGATTGGAGGGGATTAATTCCACAGGCTCAATAGGTGTGAATAAATCCCCCTCCGATTCCCTTCAATCCCCTTTGTGGGAGATTTTAACCGAACAAGGCCTAAATGTTTGATCGTTCGTATCCTTCAGGACCCGGGGAAATGAATATAAAGATCAATTTTTAGATTTCTCAAAATAAACTTGCATATTCCTATTGACAAAAAAAGGTTTTTATTTGGGTTTTTTAAACATTATGCTTTGTTTATTTTTTTTTTTCCAAAATGGTTTTGTTTGGGGCAAAAACTTCCACCCCCACCCGGGAGGCGGCAGCTCGTCGGCGCGGTGCTAGGGCGGGGCGGCGGTGGAGGCAGTGCGACGGCCCCTCGTCGGCGCGGTGGTGGCGTGCCAGTGGGGCTTCGATCTCGATCCAGAACCAGAGATCTTTCTCTGTTTGATCTGACAGGTGGGCCCAGGGGGCAAAAACGTCCACAATACATGAAAAAGTATACAAATAGAATTAATATAAGAGAAATACAACAAAAATGGAGAAAATGGTACCAAATAGACTAATTAGCAGTCCTAATGACATATTATAGAGGGTATGCGAATTGGATGGTAAAAAAGTTGAGGCACGCGAATTTGATGGTAAATAGTCTAAATTCTCGTTAAGAGGGTGATGAGGCGTCTTCTTTGCGCGGAGACCGCGCGTGGAGAGGGTGAAATCATGCGTCGGAGATGGGTGGATGGTAGGGATTTAACCTATTGATTTGGCATGTAGCGATGAACTCCTCCTTTTTATATTAGTATAGATGAGTATTGACGCGTTGTCTTATTTGTTAATCTCATGCACAAAGCAAGCAGAAATGCGTGGAAAGGATACATAGAAGAAAGAAACAAGTAAAAATAATTTTGCAAAAATCTTTGGATAGATAAACATAGTATGGGTTCAATTTAAAAATTGAGTCGGGTCACATCGATATTTTATACTTATACAAAATTAAAACAATAATTATGAAGAGTAAATTGTATAAATAATATAAAAATTGGATAAAACTTTATAATCCTGAAAAATATTGTTTTTACAATATTAATTTTCTCCTAATACTACAATCTGTAATGAATTATACACAATTTTTTAGGTTTTAGGAAGTCGCTACAATTTTAAGAAAACATACATTTTCTCTATTTTTTTCCTAATATCGTCAAAATTAAATAGTATATCCTGAATCCAAAATAATTATTGACAATCAAATCCTATTTCAGTTCATTTCTACGAACACAATTAAAATCCACTAACATGTCCTTTTAAAAATTAAAAGGCTATGTCATTTGAAAGGTTATGGGCATTAAAGAACTCATGTAAAGTAACTTTTTATATTATAATATGTAGTTTGCACGAGTATAAACTAGCCGGCGCATCAACTGGCACGTTGGTTTTCTTGTGGAGTATACTAATTTTCTTCGATCAGTTTAGAATTCTTCTGTTTTCCAAAGAATCTAAAGATCTTTTTTTTTCTAGAACATGAAATCTGGAAATACTTGCGAAAACAACATAGGTCACGTCGCTTGGGCTTCCTGCACCGATGTTCCCAGCGCTAGTCTCGGGCCGAACGGAGTAAAAACTAAAACGCTGCAGAATTGTTTAGTACCACCTCGCCCAGCCACGGTAGAGGGGAGCTTGAGGCGCTGTATATAATGCGACCCTATACCGCCTTGCAAAGTATACCTTTCTCAGCCTTTTGGCTAAGATCAAGTATAGTATCTGTTCTTATCAGTTTAATATCTGATATGTGGGCCATGTGTCCACGGATATTAAATTAATATTTTGTGGGGGAGGGCCCACCACGGTAGCTCGCTACTAGGGCCCTCATGTGTCGCCTTGGCTTTGCACTGCTGCCTTGGCCCGGTGCACCCCAACCAAATCTGTACTTTAAAGTTTTTCTAAGCTTTTGCTCACTAATTTGGTTTAATCATTGACCAAATTAAACTGACTAGGAATGAAGTCATTGACGAATTTTTGACTTGACTTTTCAGTGAGTGATTTTAAGATTTATTTGTCCAAACCGTGAGTGATTTTGGTTCCAGTTTATGTAGAAAAACAAACGAGAGTCTGTTTGAAATGGCGACTTGCTCCGCTGCTTGCACTCGCCCAGCCATCATCGTCATGTAGCCGGCCATGGCGCGGCGGCACGCCGTCTCCTCTGTTTACCTCCCTGGTCGGTCGGCTGCCACGCGGCGGTGCGCCGCCTCCTCTGTCTACCTCCCTGGTCGGCCGCCACGCAGCGGTGGGATCTCGAAGAAGGATAAGATATGTTCTCATCTCGCGTGGGATTTTTTTTGCTTCGAAAATCTGACGGTAGCCGTGGCCGTGGCAGTGGTGGAGCTGTGGGCGGCGGCGAGGAGCGCGTTGCCGGTGGTGGTGATCGCCGTGGTGGTCTACAAGGTGAGGTCCAATCTCCTCGCGTTGCCACCACCGCCTCCGCCGGCGAGGCCCTAGGAGGAGCCCAGCGAGGAGGTCCCGCCGCCTCCGGAGCCGGTGCAGGTGGGGGAGATCACGGCGGAGGAGTTGCAGCAGTACGACGGGTCCGACCCCGAGAAGCCGCTGCTCATGGCGATCAAGGGGCAGATCTATGACGTCTCCCAGAGCAGGTCGCTTTCGTTAAGCCCTAGCTTCTGTAAACCCTCGTTTTAAAGCTTTTCTGCTACTATGTTTCTAGTTTCAAAGACCAAAGCTGAATTGTGGATTTGTGATAGATTATTCAACTTAGTTCACTGACGAGTGGAATCAGCTACAGAAATGAAGTGCAATTCATTTAATTTGGTGACTGCATCTATGCTATTCTATTCATTGTGTTTGTGAAGATGACATGGTTTTAAGAATAATAGACTAACAGGCAAGTAGAGTCGAATCAGGATCAATCTGAATGCTAATCGGCAAGGGCTTGTTCGGTTAATCCCCACGATGGAGGGATTGGAGGGGATTAATTCCACGGCTCAATAGGTGTGGAATAAATCCCCTCCGATTCCCCTTGAATCCCCTTGTGGGAGGGATTAACTGAACAAGCCCTTGATGTTTGATATTCGTATCCTTCAGACCTGGAAATGGATATAAGATCAATTTTGGATTTCTTAAAATAAGCTTCATATTCCTATTACAAAAATATTGTTTGTATGCTGTTTCTCAAAATAAACTGCATATTCCTATGACAAAAATATTGTTCATATGCTGTTATCAATGTGCACATGTTATCTGATTTTGTGCTTAGATCATCAGTGTTCAGCTCGCCTCGACTTGCATGGGACTAAAGTCTGTTGTTGCTGTTCTTATAGATCACCACTATTCGCTGTTAAGTATGCCTGCTATCTGATTTTGTGTGCTACAGCATGCAGTAACATATGCCTCAATAAAAGTCTAGAAGCCTAATACTAACTTCTCAGTTGGGATTTATGCATGTGGAAGTACTGTATATTTGTAAGAACAACAATTCCTACGATAAAAATAGAATATTATTTATAAGCTACATTTGGTTCCTCATGAGGTCTGCTGAAAGTTTGGAACTTATGCATAAAAAAAGCTGAGGAGCTTTAATATCGATATAGTATTAAGAAGAGAGGGTGAGAAGCCGTGGATCGAACTCAGGCCTGGTGATAGCGCTGGTAGCTCTTCTACCACTACAACACTTGCCGTTCTCTGGAACTTATGCATATGCCTACGTTTCTCCAAATCACCAACCTATAATGTTCCCTACAATATAGTGTTTTTCTTGCTTACGATTAAAAATCCATATCCAGTTACCCGCACTCCCAGGGCATTTTATTATCTTCCTCAGTTCAAACTTTCAGTCATCCTGTCTTTATCTCATATTGTGTTTACTGCACATAACCTTTGTAACTTAATGATTTTCTCTGTGCAGATTGTTCTATGGACCTGGTGGACCATATGCATTGTTTGCTGGTAAAGATGCCAGTAGGGCGTTGGCGAAGATGTCCTTTGAGCCACAAGATCTGACTGATGATATATCTGGCCTAAGTCTACTTGAACTCAGTGCTCTTCAGGACTGGGAGTACAAGTTCAGCAGCAAGTATGTGAAGGTTGGAACCATAAAAAAGGTGCTCGTAGAACAGGGTGGCGATAGCACTGCCGATGCAATAGAGGAGTCAGCTGTCGATGGTGAAGACAGCATCCTGACTGCTAAGATGTCTAATCAATTACTATATGAGGAAGAAATGGAAGTCGGTAGTGATGATCCATGAAGGCTTCAGGAGTTGAAAACTGAATGCCTTCTAGCAGCTAACTTCACGCATCAAGAATTCAAGACAAATAATCGCAGAATGATGTTTCATGAATTCATGTGTCTATAGGTGTAGATTACAAGAAGATACTGCATTACTGCTGTCGATTTCCCTTTGTCAATACTCAAGGATATGTTGCCGTAATGCCATGTTATTAGTTGGCTGCCCTATTCGTCAATAATTCCATATTTTTACCTGCCCACATATCCCCTTTTCTTGGTTACTACATGCTAATTCTTCATTCTTTCTTGTATTGCTCTACAAGCATTCTTGTAGCATTGTCCACCATGCCATTATTGGAACAGCTTAATACTTAAATACCTTGAATCTGGGGCATGCCAGGTGTAATTGATTTTAAAGCAGAGGAAAAATCAAAGCAACCAGTGCCAAACTAGGCAAGGAACTTCGGCGCAATGAGTAAATTATTCATCCAGCACAGGTATTTCATTCTCTGGTTTCTGATGGTGGATTGGTGGTTTCTATCACAATTTATTTTAAGATTGTAAAGGGCAGAAGATACATAATCTCTATTGCAATTTTTATTAGTAATGCTTAATTGCTAAGCACATTATCTTGTACCTAGCTGGCATCGAACAATCCATTCCATGAACGTGACATAGATGTTTTCTTGCATAACACACCTTGGCATGAGATCTAGAAGCACAACTAATATATTGAAAATGAGCTTCAAGAACACAATACAAGATTGCTCAAGAAAGAAACAATCGACAATAAAACAAATATTTTCTCAAGGATAGGTGGACAGCGCATCAGACCAACCTGAAGCTGCCTTTTTGTTTATTTCATCACTGCTTGTATCATGCCCTACTTCAGGGAGTCAACTACTTTCGTCAGCAAAAATGCACCAGGATCGTTCAGCTGCATGAAGTTGAATATACCTTTTTCCTAACTCCCAAAGTGTCAACTTTTTCATGTTCTAACCACCTTTTTCATGATCAGTGTGACAGGTGTAAGGACAGAGGAAGCTACTTCCAACAGCAAAATTCTGAACTTCTGTTTTCTTTGAGCCTTTGAGGGAGTACTATTGGAGCACACAACACTCGCACAAATTAAGTATGTCTTCTTCTTTTTTTAGAAACATGTAGATTAAATTAAATGATACTCCCTCCGTCCCACAATATAAGGGATTTTAAGTTTTTGCTTGCAACGTTTGACCACTCGTCTTATTTAATTTTTTTTTGCAAATATAAAAAATAAAAAGTTGTGCTTAAAGTACTGTAGATAATAAAGTAAGTCACAAATAAAATAAATAATAATTTTAAAAATTTTTGAATAAGGCGAGTGGTCAAACGTTTCAAGCAAAAACTTAAAATCCCTTATATTATGGGACGGATGGAGTAGGAGATATTACAACCCTGTTTTTACAAGAAATAAAAGCAAACGCTCCGTTAAAATAGAACAAAGAGATATTGCAAGATATGCGGACAGACGAGCGCGTAGCCACTGATGAAATCCGATGTCAAACATGTTATCTGCTGATGCCCAGACATATATGTTTTCTAACACGCTTAAAATACTTTTGTTGTTCTAGGCACCAGCATGGCCTTCTTCTAACAGTTAATAGCCATCAACCGTGCAAGGTTGTTACTTGTTACCACTACAACACAATTACGTAGCAGTAACTGAGTTTTGCCATGTGAAGTCTTCAGGTAACCTAAGAATAAAAGATTTAGCAAAATTGCAGTCAAAGCCAAGCCTCACCAGGTCACCCACTCACCACACGGAAGAGTCTTGTTGACGAGTAGGGATCTTCTGTGGCATGATCATCTCCTTTGTTTGCTTGAAACGGTCGCATCGTAAGCAGCCAGCTAGTAGCAGAGAATGAGTCATTGTGCACATAAGATCCCAGCTTTGACAGATTAAGCGTCCAACTAAAACGTGCAGGAAAACAGCCGTATACACACCAGCACGATGTCAAACGCCATAGAAAATTAGTACGAGTACTTGTTTAGGAAGGTTCAACTCTGGTTCTTCTAATCTGCAGTGTGTAAACTGAGCTGCCACCTTTGATGCTCCTCGTTTCTTTTTGAGAATGTTTCCCGGTCAACTACGGTTCATGCATGCAATTGATGCAAACTCAGTCCTGTCTAACTGAAATATTCTTTGTTCTTAAAAAGGGGTGTATTCATAATCACCGCTCAGTTCTTACAATTATTGGTACCATTAGATCCCAACTAGATTACCTCTAATTAATTAAGTTCAGAAGTAATATAGTTTCTTTAAAGCAAAAGCAAGAATAATTTTTTAAAAAATAATGCAGACTGAATACTCCTTTTTTTAAAACTTACTGAATACTCCCTCCGGTTTCATTTTAGGGCCTGTTCACTTTGATGCCAAAAAAAACCTTACCAAATTTTGGCATTGCCAAATTTTGGTATAGTTGCCAAAATTTTGGCAAACTTGCCAAAATTTTAACAGGATTTCTTATATAGTTACCAAAATCTGGTAGCAAACTAAATGTAGCCATTTTTTGGCAACTTTACCAAAATTTGGTAATCTCATATTGTGTTTACTGCACATAACCTTTGTAACTTAATGATTTTCTCTGTGCAGATTGTTCTATGGACCTGGTGGACCATATGCATTGTTTGCTGGTAAAGATGCCAGTAGGGCGTTGGCGAAGATGTCCTTTGAGCCACAAGATCTGACTGATGATATATCTGGCCTAAGTCTACTTGAACTCAGTGCTCTTCAGGACTGGGAGTACAAGTTCAGCAGCAAGTATGTGAAGGTTGGAACCATAAAAAAGGTGCTCGTAGAACAGGGTGGCGATAGCACTGCCGATGCAATAGAGGAGTCAGCTGTCGATGGTGAAGACAGCATCCTGACTGCTAAGATGTCTAATCAATTACTATATGAGGAAGAAATGGAAGTCGGTAGTGATGATCCATGAAGGCTTCAGGAGTTGAAAACTGAATGCCTTCTAGCAGCTAACTTCACGCATCAAGAATTCAAGACAAATAATCGCAGAATGATGTTTCATGAATTCATGTGTCTATAGGTGTAGATTACAAGAAGATACTGCATTACTGCTGTCGATTTCCCTTTGTCAATACTCAAGGATATGTTGCCGTAATGCCATGTTATTAGTTGGCTGCCCTATTCGTCAATAATTCCATATTTTTACCTGCCCACATATCCCCTTTTCTTGGTTACTACATGCTAATTCTTCATTCTTTCTTGTATTGCTCTACAAGCATTCTTGTAGCATTGTCCACCATGCCATTATTGGAACAGCTTAATACTTAAATACCTTGAATCTGGGGCATGCCAGGTGTAATTGATTTTAAAGCAGAGGAAAAATCAAAGCAACCAGTGCCAAACTAGGCAAGGAACTTCGGCGCAATGAGTAAATTATTCATCCAGCACAGGTATTTCATTGTCTGGTTTCTGATGGTGGATTGGTGGTTTCTATCACAATTTATTTTAAGATTGTAAAGGGCAGAAGATACATAATCTCTATTGCAATTTATTTTAGCAATGCTTAATTGCTAAGCACATTATCTTGTACCTAGCTGGCATCGAACAATCCATTCCATGAACGTGACATAGATGTTTTCTTGCATAACACACCTTGGCATGAGATCTAGAAGCACAACTAATATATTCAAATGAGCTTCAAGAACACAAATAAAAGATTGCTCAACAAAGAAACAACCGACAATAAAACAAATATTTTCTCAGGGATAGGTGGACAGCGCATGAGACCAACCTGAAGCTGCCCTTTTGTTTTTCTCATCACTGCTTGTATCATGCCCTAGTTCAAGGAGTCAACTACTTTCGTCAGCAAAATGCACCAGGATTGTTCAGCTGCATAGGAATAATAAGTTGAATATACCTTTTCCTAACTTCCCAAAGTGTCAACTTTTTCATGTTCTAACCACCATTTTCATGATCAGTGTGACAGGTGTAAGGACAGAGGAAGCTACTTCCAACAGCAAAATTCTGAACTACTGTTTTCCTTGAGCCTTCGAGGGAGTACTATTGGGACACACACCACTCGCACATATTACATTCATGCTATCAGCTGTGCACACAAGTATATGTATTTGTTTTTTACAGACACAGGGTCGATTAAATTAAATAAGATGAGATATTATAGCCCTATTGTTACATGAAGTAAAAGCAAAAGTTCCCTCAAAATAGAACAAAAAGACCGGAGTTTCCGGAATTTGCAACCGTAATCACAACATGGATCAAATCTATGACAAGCAAGTTACTACTATATGCTGATGCCCGTTATATATGTTTTCAAACACGCTGATGGCCTGCTTCAACTGTTGGAGAGCCATCAACCATGCAAGGATGTTACCATTGCAACACAATTACACGTAGATGTAGGCTGTTTTTTTTTAACACAATTACACCTACGGACTACTACGGTGGTGTTCTTTTCTCCTGAAGATGAAGATTAAGTTTTTTTTACGCAAAACCATGTGGTATTAACGTATGATTGATTGAGTTTTAATTATTACAAACTTGAAAAATTTATTAATATGATATTTTAGAGCAACTTTTATATAGAAAGTTTTCGTACGAAACACACTGCTTAGCAGTTTGAAAAGCGTGTCACGAAAATCTTAATCTTTATTTAACTTTTTGTTGGAGAAAGAACGGGGCTCAAGATGTTTTGCCATGTGAAAAGTCTCGAGGTAACAGATGAATGAAGAATAAAAGACAGAGCAAAATTGCAGTCAAAGCCAAGCCTCGCCAGGTCACCCCTCACCACACACGGAAAAGTCAAATTAACGAGTTGGGATCTTCTGTGGCACCATCTATCTGCTCAGCTTTTCCCAGCGTTTAAATGGCCGCATCGTAAGCAGCAAAGTAGCAGAAAACGAGTCGTTGTGCACAAGAGATCCCAGCTTTGACAGATTAAGCGTCCAACTAAAACGTGCAGGAAAACAGCCGTATGCACGATGTCAAACGCCAAAGAAAAGTTGTTTAGGAAGGTTCAGCTCTGGTTCTTGTAGTAATCTGCAGTGTGTAAACTGAGGTGCCACCTTTGATGCTACTCGATTCTTTTTTTAGAATGTTTCCTGGTCAACTGTTCGTGCAATCTCGGTCCTGTCCAACTGAAACATTCTTTACAGCTTATTACAGCGCAAAAAAAAAAAAAGATTTAGTTAGTAAGAAAGAGTATGAATTCATAATCACATACCTTAATTCTTGCAATTACTAGTGGTACCGTTCGATCTCAACTAGATTACCTCTAAACAAAGTTCAGAAATTATGTAGACTGAATAATAACGCATGAATGTAACTCAACTTTCTCTCTGATCCTGCACAAACGAGGCAATGCAGCAGTGTTAATTTTGAAAGTGAGGCTAGGCCCCGTTTAGTCTCCCAACATTTTTTCCTAAAAACATCACACCAAATCTTTGAACACATGCATGAAGCATTAAATATAGATAAAGGAAAAAACTAATTACACAGTTAGAAAGGAAATCGCGAGACGAATCTTTTGAGCCTAATTAGTTCATGATTAGCCATAAGTGTTACAGTAACCTACATGTGCTAATGACGGATTAATTATGCTTAATAAATTCGTCTCGCGGTTTCCATACAAGTTATGAAATTATTTTTTTCATTCGTGTCAAAAAAAACCTTTCCGACATCCGGTCAAATATCCGATGTGACACTCAAATTTTTTCTTTTCGCGAACTAAAGAGGGCCCTATAATTTTGCAGTATGATTCTTCCATGGCCGGCAGCTACGTGAGCTTTGGCTTGATGTCGCCATTTCCAAGCACACTATGACGAAAGTTCATACCAAATAATACTAGTGTAGAAATAGGCCAAACAAGCATATCGCTATTTTGTACTTGTTCCAAAATGTGAGCCCGGCGCGAGAAAGGAACATTGCAAAGATGCCACCGTGTTCTTTGCTCTCATCAAGAGAGAAACGCACCATTTGTTTATCAAAAACCATTTTGCTAAAGCAAAACCACTTGGGTATTAGTAAAATTCAGAGAATGATTCATAGCTTGTCGAGCCTCAAAAACTTCGAATATGCGTCGCATTATTATCGATTAGTACTCATCTTCAACATGATTAAAGAAATCCAAAATAGACCCAAGCAATTACAAAATGAAATGAAACCATGATACTTAAACCGAGTTCTAAAGTGGGGTTGGGGTCAATCCCTCTACCATGATTTCCAAACGGCTAAAAGATGTATTTCGTGAAATTTGTTTACATATTTTTGAAAAAAAATAAATCTATTTCTATAGTTTATGATACTAGTTAATACTCAACTAATCATAAATTAATGATTTATCCTTTTTTTCTAAGCCTAAGGCCGAGTTCTTTTCTTCTCTTTCCCAGCTCACATTTCTCCTTTTCGCGTGCATGTTTTTTACACTACTAAACAATGTACCATTTTTTTTAAAAAAATATATATACAAAAGTTGTTTACAAAATATATTAATAGTATATTTTAAAATTACTAATACTTAATTAATTATACATTGATAAACCACCACGTTTTGCGAAATCAGCATAAGACCCCCTTGACCGACATGTGGGCCCACAAGGTCAGGAGAGTGTGGCCACCACGTCGACACGCTGGGGCCGTCGGCCACAGGAGGTGGACGTGCGGAGGCCATGGGAGCTGCGTGTGCCCACCTCGCATGCTCAAAATTTGATGGCTGCAATTTGCGAATGGGTTTTCTTTCAGAGATGAGGAAAAGCGCAGAGAGAGATAAGGGTAGAGGATAGAATGTGGCAGCTGCAGCCAATCAGAGGCCAGAGGCCACCACACTCCCCCTACCCTCTCATCCCTTCCCCCCACCCCCCACCAAACCCAACATGGCCATGGGATTCATAAACATTTTGGAAATCTTGGGATAGTCACCTTTTGTTTTTGGGGCTTGTAGTTTTTGGAAATTTGGGGGAGGTCCAATTCTTTTCTCTCTCTCTTCTTTTTTTTTACAAATTTGAATGTGAAGGTGAGTTCACCACATAATGAGTATTTACTCGCATTTCACTCTTTGGGAACCCATAAGGTTCTGAGTTTCAGAAATAGTCGCATAAAAAACTTGAAGCAAAATATGATAAGTTCAATCATCCCACATGCCGCTAAATTTTCTCGGAAATTTTTATTGTACAAACTTATGACAAACGGTGACATGCTAGAACATGATATGATATGAATCCAATCAAAACAATAAACTTTTAATCAAATTTGATCAATCTCCTGGTGAAATAACTTTCTTTTTAGAACTCCTGATGAAAGAATATAGCACATACTTAAAAGAAAGAAAGGAAAATCAGAGATTCACAAGAGCTTGAGTCAAAAGTTGCAAATTGCAATGTTTAATAGTACTACTGCATGATATTCCTCACTAACACAGGGGTCTCTGCACAAACTAATTTTTGCAATAGAAAAATTCAGAGCCGGAAGTAGACCGAGCCAATGCATCCCACTGTTGCGTGGGCCCCACACGCCATGGCCCAACCACCCCTTCATCCCCCATAACATCTCGCTCCAAAGCTCCAACTTTTCCTCCTCTTGACCATCACCAACCCCCGACGAGGCCAAGCCAAGAACACCAATCCCCGCATCACCACCAATCCACACAAGCTCGCAGCTCGCGCGCCGCGGGAGGGGAGGAGAAAAGCTCGCCCCCGAGATTTTTCTCCTCTCCTCTCTCTGCTCCTGTTTCTTGGATTGGTCCATATATCCACGTTCTTAGGGGGCGGCGCCGCCATTGATCTGGTTTTGGTTTTGTGAGGAGGAGAAGTTGCGGTGGTGCTGGTGCTGGTGCTTTCTTGATCTGATGATGGCGAGCACGACGTCAGCGACGGCCACCGGGGGCGCGTTCGCCGCCGGGAAGACGCGGCGGGTCGTCGGCGGCGGGCGGCGGCGCGTGCGCGAGGGTCGCCGCCGGCGGGCGGAGGCGGTCCGGCGTGTGGTGCGGTGCGACGCCGGCGTGGAGGCGGGCAGGGCGGTGGCCAAGGCCGCCAGCGTCGCCGCGCTCGAGCAGTTCAAGATCTCCGCCGACCGTGAGTCCCCTAACCCCCTCCTCCTTCTCTCTTCTCCCCGCTTCGAGCTCGCCGGCGGTGATGCGACAGCTGTGAAAATCTTTGCGTTTTTCTTGGTGTTTTGGGGGCTTTGATGTAGCTAGTTCATATTCTGTTTTGGTGTTGAGCATGTCAATTAGTCATTAGGTAGGTTGTGTATGGAGAAGAAAAGGAAAAGATTTGGGATGTCGCATTGCTCTTTTCTAGTTTTGCTTTGATTTGTATGAACTATTTCTGCAGGTTTTCTGCTAAGCGAATTTTGTTTACTACCTATACGTTTAACCGGCTAAATAATTAGAAAAGAAGAGGCAATTTGTGAGCTACCATGTGTCTATCTTGGCAATTGGCATTAGAGCGAATTAGCATTGGAGATGACGAACTTACACGCTAACCCAAAGGAATTATTATTTTTTGCTGTTCTCCAGTGAATTGCAGGGAGAAAGCACATGCCAACTTGTTTTTTTGTGGGTTAGTTGTAGACCTGTAGTAGTAATACACGAAATGACTTTTTTTATTATGGCAAAGAGCTTTTCATAGTAAGTAACCGAATAATAGTAGTTCAACAAACTGGTTACTATTACTGCAAGATGCCAAATTTTCAAATACATAAAGATGAAAAGAACACGTCGTAGTTGTATTTTGTTTTATTATTAGCTATTGGCCAAGTATGTTGCATGGAAAAAGGTTCCACTCTATCTTGTTTTGGTCAATTGTTTGGGAATTTGAGGTTGTAACCCTATGTAATTAGTAATTACTGCAAAAAGTAGGTATTCCAGATTTGCAACCATTACACTCATAATGTAAACACAGGATACACCCAAAAGAAAAAAAAGTATCCATGTGCAACTATTGATTGAAAATGTTTTGTGATGCGCCATCGATTTTTAGTTTCATCCTTTTAGTACAATTTTTTACATGTTTACTTCTTGCAGTATTTGACAATTTTTTCTTTCACTATCAGGGTACATGAAGGAAAGAAGTAGCATAGCGGTAATAGGCCTCAGTGTACACACTGCACCAGTGGAGATGCGTGAGAAACTTGCTGTTGCAGAGGAACTATGGCCCCGTGCTATCTCAGAACTCACCAGTCTGAATCATATTGAAGAGGCTGCTGTTCTTAGTACCTGCAATAGAATGGAAATCTATGTGGTAGCTTTATCGTGGAACCGTGGGATTAG
Organism: Oryza longistaminata; assembly: GCA_009805545.1. Taxonomy (NCBI): domain Eukaryota; kingdom Viridiplantae; phylum Streptophyta; class Magnoliopsida; order Poales; family Poaceae; genus Oryza; species Oryza longistaminata. The sequence continues at coordinate 3,523,646 of CM020178.1, forward strand.
AGAAGTGGTAGACTGGATGTCAAAGGTAAGGATTGTTTCATCAAATGCTCATTTGTTCTGTCCATAGTCTTTTTTTCTCGTCTTTTCCCTTTTTCTGTGACTGAAGAACGCGGTTTGTCTTAGATGGTTCTAATTCCTCTGCTGCTTTTTTTTTTCAACAGAAAAGTGGAATCCCTGCTTCTGAGCTCAGGGAGCATCTATTCATGTTGCGTGACAGTGATGCCACACGCCATCTGTTTGAGGTATCTGCTGGGCTTGACTCTTTGGTTCTTGGAGAAGGGCAAATCCTTGCTCAAGTTAAACAAGTTGTCAGAAGTGGGCAAAACAGTGGAGGCTTGGGAAAGAACATCGATAGGATGTTCAAGGATGCAATCACTGCTGGAAAGCGTGTCCGCTGCGAGACTAACATATCATCAGGTGCTGTCTCTGTCAGTTCAGCTGCAGTTGAATTGGCCTTGATGAAGCTTCCAAAGTCTGAATGCCTATCAGCTAGGATGCTGTTGATTGGTGCTGGCAAGATGGGAAAGTTAGTGGTTAAACATTTGATTGCCAAGGGATGCAAGAAAGTTGTTGTGGTGAACCGTTCAGTGGAAAGGGTGGATGCCATCCGCGAAGAGATGAAAGACATCGAGATTGTGTACAGGCCTCTTACAGAGATGTATGAAGCCGCTGCCGAAGCTGATGTTGTGTTCACAAGCACGGCATCCGAAACCCCATTGTTCACAAAGGAGCACGCAGAGGCGCTTCCCGCTATTTCTGATGCTATGGGTGGTGTTCGACTCTTTGTCGACATATCCGTCCCCAGAAATGTCAGCGCCTGTGTGTCTGAAGTTGGCCATGCGCGAGTATACAACGTCGATGACTTGAAAGAGGTTGTGGAAGCCAACAAGGAGGACCGGCTTAGGAAAGCAATGGAGGCCCAAACAATCATCACCCAAGAATTGAAACGGTTCGAGGCATGGAGGGACTCGCTGGAGACTGTTCCGACTATCAAGAAGCTGAGGTCCTACGCCGACAGGATCAGGGCTTCGGAGCTTGAGAAGTGCCTCCAGAAGATCGGCGAAGACGCCCTCACCAAGAAGATGAGAAGATCCATCGAGGAGCTCAGCACCGGCATCGTGAACAAGCTTCTCCACGGCCCATTGCAGCACCTGAGATGTGACGGCAGCGACAGCCGCACCCTCGATGAGACGCTGGAGAACATGCACGCCCTCAACAGGATGTTCAGCCTCGACACCGAGAAGGCGATCATTGAGCAGAAGATCAAGGCGAAGGTGGAGAAGTCCCAGAACTGAGATTGAAGAAGAGATTTTTTTTTTCAGCCCGTGTATCTACTATGTATACTACTACCATATCTGTCCAGACATTCTAATTCCAATTTTTTTTCTCTCTCTCTCTTGAGCCTTTGATTACTGAGCCCTCGCTGAGTTGGTCAAATTGTCTCGTGAATTAGCGCCATGGCTGCTGCTAGAGATAACTAGGAAAATGCCTTGTTTGTAAATTACTGCATCTGCTGTGGCAAGAGCTCCATTTTGAAGATATTATATACACGCTGTTGGTGAAATAAAATCAGAAGTTCATCAGCCTTTGAAGCTGTTGTTTTGTGAGCTTATATCATTTTTGTACAGTTATGTCAGATCGTGTATGTAAAATTGTTGATTATTAACACTTCCCCTAGTGTTCAGCTGTTTGTCCATGTTGATTGCCTGCACTCTGCAGCGAATCTTAAGGGAATTTGTGCTCCTCAGGCTTCGTTTTGTGCTGAACTGGCTTTTCAGAATTACACAACAAACCACATACTAGAGCTAACAATTAATTCTCGTAATTTTTCGTAGTTAGTGCACAGTGAACACAGTGGAGCCCGATTTGTATAAAAACCATCAGAATCTGTATCTTGGAAACTCAAAATTCAAACACGACTAGTACGTAGTACACCCTCGGCCCAAAAAAAACCAAAATTCTAATACGCTATGTCTAGATTTGTAGTTGAAATTACTCCCTCTATCTCATAATATAAGACGTGCACATATTTCAAGATTTAACTTTAAAAACATTTGACCAACAATTATTATAATATAAATTAAATTTTATTTTCTAAATTAATATCATTGGATTGACATTTAAATTTACTTTAAGGTGGTTATAATTTTATTGCAACAAATTTTATAGTAAATAAGAAATTATAAGTTAAAAATTAGTTTTAAAGACCGTACCAAGTTACCATGCCTATTATTATTTTTTTAAGCTGGCCGGAACAGCGACGCCCGCCGTGGGCTGGAATCTACACCCAGCCTCACCGAACCGGGCCTGGCCGGCGGGCCGTAAACCTCTAATTCTTTCCTCGGGATGAGTAGCCGGCCCGGCCCGGCCCACCCAGCTCAGGCGAGAAACCTCTTCCGCGCGTCGCCGTCGCCGTCGGTCTCGCTCTGTTCACGACGGCGAAGTGAGGAGCTCTCGCGGCGGATCAATGTGAACCCTTTGACGCGCCGCCGGCTGGCTGGGACAAACCATCGCTTTCGCCCATCGCGTCGCGTACGAGCAATGGCCGGCGAGGATTTTTTTTTTCTTTTTTACCCCAAACCTGGATCGAATTAACGAGCCTTTTTTTCTGTAATATTTATGTTCTTCTGTAGATGCTACTATTATTTTTTTTCTGATAATGTTTTTAGAAGTATATTTTAGAAAGCTGCATGTTCTATGATTGAAGTTGCAGAAAACAAGACCCTTAGAGTATTTTCTTTAAAAAAAAACTTGCAGGAAATCACACATATTATGATTTCTGGCAAAAAAACCCACCTTATTTAAATCTCAAGTAAATTTAGCATATATGAAAAGAATATTATTCAAAACAGCGTAGTAATAAACCAACAACATGTATTAAGAAATCGGAAGCTAATTTTTTTACAGACACTTTCAACATGTATAATGAGTGGTGATCAAAGTATGATGAGTCATCACTGATGAAGACTTCATAAGTGATGAGATGGCGGATTGCATGAGTCAGGCTCTTGTGCCTAACAAATTATGGATGCCATCACTGAAAACTTGTTGTCTTCTGCACTCCTCAGAGACTTCTTGAGTCTTGACATCTTGAACAGAACAGTGCATCTCTTGTACTAGCACATTGTACACAATTGTACATCATGCATAGTGATCAGCTAGGCTGTCTAACTTCTGCTGCTAAATCCTAGCTAATCCCTAACTCTACAATTTCTAGCCCAACTCTCTCCAATTACAGAGATATTTAATGGCCATGTGTCCTCCATCAGTGGATTGGTCTACGAACTGTTCTTAACTGAAGTTCATGCATTGATCATTGCTTGACACCTAGATTAATTCAATACTATGCGTAATTGCACCTTGCTCCGGGTAAAGCACACCTTGTTTCACTTTGCACCAGATTTATCATGTACTTTCACTTTACACTAGAGGCTATTGCCTACTGATATGAGATTCAATTAACATCCAGATGCAGCATCAAACCTATAAAAACTATATGAAATTTCAGAAAATTATGTATGAGTTATTATAAAATATGAATACAACTTTTATGAAAACTCATGAGTTGTATTCATATTTTATAAGGTTTCTCTTCAATTATATGAAGCAACCTGATTCAAAATAAAACTTACTTAGACACACCCTATGTGTAAAGTGAAAGTATGTAATAAACTTGGTGCAAAGTAAAACAAGCTACACTACACCGGGTGCTAAGTGCAATTTACTCTTAAATTATAATAGGAGAACTCTCTCTAGCTTGTTTTTTTCCCCACAAGCCGGAACATTTGAAATATAATGATCTTAGTTCCAGAAAAAAAAATTATAGGAGGTCAATCTTGTCACAATGGTGGGCAGCATAAGTCCAAGTCGGGAAAATATGTAGTGCAAACCACATATGTAGTGGAAACTTGGAAACTACCGTTGGATCGAGAAATTGACGTCCGAGATTCATCCACGTCACCATAAGTTAAAATTTAACTCGCAGATTCACTCATGAGTTAAAATTTTACTGGGAGTTAAATTTTAACTCATGGTGACATGGACGAATCTCGGACGTCCATTTCTCGATCCAACGGTAGTTTCCAAGTTTTCACTACATATTTTTCCGTCCAAGTCGGTGCCAAGGAGGTCCTTGCATTTACTTCTTACAGTGCACTTGGACTTGGGAGAGCTTTCTTGGTGACTTGGTGAAAGATCCATTTGCCTTGTCACTATAAAAGCAGAAAAGCAACACACATTTTCGTTAGAACTTTTTGCCCCCAGATCTCCTCCTCTCTTCCTTGCTCAGCTGTTCTTGTTCCTCTTGCTAGGTGAAACACTTTCTTGAATTGCTGAGACCATGTTGAGATCAAGAAAATCCAGGGTAATGGTGATGCTAATTACTGCTGCTCTTCTACTGACGGATATGGCCGGCGTCAGCTATGGCCGGAGGATCATCCCGGACCTCGATGCCATGGCGGTCGTCGGCGGCTCGCCGCCGCCGAAAGGCGGATACATGTCAAGGTTGCAGGCTCCTCCTTCAACTTCAGGACAGCATCTTGGCGATGGATACAGAAGCATGCATGCTGTTTCCAAGAGATTGGTGCCTCAGGGACCAAATCCACTGCACAACTGATCAGCAGCTTCAGCTGAGCCAGCTTCTTCTCTGCTGCCTTTTCAAGGAGATATGCTACAGTTTAATTGCAGTCAATTAGCCACACTGAGTGAATTTTCACTTCATTAAGTGGTGTAAATTAGATCTTGTAGAGTAGTAGGAGTAAAAGGTACTTATGTGTGTATGTAAGTATTTTAGTGTGAAGAGTGAAGAATGTAACATTTGGTTCTTTTTACTTATAGTAAACTCTGAAAAGGGTAAAGTCTTTCTGGTTTGTGGTGCGCAGGACGAAAATGTTATTGAAAATATATGCAAATGTATTTACTAGAATAATATAGGATACAAGTCAAAGTTTTCAGTGCAGTTGTGTTCTTTGTCAATTTTCTGAAAAGAATATGTTCAGACTTGAGAGATAAGAACAATGTACTGATAATTGATGATTTAGGCAGTACAATCCAAGTTATCAGAACTTCAAAATTGTGGATCCCAAAGTCTTCATGGCAGCTCAGAGTTTAGAACTTCAAAGCAGGACTACTCATATATCATCCAAATGCATGTCATTGTTTAGTCAGGTTGGTGGTAGATGATAGATTAAAGAAATCAAATGGAAGAAGGCTTCTTTTTTCTGCCGCTCCACGTATTTTAGTAAGGAAAATATTGCAATGAAAATGACATAAGCAAGGAAAAATATATTTTTGTCAGTAGGACAACTAGCGCATATCATCAAGGTTCAAGTGAGAGATCACAGCACATCAAGGTGCTGAAAATAGCTAGCAATGTATTGTCATTCGTGACACGTCAAACAAGTTAGGCTGTTACTGTGAGTGTGGTGCTATTTGACTTGGAAGCACGTGAAGCGATTTTCAGGCAGTTTTCTGAAAACAATATTCAGAATTCAAGAAAAGTCTGAAACCTTTCTGCCTGGTCCATATATAGCACAATGCCACCTTACAAGTCTGAAACTTTTACAAAGATTTTATTTTTCTTACAGTGGAGAGTTTAGGTGCTGTGAATTTGAAACATTTACCAAGATCGCATCCTCAGTAATGCACTCTTTGTTTTTCACCTTCCAAATTAAAGAAAAGTTTTGTCGATAAAACCATGCAGGCAAAGTACGGATCTCCAAGATCCGAATGTTCAGTCAAACATTCAGATTCCAAATTGCAATTCGGCTGCCATCCAAACTCACCATTCTACAGTCTATACTCTAATAACTCTATTCACCAACTCTAACAAAATCAATCATACGATGAGTCACGCAGCCGATCCACATGAAGACGCATTTTGCATTAGACAAATCCAATATGTATTCAACTGTTCATTATTAGATAAATCCAAAGCTCAGAACCAGGACAACCAGCTCCCGAATAGAAAAAAACTGTGGACACTAGCGCACATGAGCCATGAAACAGAACCTTCAACTTAAAAATCAATCCATGATTGGCCTTGGAGAGTTGGACCTCACTCCATCCAGTTCCATCTTCTTGACCTCCTTTCCAGCTTCTTCTTACTCTGCTCCCAAATCTTCTCACATACATGAAGCTGCTGCTGCCGCCGTCGATACGACGGGGCATGCTGGTCACCTTCTTCTTGGCATGCTTCTTTCTTGCAGAGCTTGCTGGTTTCAGCCATGGAAGGAGAGTTATGGAGGACAAAGAAGACGATCACTCAGAGGCGTCTTCAGAGGAGCAGCTCTACGAGTTGCCAAGAACAAGAGGACGGCCTTTTGTCAGTGCTCCCAGCCCGGCGTATGAAGCTTCCGACAGGCCAGTGCCTCAAGGCTCGAATCCTCTGCATAATTGATGAGGTTTCTTCTTGCTGAATTTCCTCTGCTGGCCAAGCACATGCAGATGCGTTAATTGTAGCTCTAGCAGTGTATGCAGATGAGAAGAATGCTGAACATTGAACAACGAGTTTGGCTTTTCACCCTTGTTTGTGAGTGAAAAAAGTACATGCAATAGCACGAGTAAGCAAACTTGGAGTTGCATATAGTATAGGCCTGTTAATTGATGTGTTTTTCCACAATTGCATTATCCTAGTTGCATATAGGACAGGAAGCAAATAGTTAAAAAGTTGCAAGCTTGGAGTTGGTTTGCTTCCTTTTATTTTGTAACCTTGTACAGTAGACCAGTCTGTAGTACTCACTAGTTCTATTTGATGATCAACCAACCCCACTGTTCTTGACAAAACTGGACCAAAAAAAAGGGTGAACAAAAAAAAGATGGTGGTCTGCCATGGAAGGCACATGAGCCGGAAGCGGGCCAGGGCTGCAGCGGCCCGTTATCCTTCCACCGTTGGAAGCGGGCGGTACTCGCTGCTCTGTGAAACCAGCCTCACGCAATGCCCGCCACTCTAGGTGCAGGGACGCTCTAGCTTTCGCCAGGGCGCCCCATACACGCTACGCAACTTGGAACGGGCGGGCCACATAGTGCAAACCACAGGCCCAGGCCCAAGTGCAAACGACCAGGCATCCGCACCACCTTATTTGCCCCCGCCAGGGTGACAAGCCATCGCTACTTGGCTCGGCGAGTGGGAGGGTGGGGGAGTGAGTATTTAAGCTGGTGTGGAGCTTACTGAATTGGCGAGGTGGTACTAAACTCGAGTGGAGTGAGTGACATGTTTGTCAGCTTCTCTGACTCGAGAGGTTTTGTTTTTGTTTGCTCGTGGCCTTCGCGGATTGTGAGGATATGGTTGGGCTTTGGGCTTCTGTTTCACAATAATCAACAAGCCTTGTCCTTGGAGCACTTCGCACAAAACTCGGCCATTGTGAGATGGCACAAAACTCGGCCATTGTGAGATGGGAAATGGACTTCCGTTGTGTTCTTACAGAAAGTTTTTGTGGATTGAGCTTGTAGTGATTTTCTGCCGTTGTGATTTTTTTTTTTTTTGTAGAATCAAGGCAGAAAGGTTTTACAATTCCAAGAACTGCTTTTGCAGAAATCAGAATACACTAACAATTTTAGCCATACAGTTGCTCAACTGCAAAAAATATCGTCCCGTCAGTTGGAACTTGGAAGGGATCTGTGATTTGGATGGACAAGCTAGCATACCATTTTCACTCAAATAAGAGAAGCCAGGACATGAAAATTCACAAATCACATTTTCACTTTGCATGTACAAACGGATAGATTGTCTTGGTTCTAGATCTGAAAATTACCAGGTACATCAAATGGAAATCCAAGGGCAAATCTCCCAATTCAGTCTTCTTTTTCAAGAAAGGCCCAATTCAATTTTTACAACTACCACAAAACATATCGCAAAAACATTGGAGCAGAGAATTCCGCATATAGCTCCATTCCTCTTCCTCCCAAAGATCTTCCCCCATCAGAAACTAGTGCCAGCATTTCGATGCATCCAGGATCTCCGTCAGCAATGCAGCGTTTCTTGTGCAAAGCCAGCAAAGCCACCCTGTAAAATGATCACCTCAAACTGGAGCAAATTTTCCTTGCCACAAACTTGTAACTGGCAAGATTCACGTATCCGAAATCTGAAGGAATCCCACAAATCTATAGAACAAGATGCTTTATACGACCAAATCAGGAATCTGGTACAGAACAGATGAACCCAAAAAAAAAAAAAACTCAAGAGAATTACAATTACAATTCCATAAGCTATTCGAGTCACACACTTTATGAACACAAACACACCGCACAATGCAGGGACGATGGTTTCTTGAATGCCCCCCACCGAAAGAACGCCAATTGAACCACACGCATCCACAGATCACACGAACACGCAGAAACTAATCAAGAAGCGGATCAGAGAAGGGAGCAGCAGATGAGATCACATCTTGGCGAAGGAGGCGGAGGAGGCGGATCGGTCGTAGTAGTACTCGGGGAGGGCCTGGGGGCGGGAGAGCATGAGGGGGCGGTCCTTGGCCTCCTCGGGGTCGTAGTCGTCGCCCTCGTCGTCGGCGGTGTGGACGTGGATGCAGGAGCAGCTCTCCATGGACGCGAAGAAGGCCGACGCCACGCTGGCCCCGACCCAGATCGCGTACCCCTCCAGCTTCTCGTACGACAGGATGCCGCCGCCGCCGCCGCCGCCGCCGACGCCATCCATGGCTAGCCGCCGCGCTCGCCGGAAAACGTGAAAAAGTGGAGACAGGGGGGGAAGGAAGGGTTCGTGGTGGCTATTTTTCTCTCGATTTTGCCTTTGGTTTTCCTGGAACAGTTCGTTTTGGCTGTTGTCCTAAAGTTGGCGAAGGAGGTTGGGAAGTTGGGAAAGGGAAAGGGAATGTCGGATTTTGAGACCTTCGAGGCATGTGATTTTTTTTTCTTTCTTCAAAAGAATAGGAGTGGTTAATATGATGTCTAAATAATAAAATGAATAAATAAAACTTATTACGTTGCATGTACCTCCACAAGCATGTCGGATCAAATTCTGTTGATATTTTGAGAAAACAATGAAAATGGATCATAATCTCTCGAGTGGTCTCATGTTCTCATATGTATCTACATAATTATTTTTTAAAAAAAATGACAAGCTTTAATTTCAAATTTGATATCCTTAAGTTAAAAAAAAAACAAATCAAACTCTAACCAGTATACATGTCCATATAGTCATATTTGTTTTTATGTTGTAGTTTGTAGATTTCAAATTTAAAGCATATTAATATATCTTGTTAATTTTTAATTTTTTTATAACATTTTAGATGATATGAGAAAAAAACAAGGCAAAAGTATTTCCCCGAAAATAAAGAATCTAGTAAGGGGTACATCATAAACAAATAACAAAGCAAAAATTTACAGGCATGTTACTTTGTGGTTGTAAAGTTAGATTTCAACATTCAAATTTTGGTTGCAAGCAGATAAAAATCGTCCAAATTTGGAATAAGTTCACCGGCCATCCCTCAACTTTACACCACGATTTTTTAAGGTCCCTCAACCACAAAACCAGAAATCTCCACCCCTAAACTATACAAAACCGCTCACTCAAAGTCTCTAGGCAATATATATGAGTGGTTTCGCTGACGTGGCATCCTAATCTCCATGTGTCAACGACGGTTGCCGCCACCACCAACTGGGCGCCTGCTACGCTAGCGCACGCCCGCGCCTCCCCGTCGCCCACCCGCGCCGCCCCATGCTTCCCCTCTGCGTCCGCCGGCGCGGTGCAGCGCCGCCTTCCTCCTCTCCCGCCTCGCCTCGCCGACTGGCCTACAGACATATATATAGAGAGAGGAGGAATGGAGGAACTGAGGAGTCACCTAGGTGTAGAAAATACTTTCTGGAGGAGGAACCGAGGATGAGAAGAGGGGAGAGAAGGATGACGTGGCATCCTTACATGTGGGTCCCACGCTGACTCAGCCGCCACGTAAGATAAAACCGGGTTAAAACTACCGAAGGACCTAATGTGATCGGTTTTGATTAGTTAAGGGACACCCGGTTGGGGGACGATTTTGTAATTCGATAACAAGTTGAGGGACCTTCAGTGTACTTTTTCCCCTCGGGGAATCACGTGGGCCCTGCGGCCGTGAAGGCCCAAACCGTCCGGGAGACGAGACGCGACGCGAGACGACGAAGGCAGATAAGTCGATAAGATCGTAAGATCGCGGCGAGGCGCGCACACACACCAGCTCTCTCTCTCTCTCTCTCTCTCTCTCTCTCTCTCTCTCTCTCTCTCTCTCTCTCTCTCTCTCTCTCTCTCTCTCTCTCTCTCTCTCTCTCTCTCTCTCTCTCTCTCTCTCTCTCTCTCTCTCTCTCTCTCTCTCTCTCTCTCTCTCTCTCTCTCTCTCTCTCTCTCTCTCTCTCTCTCTCTCTCTCTCTCTCTCTCTCTCTCTCTCTCTCTCTCTCTCTCTCTCTCTCTCTCTCTCTCTCTCTCTCTCTCTCTCTCTCTCTCTCTCTCTCTCTCTCTCTCTCTCTCTCTCTCTCTCTCTCTCTCTCTCTCTCTCTCTCTCTCTCTCTCTCTCTCTCTCTCTCTCTCTCTCTCTCTCTCTCTCTCTCTCTCTCTCTCTCTCTCTCTCTCTCTCTCTCTCTCTCTCTCTCTCTCTCTCTCTCTCTCTCTCTCTCTCTCTCGGCTAGAGTTGCGCTTGGCAGGAATTGTGTGCTTAGAAAGAGAAATCACTTGATTTGGAGCTGTTTAATTCCCTGTCAAATGCAATGAGAGTTACCAAATCAAGATTGACCCTAGTATTTCGCTCAAATTCGATAGAAGACCAAGTAATAAGGGAAATGCATTTAGTTTAGCTGGCCTAACTGATCAAATCCCTTCAAAGAAAAATCTGCTGAAATTTCTTCATGCAAAAGATAGGCTGGACCTTTGGAGTGCTGTTAGTTATCTAAATGTAGGATTTTTTTTTCCTTAAAAAGAATATGCCTTCTGACTAAAAAAGGTGTTGGAGGTTTTAGAATTTGATTAAGTACTTATGTTGAGAAGATTTACCACCGTCTGAAATGTATAATTCTTAAAAGGTACTCCCTTCTTTCCTTTTTATATGACTAACCAACGTCAAAAAAAAAGGGGGGGAGTATGGGTTGACGAGATTTACCACTGTCTGAAATGTATGATGTTAACTGTTGCAACACTAACTGATTGATATGGTATTCTATTATCTGTGGGGGGCACCCTAATTTTGGCAAATGCTTTCTGTGCAATGTAAAGCAAGAAATTCTTGTACTGATTACCATACCAGTGCATGTGAAATTGTGAGTTCAGATTCGCGTGCACATATAAATGGTTTTTGTACATATCCGGAGAATTCACTCAAGAAGCATGCAGCGTATTTTGTATTTCTGATCACAAATTTCATTTAGGAAACACTGACATTTTTGCTTCAGTTGAACTGCAAAGTAGTAAATGGTATCTTATAGGTATGACCCAAATATATGCAGTATATGTAAGTCAGTACAAATTTACAGTACATTTGTTCTTTTAAACTCATTCTAGCCTCCCAGAGTTATTTTTTCTTTTCTTCAATGGCTTTATGTCTTCCTAAAATAACATCATACCCTGTTTGCTCTGGTTGTTAGAGGTTGCCTCCACTGTCCACAGAGCCAAACAGATGCGAGCGTGCTTTTGTCGGGAACACAATTGGTCAGGCAAATGGGGTGTATGACAAGCCACTCGATCTCCGGTTTTGCGATTACACAAACGAGAAAACTAATCTGAAAGGAAAATCTCTAGCTGCGGCCTTGATGTCCGATTCAAAGTTTGATGGGGCTGACATGTCTGAAGTTGTGATGTCCAAAGCTTATGCTGTGGGGGCAAGCTTCAAAGGTAACTAACTCACCTTCTGTCATTCATCACACTATTGCTGCATTATTTCCAAAATCATGTACCTTTGAATTGATAAACAGAACACTAGATGCTTATATCTCAATTGTTTTCAGGAACGGATTTCACAAATGCCGTAATAGACCGTGTCAATTTTGAGAAGGCCGATCTCCAAGGGGCAATCTTCAGGAACACCGTCTTGTCAGGATCAACCTTCGCTGACGCCAAAATGCAGGACGTCGTGTTTGAGGACACAATAATCGGCTACATTGACCTTCAGAAGCTATGCACCAACACTTCCATCAGCGCAGACTCAAGATTAGAGCTGGGCTGCAGATGATCCACCCAAACTCCCACCTTTCTATAACCGTTTATGTCAATGTTAACAGTGTTTCGATGATTAAGTCAAGCCTGTTTATAGAGCCGACATGAGTCCTTTTCTTCGATATGTATCTACAAACCTCTGCACAACTTTTCTTCCATATATGTAGTATTTACAAATCTCTGTACATCACACATATTCGGAATGCAATCAAATGCACTACAAAGCCACATTTTGACATTTATGTACTCACAATCTGTGCAAACTGCAAACACCAGATTACACAAAAAGGAAGAACATTATGCCTCTCCCATACATAGAGATTGCTCACAATTTCTGGAATAACATTACTGGTGGTTTTATGCATGATTTATTCCATGAGATCACTATAGCAACACTCTACATTACCATGTGTGCTAGCTTGCCTGCCAACCCTTTGTTGCCTCTCTCAGCTCCTGCCATTGTTGCCATGCATGCACACTGATGATCAGTTCTTCTTCTATGCTACTCGACTACTATATATAGCCATGGGTAGGTAGGCCATGGCGATGCCTAGGTGCTAGCTGCACCGTCGTCTACATGGCCGGCCCGTCGCCGGGCACCTGCCGGTGAAGGTGTTCGATCATGTCATGTCGTCGTCGTCGTCGTCTTGTGTTCCTGGCCGATGCATATGGCTTGTCATTCGGTGTCGTTGCCGGAGTCGATGAGGCAGGTCTCGACGCCGCCGGTCATCCAGAGGAACCAGGCGTAGCTGCTGCGGTGCTGGCTGCTCTGGGGCTCCTCGTCGATGGCGCGGGTGAACATGTCCTCCGCGCCGGCGAGGTCGCCGCGTGCGTGCCACATGAACAGCGCGTACCTCCTCATCGCCTCGCCGTCCACCGGCTCCGCCGCCACCGCCTGCTTGAAGTAGTCCTCCGCCCTGTTCATCACCGGCGTCGATCACGGCATCATCGTTAATGGCGACCACGGCGGGGAACGCGACGTCAATGGCGGCGACGAGGGTGTGCGTACCTGTCGAGGTCCTTGTCGAACTGGTAGAGGAGCTGCGCGTAGTTGGAGAGGATGAGCGAGTTGACGTCGGCGGCGGCGGTGGCGATGATCCTCTCGTACGCCGCCTTCCGCCGGTGGACGCGGGCGATGTCGATGATCTCCTGCAGGCCGTCCTCGTCGTCGACGAACACCGGCGTGTCGTCGTCGCTGTGCATGATGCCGATCCTGGACCAGAGCTCCGTCTCCATGTCAAGCTCCACCAGCTCCGGCATCTCGGAGTCGGCGTCCTCGATCTGGTCGGTGTCGCCGCCGTCATTGTCGGGGGCAGCGTTGCTGGCCGCTGCCGCCGCCGACGCGGACGGCTCGACGTTCTTGCGTTTGATCCGATCCATCTCCGCCTCCATGACCGTGCCGAGGCAGGACGCGACGAGGCCGAGCAGGCCGACGGCGAGGTCGGGCGACTCGAGGTGCACCTTGCGGATGACCCACGCCATGGCGTCCCCGGCGCCGCGCGCGGCCTCGGCGGCGCAAGGTGCCGCCGCCTGCCGCAAACTGGGGGGGTGTGTATGGCACATGTAGGAACCCTGTGCCGCGGACCAACCTACCGATTCCGCCTGCTTGCGACCGCCGCCGTCCGAGCCGCAGCTGATCCTCCGTCGCCGCTCGTGGAGAGGATTAGAGGAAAGAGAGGTGGAGAGGGGAGGGGAGAAGAAGGCTGACGTGTGGGGGCGATTTCCACGTTGGGCTGCTCCACGCTGAGTCAGCTGCCACAAGTCGATAAAACCAGAGCCCAACACACTCGCACCGAGCCGGCTTTAAGTTTTTGCAGTGGTTTTGTAAGTTGGGGGAATGCGTCTTTATCCGGTATTTACGGTTCAAAGGCGATTTTGTAACTCGATGACAAGTTATGTAGGAGACCTTCAGCTGATTCTCAATTCTTTCTCTCTTTGTCGGAGTTCCCAGAGTGCAGCACAACACCCTTCGCAGCCCCACCGGGAAGCAGGACGGCTCAAACGACCCACAATCTCCAGTACATAGAAAGAGAGCGGCACCAGCCGTGGGCAGCTCTCCAACTCCGCTCAATTTCCTCTTAGCGCCCTAAGGACATCTCAGGGCTCGCCGGCGCACGCCGCCCATATTCCGGCCGTGCCACAGTCCCCGCCGGCATGGCTCCGGCCCGGGATGGTCCTGTTCTCGACAGCAAAGTCTTGGTGGGCTCGGCGGGAGCTTGACCCACGACCTGGGGGCCTCCTGCCAAGATCTTGGCACCCTCTATTCGTTGTGCAGCGTGGATGCGGCAGAGCTCTGCAATGTCCCCAACAGTTCCAAATTCTACGCTGAACTCTCTGCATGGCCCTGTACTTGGCGAGCTCGCCACAGGCCCGAAACAGCTAGGCCGCTATGCAGGTGAGCTTAGTGGATACAACCCGCAAATTGTCGTGCTACAACTCAGCTGAATAAGCACAGCCAGACCACAGCCGTCGATCTTCGCGTCAGTCGCAGCCACACCTCAGGTCTCTCGTTCCGCACACTTTGATCCTATCGCTGCTCTTTCTTCAACTACCCACTTCACCAAGTCGGTTGCGCGCAAGGTAGATGTCTACTCCCTCCCATGCTCCAGACAACGTAACCACCCTCTCTCGCTCACATCCTGTTGACAGCATGCGACGGCGGCAAGCTTTGTCTTCATCGATGAGAAGCCGGTAGCACAGCACCACGGCTTGGGGACTGTGGGAAGGGAGACGGCCTGGTCGGCGGCGGTAGCTGGGAGGAGGAGTGGTCATGTCATGAGGGTGTAAAATGAATTCTCGATTCGTCTTTAACTATGTGCGCAATTGCTGCACTGGATTATTTCTAGACAGACTTTGCCGTAAATAAGGCCAGACTGTCAGAAGGTCGTCAATTAATTAGGAGCAAGGCCGGTGCTTCACGCGATCCATGGTGGCAATCTTTCAGGTAACCTAGCGTCGAGTGCTTTGGTCAGGATCAGGAGCGCTCGTAGACGCAAAAATGCCAGGACGCGTGTTTGAGGACAATAATCGGCTACATTGACCTTCAGAAAGCTATGCACGCCAACACTTCCATCAGCGCAGACTCAAGTTAGAGCTGGGCTGCAGATGATCCACCCAAACTCCCACCTTTCTATAACCGTTTATGTCAATGTTAACAGTGTTTCGATGATTAGTCAAGCCTGTTTAAGAGCCGACATGAGTCCTTTTCTTCGATATGTATCTACAAACCTCTGCACAACTTTTTCTTCATATTGTAGTATTTACAAATCTCTGTACATCACACATATTCGGAATGCAATCAAATGCACTACAAAGCCACATTTTGACATTTATGTACTCACAATCTGTGCAAACTGCAAACACCCAGATTACACAAAAAGGAAGAACATTATGCCTCTCCCATACTAGAGATTGCTCACAATTTCTGGAATAACATTCTGGTGGTTTTATGCATGATTTATTCCAGAGATCACTATAGCAACACTCTCCATTACCATGTGTGCTTAGCTTGCCTGCCAACTCTCTGTTGCCTCTCTCAGCTCCTGCCATTGTTGCCGCATTCAGCACACTGATGACTAGCCATCGCGACAGGTAAGTGCTCTCTCTCCTCATGCTACTCCGCGAGCTGCCACCTATCCCCTATACCCCCCGCATCCGTGGCTAGCGTTAGCTGCCTAACACCCACTTGTTCGATCTCGCTCTCTGGTGCTCTGCTTGCTGCACTCCTCCGCTCGTTTAAATGGCCGGCCGTCCGCCGGGTCACCCCTGCCCAAGGTGAAGGGTGTGCTTAGAACTATTCATCATTCGCTTCTTTATTGTCGACGTCGTCGCTTGCGTCTGAGCGCTGACGCGCGTGCAGTTCTCGTATCTGTTATCCTGCCGCGGCTTATTTGGGTGTATTTTATTGCATGCTCTCGGTACGATCTCCTGGTAGCGTACAGTCCTCTTTGTACCGGAGCGAGGTCGGAGAGAGGTGGCAGGGTCTTCGGTGACGCGAGGCGGAGTGCGACGGGGAAAGCGGCTGTGCCTCGCTAGCGGGTTACAGATCTATCGCGATGTGGCGTATATCGTAATTCCGATATATTTGGACTCCGTCTGTGGGCGCTTGCCGGGCCCTTGTGCTCACTTTACGCATGGGAGACAGGGACTAAGCCCGTAGCTGGTGACAGCAGTGGCGCTGTGCGGGCTGACGCGAGTGGGCTTCGGCCTCGTCGATCGGCGCTGTCGGGGGCGGGTAACTCTAGTGATTTGGTCGTCTCAGCTACATTGCGCTCGACAGGGCGTACTTGATCGGGCACTCGGCGTGCGCTGGACGGCCTCTGTAACTGGGATGAGATGGGTGCTGCGTTAATCGCGCTTGGATATGTCTTAATGCACTGCCCTGGGTTGCGCCGTGCAAGAACTCGGGTACTCCGCATGGTATCCGGGACGCACCCATTGTTTAGAACAAGGAGTACATTGCCTTTCCGAAGTGTTTTGCGCGGGATGTGTCCAGTCCCCCGCGTTTTCTGGCGTTTTAGTTATGGCCAACATCGAAGATGGCCCCGCGTCGATCACGTGCCATCATATCGTTGTTCATAACTTAGATCAACTAATTCGCAGAGCCAGTTAATCACTCATGGCGTTTGGGACACAATCTTGCCCTGGTGTATCGTCCCAAAATCGGCAGGACGAGGAACGAGGGTAGTGCCGTTGACCGTTGGACTCCGATCCGGAGTAATGGACCAATTGGTAACTACATAAAGCATGGGTTAGAAATAGAGTCTCTTGTATGAGCGAACGGAATAAAGAGAAGTAAGAATAGCAACAGGCTAGATTTGAAGCAGAAGTTTTGTCGACCGAAGACGAGATCGAGCGGAGGAGAGTGACGGTGGCCGCATAATCCTCTCGTACGTCTTCAGCCGCCGCCCGAACTTCCGCCGGTGACGGCGGGCAAAGGGTTAGGGCTTTGGACTCGTAGACAGCCTCGCGAGGACAGAGTACTATCGGGTCGGTCCACGTACGAAACTAGACCGGCGTGCGTTAAGGATTCGGTATCAGGTTGGATCTTCGTTCTGGACGCACTTGCCGAATCGCCCAGTAATGGATAGTAGTATACCTGGGCTACCAGAAAGTGCATCGAGTCTCCATGTCAAAGCTCACACCGCTCCGGCATCTCGGGCGTCGGCGTCCTCGATCTGGTGCTGCGCTATGCGAGCCAAGGGCTCACCAGCTCGTTGTCGAGCGTCAGGCAGATGGGTTACGGTCCGCCGCCGCACAGGTCGCCCGATTCCAAGAGCCAGAGCCACGCCAGAATGGACCCCAGGCGGCCCAGGAGCAACTGTACCAACCTTCGGTACCGTATGGCCAGTTTTAGAATGCCGGTCCACTCCAATCTACAATGGTCTCCGATGAAGTTAGACCGAGCAGGTGCCGAGGCAAGCGTCAAAGGCGTGCCTGAGATACGAGATAACAGTGTCAAATTACTGTACTGAAGGGTTGCCGACGGCCGATGAGTCGAGTCGTGTTTGTTTTGCTCGTCCACTCGAAAAGGTTGCTGACACTCGCTGGCTTTGCATTATTGAAGTTTCTGTAGACTACACTCTTTGAATTTCTTGCATACTGTCGACATGGGGGGGTCCCACTCGGGGTTGGACTATCCCCTCCCGCGCGGCGCCTCTCCGGGGCATGACGCAACCGGCAAATATACCTGCTCGCGGACCCTAGACTGCACAGCCGATCCTCTCATTCTCCCAGCCAGGGAACCCTTGTTCCAGGTACCAGTCCTAGCCGACCAGCTATCTGCCCCGCCACCCTGAATTTAATCTAACTGGCGCTCACGCTCCGGCCGCCCGCGGCAACCACCTCCGTATCCGGTTTATAAGACTTTCTAGCATGCCCATTCATACTCACGCATGTTAATGAATCCAGGCACACAATCATGTCTCAGATTCATTACATATATATGAATGTGGGCAAGCCTAGAAGTCTTATAATATGAAACCGCGAGGGAGTATTGTTTACACGTGATACTGTCACTAGCGTCCTCAGGCACCGCCTTTAGCTAGTCTAGCTTCCCTCTATTCTGAAGCATCGATTCGGGCCAGAGCAGCATAGCGACGAGCTGGCATTTCGTTCGGCCATCGACGCAGCGGCTAGCTGGTTATACTTCTTATTCTCTTCTGCCTTGCCTCATCACGCCTGCACTGTTTAACACCCTGTTACCCTTACCGATAGCCGCCACCCTGTCTTTCTCCTAGCTTCTTTCTTCGTGAAGGATCATCGGCCCAGCTCGCTTACATCTCCAGAACAGCCGGATACGAAAAGTGGAGAGCGGAGTGCCTATCACACGCCCTGATTAATAACCGATTAATCCCTCCCTTCCCAGTCACCTGCACACCTCTTCAATCCGCCACAAACAATTCGTGCACGTTTGCCCAACCAACCTTGACCTATGTTGATCCATCCTACCCGCCCTAATGAACCGCCAGGACTGGAGCAGCGCTGGAGACCAAGTCCTTAAAATTGTCACACCACTTCGGAGATTCTGTCGAGAGCATGCCGAGTCGCTCTTCTTGTACACCTTAAGTGTCCAAAATATACTTGCCTGATCCCGACTGTTGGTTCTTGCGTCATCCCAGCTCGAAGCCCCTCCCTCTGGCGCTTCCGTTACGAATCGATCCGCCGCACCGCTCGCATATACTTTCACGGACACGATGCTTCGTTCGTGGATTAAAAGTCTCAAACTTTCAGTGCATTGCTTAAACTTTGAAGAACCACAGTCGGCTGCGGGATGCCGAGAAATACATAACTAAGAGTAGAAAGTTTTTAGCTCTGGGCCTGCTGGCAAATCATATATATAGGGGCTGTTGCAAATTATTCCCTAAACTTACAGCCGCGCCCCGCGGGCGCGGCCCACCGCGGTCAGCCACGCCCTGGTGGCGACTAAAGCGCGCTGGTGAACCATCGCACATCTAGCCCTACTATGTCGAAATCTAATGAGTTGATGGATGGTCTGTTGTCCGCACGTGTTCATCACCTATTTGAACTGTCTCGACTACTTCCTGGCTGCCAGTACTTATCGCGCCAGTTCCTGGTGGTGTCGAAGCCTAATTTTCTGTTGACGACACGTGGTTTGGGAGATAGTCTGCTTACAGATTTTGCCTCTCCTATGGGCCTGGAAACTCTCGACGGCGACGCTCTCTTGGACGCTGCTGGGAATGTCTGGTGCGAGTTTGTTTAGTTAGAGATTCATGGTCCGCCAAAAGACGTTTAATGCTTGGCCCGCACGCTGTCCCTCCCAGTGTGCGCGCCCAGCCAATCAATCACGTGTGTGCGTGCCCGTGCAGTGAATGAGGTTACATATTTTCAGTTTTAATTTCGTTTGCTCCACAAGGTAGGATTTCAACTAGTAGGTGCACAGAATGTTGCAAGAGCCATGAATTTATGGCGAGAGCGTCGGTTGGACGATATGATTCGGGCGGAAGGGGCGGAGGAAGGAGGTGAGTAGTGCATTATGTGTGATGCTGTGTTGCAAAAGACCAATCGGTGCCAGTGTGGTGTAAACCCAAGGCGTCGCGTCTGGCGAGCAACTGCCATTTGAGTAACAGTAAATCCTAAACGGGGAAAATGTTAGCCGGAGGAACAAACGTACTGTTTTTTAAATGGAAAACAAGAAGGAAATCAAGAAAAAATAGAAGGTTTCGTGGTTTTTGGCTGTGACTCAGTATGTTAGGACTAGTTTCTGGGGTACCCTTCGTTGGCTCCTCTCTGAATGTCGAGGAGGTGTACATATTAATATGCAAAGATCTCATCTTAATTATAGTTAAGAGGATATATGTTTGCAAGAATCTAATGCAAATAGGATGGCGTAAGGGATTTCAAGTAATTCTTAACTAGAGGACTGTTGGGAAAAACTATAAATCCACCCATTGCGGTGCAGGGCTGATACATTGTGTTGTAGACAGTTTTGAAACTATTGAACTCTCGATGCACACCAATTTTTTTGAGAGGTTTTCGCACATATAACAATATTATTGCGGTATAATAGTATTTATTTTAATATAAGACTATATGTTACTATCCACACACAAAATTCTTCACCTCATCCCCATTCATGACAATGTTAATAATAACGGAGATTTTCATTCGGTGTTCACCGGATCTATAATTGGTGGGCCGGGGTGGTTCTTGGGACCGTGGTCACAACAGCAGAATGAATCACTTATGCGAGTGTAGTTGTTGGCATACGGTCGTTAAGTGGCGCCTTATAAATTTAACTTAACATAATTATAACTAGGATAATAGTATTTCGAGAAATGATGCAGAAGAGTACCAGTCATGTCATAGGCATTGTCCTTTATGTCATAAACTCAAGCCATTGAATTGCTAACCGTGAGAGTGGAATTGATCACTCACAATACGTTAAGGCTGGATACCTGCACTTCTATGTCATGATAGTAGTAGTTGCTCTTCTTTCTATGAATCGTGCCAATTTGGATTGTTCGGGCGACTAAATTCCTCTCCTAACGACAATATATATGGTCATGGGTGGCTGAAGGGTACACTCAACAGGTGGCTCTGAATATTCATGGTCTTATGGGTATGACATTCTTGTGAGGAATATTGTTTTGATCAAAAAAGAAGATGAATATAGAAAGATATAGTATTCTGGTGTGCAATGTGTACCCGTAGTGTTTCCACCATTTTGATCGCTGGAAAATTCTACATTCATATAATTTGGAAATATATCAGTTTCCGAGCACAAGACTGGTCAACAGTATCTGACTTTGGTTTGTTCATCGGTTGCGAGGACTGAGTCTGGAGGTCAGTGACACTGCACTCAACGATATCATGACAATGAACTCAAACACAATGTCAAAAATGACAATGTTGAGAAAATAATATTCACCATATCATAGACAATATATAGGTGAAATGTGTTGTTTCGATTATGATCGACATCAAACAAGATAAGCTGAATAGGCGCGTGATCCCATAAAATTTATCTTTAATCGTTTGGCGTAAAAATATCACAACAAACGTATATGTAGATGATAGATCGTTTTTTATCGAAGAGTAAGTTGAGTATAGAATGCGAATCCTATTTAGAATTATGGTTCTTTATATGGGGTGGTGGTCACTGCGAATCAATACTATTAGTGGACTGATGTGGCCATGATGTGTGTGGATCCACACATATCGTACAAAGGCTCTGTCTGATACGATGTGTTATGTATTGATGGATTTACATCTTTCAGTGTATGCTAGATTGTGGTCCAATGCATAGATGTCTTCTGATATGTATATAGCAGGAGAAAAACAGTGATTATACAATCTGCCTACACACTTAGATATGTAGTGTCTCTTCAACTATGATCGATGCGTTCAAAATCTTTCGTGAACCCATGGGGTGTATAACTCAGAATAAAATGATCTCGAGTTATTTTTTTTTCCTTTCCGAGATTCACTCTGTGGCATGTGGAAATACCAGATACCTTACAACCTGTATACATGCTCCAGGGAGGATTGGGATTTTGTCATCAGCCATTGTTTCACCCCATACTTAAGCAGTATACCAACAGCTCACTATTAGAAGTCATATCTCAATTCCATTAAAATCAGCCATGGTTCTTGGTTATGTACCTAGATGACACCCTTGCCCCCCCCGCTCTTCTTTCTCATCTTCTCTCTCATTTCTCTTTCTGCTGCGCATCCAGTCAGTGCAGCTGGCGGGTGGGGGAGGAGGTCGCGGAGCCGGTGTGCGGCGCGCGTGTGAACCTCGGGGTCTGACCGTCCGGAGAGGCCCGGGAGGCGGCGCTGCGAGACGGCGGGCGACGAGAAGGGTAAGGGCGGCGAGCGGTTCGCGACGCTTGAGAAAGGAGAGCCGAGAGGGTTGCGCCGGGTGGCTGCCGACTTGCGGGAAGAGCTGTCTTCCCGGCGTCGTGCTCCGCTCCAC
>CM020178.1:3545734-3564288 GCA_009805545.1 Oryza longistaminata
CTCGCGCGCCCCGGCCGCGGCGCCCTGCACGGCCTCCATCGCGCGACCAGCGCCGCCACCGCGCTCGTCCCGGCCGCCCGCGGCACCACCCCGCGCCGCACCGCCTCCAGCTTCCTCTTCGCCTGGATCCGCCGCAGCGACGGCGGCATCGCGGCCATCGACGGCAGCGGCGGAATCTGCCTCTTCTGCTCCTCATCCCCACCACCACCGCCGCACCTCCGCCGCACGCCGCCGCCGCCGCCACCACAGGCCTAAAGAACCCACCCCTCCCCTGCCCCTCCCCACCCCCGCCATGAACGCCGGCGGCGCGCACCTCGTCGGCATGCCAACCACGATCGCCGACGGCGTCATCCCAAGATCGAAGCCCTCCCCTCTGGCGTTCGTTACGATCCGATCGCGAGAGGCTCTCCCACCAAAGGCGGTGCTGTGGCAGTGGGGGAGGAGGGCGCGGCAATGGCGGGGCAATATATAGCCGCGCGCGCGGCGCGCCCCCGCGTGCACGCTGGTGGCGAGCTAAAGGCGCGTGACCCGCAGCCTCGGCGAGGGGGAGGTGTCCCGGTTCTCCATGCGCGCGCCTCGCGCGTCGCGCCAGTTCACGTCGGGCTAATTTTCGTCAGGGAGAAGCCTCGATCTCCATCGGCCGCGCGACGCTCTCGGCGCGCGGGAGGTGGTGGTTAGAGAGCTTTTGGCCGCGCGCGCGCCGCGCGTGAGCTCCAGCTGCGCGCCACCGTGTGTGCGTGCGCCGTCGTGGACCAGGGGCGCGTTTGGCGATGCGTGCGGGGGGGAGGAGGAGGAGGAGGAGTGGCCGGAGTGGAGAACGGAGGGTGCACGCGCGCGCGCGAGGCCATTTGAGAAGGAAACAAACGGGAAAAGGTTGCGGAAAAGTTTTTTAAATAAAAAGAAGAAAACAGAAAAAAGAAGGTGTTTTGTTGTGCCATGCGTGATGAGTTCTGGGGTACCCGATGGAGCTGAAATGTCGAGGTGTAAAATTTCAAATATTTTTTTTAAATAATGGAATGAAAAAAAGGGATTTCAAATCTAGAGAGGAAAAACAAATCTTGGTGGTAACATGTTGAGCAATGACGGAGCAACAAATTTTTAAGTCCAAACAAATTTCGATATAACTAGTATTTATTATAAAAAATTCATCATCAATTTACTCATCAATATGAAAAGTTAATGGAGTTTTCATCGGCCGGTCTAGTTGGGTGTTGGCTCCACCAGTGATATTGAGTGATTTTACGGTCGTTAAGTGCGCTATAAATTTTACTTTACATATAATGTTTTCGAAAAATCGATCTTTCATGTAATAGAACACCATATAGAAGTGCTTATACACCACTAGTAAACTGATCCGAATTCTATGTCATGATAGATTGTATTTTTCTGCATTTTGCGACTAAATTCCCGACAATATATATGGTTGGAGTACACGGTAGGTGTGATATGCTTTCATTTGAAAAAAGAGTATAGAGTTGAGAAGACCGGTGTCATCCTGTTCCACATTTGACGTGGAAATTCTTTAATACGGCAGCGATTAAATAATGGAAGAAATGTTTATTTTGTGTCACTCTATGGTATAGTGTGCTTTATAGAGGTGTACATATTAGAAGTAAAAAAAAGTAGCTTAAACTTCTTAAAGGCCCATAGTATTCAAGTTCCGCTGGGCCTCCCAAATATCAGGACCGGCCCTGCTAGATTGTTGTAAATATCCAAGGTAGTAATCGACACACAGCTAGGGGATTTTCAAATGGCTCCCTTTTTGTTTCAGTAAATCAATGGGCATAGGTTACTAATGAAGACATGAGAGCTCGATTGCGAAGATAACAGGAATGGAGCTTTTGCACGTAAGGCGGGTGATGAAGATTTGCTTAATTGACGGAGGAACGCTAACGAGCAAGGAACGATGTTTGTTAGCCTGCAGTGGCATTTGTCTCCATGCTCAATATGTACATGTGCTGTTTGTGATTTTTCTTAATAACCAAGGGCAGGAGATTGAGATCCTTCCCTTGAATCACATGACTTTTGAGCAGGGATTGAATTTTGGTTTCGAAATTTCGGGGACCCCCCCCCCCCCCCCCCACAAGTCACATCTCTGCCAAAGATATTTTGGTCTCATTTTTTTGTGAATTTAGTCAAATTCAGTTAAATTGTGTCAAAATTCAGAAAATTTCGGCCCAACAAATGCCGATTCCAAAATTTCGGTCTACCAAAATTGAAAACCTGCTTGTTGAGTCACTTGGACATGTAGACCCTCTTTTGCTATGAACCCTCATGTCAGTGAACTCTAGAGTCACCTGACTTAAGGTAAAGAATCTTTATTCGCACGACTAACTCCATTGCAAGCGAGGAGATCGACTACATGGAATGCAGCCAAATGACGACCGTGCGCCGTGACACCAGCTTCACACACTAATTGAAAATCCGTAACAGAAGATCCGGTCATAGTGGCGACAAGGTACATCGCGAGAAAAAAAGGTTTGGGCAGGGATATCGATGTCCTACAAGTACGCTACTCTTCACCCTATTGGATTAGGCAATCTCATCAGAGACGCACCAGCCGCATGCTCTTAAGACTTCATAAATTTCATTAATAAAACTTATTGGCATTGTAAGGTCTACTACAAGAAGGTTGTGTCGGTAACATGCATGGCAAGTTGGACTCCCCATGGCAGTAACATCCTGTTTCTATTACCCGTTTATAATTATAGTTAGACTTCTCTAGCAGATTGCCCACGACTTCATCATATATGCTTATTACGAATCTAGACTAACATTATGTTTCTATGACAGTTATAAGAAAGTCTTACTCTGATAATACGGAAGGACATTTTTGTCCCTTAGCTGCTGGTTTATAAAAGCTGGATTGTCCGAATTCGTGAACACTACTTGTTATTTTAAGATTGGGTGAACGAGGAATGTGCAACCCGCTCCACCCGCTGCTGCCCCGCGCTCACACTCCCGCCGGCGACGCCGCTGACGGCGCGGGCGCGAGATCTGTGCAAATGGACGACGACGGCGGCGGCGTCCTCGCTCTCCCCGTCCCGCTCCCCGTCGGCACCATCTTCCTCTCCCGCAGCGCGCCTGCCCGCCACTCGTATGCTCCGCTGGCCAGTCGCTCCCTGCGCAGTCGGCGGCGGCGAGCCGAAGTGGATGTTCTGCTGCGCGAGGTTCCCGAGGATGGACACCGGCTGCTGCTTCGTCGTCACCACGATCGCCAAGCACAGCGTCCCCTCCTGCACCGTCACGAACGCGTTCTCCGGCTTCATCGCCGCCGCCGAACTCCAGCGTCAAGTCCGGACTCGCCTGTTCGGTTTGCTTCCCGCTGGCTGTACACATGAGGTCATTCAAGATCAGTAACTCATACTCTATTCTAGCAAGCTGGCTATTGGTGAGAATTCTGAATTCTCATTGCATCGCCTAACGAAGATCGAAGATCGGAGTGTTATACATCAATCAATTTCTTAGATGGGAGTGTTATTCCTGCATTGCTCTACAATTTATGGGTCATGTAATTTGATCTCTCACAGAATCTATAGTCAAAATAAAAAGAAGAAAACAGAAAAAAGAAGGTGTTTTGTTGTGCCATGCGTGATGAGTTCTGGGGTACCCGATGGAGCTGAAATGTCGATTGGGTGTAAAATTTCAAATATTTTTTTTTAGATAATGGAATGAAAAAAAGGGATTTCAAATCTAGAGAGGAAAAACAAATCTTGGTGGTAACATGTTGAGCAATGACGGATCAACAAATTTTTAAGTCCAAACAAATTTCGATATAACTAGTATTTATTATAAAAAATTCATCATCAATTTACTCATCAATATGAAAAGTTAATGGAGTTTTCATCGGCCGGTCTAGTTGGGTGTTGGCTCCGCCACTGATGTTGAGTGATTTTACGGTCGTTAAGAGGCGCCTTATAAATTTTACTTTACATATAATGTTTTCGAAAAATCGATCTTTTATATAATAGAACACCATATAGAAGTGACTTATACACCACTAGTAAACTGATCCGAATTCAATGTCATGATAGATTGTATTTTTCTGCATTTTGCGACTAAATTCCCAACAATATATATGGTTGGAGTATACGGTAGGTGTGATATGCTTTACATGGATGTTGACAAAAAAGAGTGATAAGAGAATCGGTGGTGCACCGTAGGTTTCCACCATTTTGACGTGGAAATTCTCATATATATCGTGCACGATTAAATAATGTTGTCGGTATCGAGGATAAGCTATGACCTGGCACCTATGCCATGAACCAAAATTAACCAATAATTTGGAGAAAATATATACAAGACAATATAGGTAAGGTAGGCGCATAAAACAAGATAGGTAAGATAGGCGCGTGATCCATAAATATCTTTATCGTTTGGCGTAAAAATATCACAACAAACGTATATGTAGAGATAGATCGTTTCTTCATCAAAGAGAAGTTGGATGAAGGAACTTTAGAATTATGTTATGTGGTGTCTAGAAAATAAGTGGCTGATTGTCTAACAAAAGCTCTAGATGTTAAAGAGTGTACATCTTTATGTAACAAGATGGGCATGATAGATATATATCGGAAAAAAGTACACCGAAGGTCCCTCAACTTGTCATCGGGTTACAAAATCGTCCCCGAACCGCAAAACCAGATACCGGGCGTCCCTCAACTAAAAAAACCGTTTACTCTAGATCCTCCGGTGGTTTTGACCCGCCGCCTCGTTGTCGTGGGTGGCGCCCCTCCCCCACTGCCCGCCCGCAGCTCCTCCCCCCACCGCTGCCGCGTCGCCCGTCGACGCCATCTACCGCAGCCGCGTCGCCATCAAATTGGAGAGAAGTCAGAGAGAGAAGAGGGGAGGATGACCTGGCATTCTAACATGTAGGGCCCACGTGGGTCCTACGCTGACTCAGACGCCACGTCAGACAAAACCAGGGTCAAAACCATCGGAGGATCTAAGGTAAACGGTTTTATTAGTTGAGGGGTGCCTGGTACCTGGTTTTGTGGTTGGGGGACGATTTTGTAACTCGATGACAAGTTGAGGGACCTTCGGTGTACTTTTTCCTATATATCGTCCATATTGAGGGAGAGTGTTGGGCTGTGTGTGTTGTGGCCCAAGAGGCCCATGTATCCATATGCTTGTATATGTGTAGTGTAAGCAAATGAGAGTAGAGGTGAAGCTTCTAGTGAAATCTTTTCCCAAAAATTGACACCTCCATCGGAACAATGCAGTCTATAATCAATCTGTTTTCTTGTAAGTATGGCACTCTTGCCGGTGGGTTAATGGTAATGAAGATGGAGGGATTATTTTGGCGCCAACAAAGGAGTAAACAGAAATTATCTCCCGCCCTCCCCACCAGTAATTACGGGGCAATTTAACTAATAATCTGTTGATTAATTTTATTTGTTATAGACTAATTAATTCACAGCTGTTGCTTTAGAACGGAGGGATGGAAGGAATGTCACAGCGTGACATTACTCTATAATGTCAGAGGATTCGCTTGTCTAGTCAGTGTTTATTTTTTCTTTTTTTTTTTCCCTGATACACGGTGGAATGACGTGGATGATCACTCATGTCATGGCCTCATGGGGTCCAGGCTTGAACCCCACAACTCGCTGAACTCGCTATACGGCAAGGCGACGCTGCCCACCTAACGTGCCAGATCCCACGAACCGTCTCGCCCAACCTCCCCCACGGGGATACGTATGATATGTGTGCGCCCCCTCCTCTTGCCGGCTGACGCGACGGAACGTGAGTCCGTCACGCGTGGCGAACTAGTAGAGCGTTGATGTCATTTTTAAACTATACTACCTCGGTCATACACTTCTTGCTAATTTATGACAAAATAGTAGGATTAAAAAATAACCACAGCGATCTTATTTAATGAACACAATAAATACACACATTTCATATATAAAATTAATTAAAAGGAAGTTTGAGACAATTAATAAAACATTTTTAGATTAAAAGGAAGTTTGTGGGATGGAAGGCTGGGAGATCATAAGGAAAGATATTTAGATTAATCAATTTGTTAGGTCCCACGTGATTAGAATTACAGTTTTTGTAAGATAAAGACTGAGAGCCAGAATTGCAATTTATATGGGACGGAGGTAGTACCATCGTTTATTAAGATTGATAAATATATGACAATATTTAGTTTGTTGAACTCGATCTGAACTCTAGGTAAGATTGGTGAGCTGGCTGAGATTGTGGGGGGAAAATAAGAACCATGAAAGTAGGTGAAGGCATGCGTTACATCTGCCAATAACTTTTATCTCTAGTTCAATACTTAACTGGTTGTATGATCCGAGGTTAAGTTAGCTGCCTTTGTGGCTGTAAGCTCGTGATTTTAAGCTACCTGTTAGCTGCCCTGTTGTTAAACAGCGTGCAGAATGTTGTGATAGCCTCTTTTGTTGCATTTCACTCTGTTTTTTTAATGCGTTGTTAGGATGTTGGTTTTATTCTTAGTTGTTATTTCTGGTTTTCTAGTTGGTGCTCTCCAAAATATCCCCTGTTAGTGCAGCTTGTGCTAATGTAACTTATCTAACTCTACTCAGCTTGTGCTAATGTAGCTATTCTAAATCAAGTCATGTAGTTCATCTAAAATGTTTGGTAGGTGTTATACCCAGGACATGTGTGTAGCGGAGATATGCAGCTAAAGTTTTATGAAAAGAATTAGATTCATAATAGGATGATCGTCCACGGTTTTCCCCAAGCTGCAATCCCTAGACACGTCAAACAAAAGGGGTGAATTTGTTAGCGGCCTCCGCCCCTTCCGTGCGAGAGCCGAGAGGGTGCGCGGCGTGATCGCGTCAAACCTCTCGTGTGCCGCGCCTTTGCCGCCGCCGTCGCGATCGAAGCCAAGCCGAGCGCGAGGGGAGCCGCACGGCAGCAAAGGCACACCGCACACGGCTTCCACTATGCTCGCCCAGCCACCACTGTCACGCACGCGCGTTTTGTTCTACGTACGTGTTCCATACGCGCGCAGAAAAAGAGACGGACGGAAACTACGGCTGCGTTTAGTTCAGCGCAAGGTTTGGATTTTGGTCGAAATTAGAGATGATGTGACTGAAAAGTTGTGTGTGTATGACATGTTGATGTGATAAAAAAGACTGAAGTTTGGATCTAAACGAAGTTGATCTAGTTCTCCATAAAGGTTATGTTTAGTTCAGCGTAAAGTTTAGATTTTGGTTGAAATTAGAGATAATGTGACTGAAAAGTTGTGTGTGTATGATAGGTTAATGTGATAGATAAAGACTGAAGTTTAGATCCAAACTTTAGATCTAAACACAGCCAAAGTTTGTAGCACCTGTTACAAACTTCATGAGTCTCAAGAGGACTACAGGAACTCCATTGATGCGTCATATGCGTGTTAACGTGAGCACCACAAGTTAAGGAGTTTTTGGTTGACATTCACACTCTACCGCAGCTAGTCACTTGTTGTGGTGACCTTCTTTTTTAATAAATTAGGTCCAACCTGTTATTGTCTCGGAAAGATGTTACTACCAAATGAACTAGATATTTGGCCGAAAACCAAACAGAAAACGATCACTTAAAACACCGATGAACTACAAAAACAAACCCGCGAGGAAATTTTGGCACGTCGCTTTCTGCGACGGCGAGACAATCCATCGACCCATCGACCAGTCCTGCGTGGCGACGTGCTGTACTGCGCTGTTCGGCGGCCAACTTGCGTAGGAGGACAGCACGCCACAAGTCCACAACCAAAACACTAAGTTCATTTCGCGCTTACAGCTCCCATCTTTTCGTTTATATTTATCAACTAAAATTTAAATTTCTAATCTTAAATTCAGTTCTGATTTAGGGTTTTTCATCGAAGTTTACTTTTTAGCTTTTAATTTTAAATCACTAAAAACACGTATATAAAAGTTTTATTTATAAATTATTTTTTGTTTACAAATATACTGTACCGTTTAGCTTATTAGACGAATAAGCGAAGTGAAACAATGGAGCCGACTACTACTCTATCAACGCTAGCTGCGCAGATGGACGGACGATCACGAGGAAAAGTATCTCCTACTTATCAATCTCTCAGCCCCACCAACCTTGTGAGGAGGTGACATGGGCCAAACGGTCAGCAACTAAAGGACAGGTGAAAAAGCCATCTTTAACGCTGACGCCTGTGGCTGCTGCTGCTGCTGCCCTCAACCTCAAGTGGCGTAGCCGTTCAAGATGCCTTTCTTTTTCCTAGTATATCTTTTCTTTTGTTTAGGGAAAATCGTACAATAGTAGACTATAAACCAGCTATAAACATATTTTAAAGAGATAAAAAAAGAGAGAGAGGAGCAGCGAAGTATATATCTGTAGCCAGCTGCAGCACGAACTCCAAGATGTAATATGTGTATAACATGTAAGACCAAGTTAGTAAGCAATTATTGTATGAATTTGCTATTACATTGGTTATAGATGATTTGGAGCTAGTAGTGGGCTATACTATTAAACTTGCTCTAAGAAGAAAAAAAAAAGGAAAAGATCAAGTGGATTTTTCAGAAACCTCGAAATGAAAATGTGAATGAATGCCAGTCCAGTTGGATCGTAATGGGGTAAAGAAATTTCGTAGGCAGGGGCCAAGCAAGGGTAATGATGCCGTAAAGAGCACGCTCACATCGTTCCAATGAAAAATCTCTTCGACGATTTCGTTGTTGACCCATGCTTTGCTGGAGCAATATATGTTTTTCGCTGTCAAATTTGTACTACGTACAACCTAAAATGAAGTCTACAGTACTAGTGGTGGCTTTCAGTCATCTTTCTCCAGCTCAGCTGCAAGCACACACACACACATCAGGATTTTTTTTCTCACCTCCAGGTTTTTCAAGCTAAAATCTGCCTTGTCATCTCTTCAACAAACTATGCTTTGCATCGCATCATCCGCACATCAGAACGGTACAATGGAGAAGCTAGCTTAACCCACATAAACTGGGCATGAAAAAAATTCTGACAACAGAACAGAACAGCACAAAGATCATTGGCAATGGCAGTAAGAATGGCAATGGCTCTCCTGCGTCGAAGACGACGACGACGATCTGCAGGGGTTCGTCGGAGTCCGAACCACCGGCAGGCCACAGGCTCGCCGGAGCTCGTCATACCGGCGGAGATCAAAATCCCGGGCGTGCATCAACCGCTTCTGCTTCGCCGCGAACCGGCTCTCGAAGAAGCCCTCGAAGGAGGGCTCCTTCTTGGTCCGGAGGAAGAAGGTGTAGCCGGCCATGAAGTACATGGAGGTCACATAGAAGCAGATGGGTTCCATGACATCCCATGAGAGCTCCCAGAATGTGAGCCTCATGAAGCCGGCAGTCTGGACGACGAGGTATGCCAGCCCCAGCCAAAGCTCACGGCGCACCTGGAGCGCCGCGGTGCGGTCGATCTCGACCTTCTGCGCCTCCATGGCCTTCAGCTCTTCCCTTGCTGGGCCATCCAAGGCAATGGGTTGCGCTCTCGGAATCGGTATGGCCTTCTCGATGGCTTTGACAACCTGCAATGGTGAATAGAAAGAACAAAAAAACATTTCGAAAATTTACTTGGTTGCTCTTCTTTTGAACAGAGAACCATCAAAGAAAGAGCAATGTTCGCAAGAGAAAATTACAACCATGAAGCACGAATCAGTTTTCAAATGATTAAATTTCAAAAAGGAAGTGCAAGATATAATTGTGTTTCCAACACATTGCAAATGTGTTTTCAAAAGTAAAAGAATTATTTGATAATGAAACAAAAACCAATATTGTGTATATTGTTAGGACAATAATGTTAAATTGGTTAAAGAAAAGAATCCCCACACCAAGCCAAGAGGATCAGTCTGTGAAGGATAAGATTGTTTAGTTGGACAAGGAACATATGCCACAAAAGCCTCAACCTCTATTTTTATACTTATATGAGCAGCAACAAGACTGTAAAATAAGAACAGTTTACTTACAAGACTAAAGCATGCAAAAAAGATTTTCCCAAAAACATCTATGCCATGCCCACCACCACCACTTCGCGTGGGGTAAATTGCCAAATTGTCTGACTAACCGCACTTGCATGGAACAAAACAAACAGTAAATAGTACAAATTATGCTGCCTACGAATGCTGTGACCTAATCTAGATCAGATGGCATGTGACAGTGTCCCCCTTTACTTTGGCTAGGTCAGGACATAAGAAAGTAGATGTGTCATAACCTGTTAGCCGTCCATTAATCTTCTAGTATTATTCTAATGAGATAGAGATGTAGCTTATGTATTCAACAGATATTAAAAAAAAAGGGCTTCTTTACTCATGATAGTGTTGATTTCCAACTAGTAAAGTGAACGGTAGCAGCAATAGAAGCAAGCATGTAAGAATGTCAAAAAGTAAGAACAGAAGTAAGAATTTGATTCTGAAAAGTCTGCAACACTGCTAATTATCTATGCTCCTAGGTCCTTGAATTCACTCTTAAGAATTTTCAATTAATTCACATTTTATGGTTGTCTATTCTCTAACTTCAGGCGATTCTCATTTGCTGAACCAAAACTAGAAATTCTTCCAAAGCAACTTTTACCAAACAGTAAGCCAATAACAAGGACACCACTATGAGCCATCCTGCGTTATAAACCAGGACCTGATCTAAAAATAACATACAATTCTAGCAAATGCACAGAAAAGGTTATGGAGCAAAAAGGGAACCACCTATTAGCACAAAATTGTTTGCTATGTAACTAACTTTCAGTTTTGGCCCTCAAATTTGTTGGGAGGTATCACAAAGTTAAAAGGTACTACATCAATACTCCACCACCACTGGCATGTGATGGGGAATGCAATGGCATCTTAGATACGGAATCATCTGCCATGCAATTCAAACATCATTTTTATACTATCAGTTGTGCAGCCCATGCCCTGTAAGAGAGACCAAATATGTCTCCAATTGTTGTCCTCATGACATATGGCATTTAAATTGCATGGTAGAAAATCCAATAGAATACTAACTATAAACATTTCTATGAATAATAGCAGGGAATATAAAAAGTTTTGAGTATGTGCTGGATGATGACTATTAATATGCATCCTTCCTCCAAAAATTTTGGCTGCCACAGGTTAATTCTCCTCATGTTCATTCATCGGAGATCAAGATTAAAATTATCACTAATGTCAATTAAGTTCTCTCCTTTTCTTTCTTGCTCCCTCAGGTATAAGATTTGAGGGGCTAAAGAATAGTTTTTTTTTTTTAGTTTTGTTTTTGGTCCATCTGGTTTTGTGAGAAGAAAAGACACTCCCATGTCGGACGGAGTAAAAATCCCCAAACTTTGTGTGTCAACAACTGCTCTTACTACCGTTTAAGAACAGCGCCCTTTCTTTCATTCTTTTCCTGTTGGGAAACATACAAAGAAACACGCGGAAAATCTCATCAGATCTCGACACTTCTGAATTCTCAACCCGGTCACCCGGAAACAAAAAAAGAAAAGAAAAAAAATAACTGCAAGGAGAGAGAAAAGAGACGAGAAACCAGCGTGTATTTCTCTCATGACATGCTAACTGCAAAAGCAAAAAAGGAAAAAAAACTTGACCAAAATTGGGAGAAGAGACGGATCAAGCAAGCGGCATTAAATTAAGGAGGTGGATTTGAAGCTGATGAGATGGGGGGTGGATCGTACCATCTCGGGCCTGAGGAAGACGGTCTTGCCGAGCACGATGACGGATCCGGACTCGTCGAGCGCGCGCGCGACGGAGGCGCCGGACTCCGCGCCGGCGGCGTCGCAGCAGAGGCGGAGGAACTCGGCGTACGGCACGGTGCCCGCGCCCGGACGCCCGCAGCCTCGCCCGCGCCGCCTCCATCTGCGTCGCCCGCAGCACCTTCCTCGCCTCCTCCACCGTCAGCCCCGCCACCGCCGACGCCGACGCCCGCTCCTCCTCGCCACCGCCGGATGCGGCGCCGGGGGGACGAGGCCGTCGAGGTTGATGCGCGGGAACGCGGCGCCGAGTCGCGGATCCGGTCGGCGAGGGGATGAACCCGCGTCGCTCGGGCGGCACCACCGCGGGCCGGAACGCCGTCTGCCCTGCATGAAGCGGCGGAGCCCGCACGCCGCCGGCGACGCCCGCGACGCCGCCCTCCTCATCAGCGCCGCCGCCATTGCAACCTCTCTCTTCCTCTCTCCTTCACGCAGCTTCGGAAATCGAGGGAAGCAATGGCAACAAAAAATGGGGGGAAGAAGAAATCGAAACGCACCCGGTTCACGCAGCTCGTTTGGTGATTTGTGGGGGAAGACGAAGTGAGGGGGGTGGAGGCTATTTATACGCCCCGCGATTCGGACGCGGCCCGGTCGGTCGGAGTCGGAGTCTGGCCCGGTCGCATCCGGTCGGAAGGTTTGGGTTTTGGATGAGTACGAAAGTTTGTTCGAAATTTTGCCAAATTTTGGCAGGGCCCTTCGTACCGTCGGTGACAACGGACATGTTCACATTACTGCCACTTTTAACATTACCAATTTTTAGAGTAACAAACTAAACATAATTTTACCATTGCTATCCTATCAAATATTGGTGATTCTGGGTTTTTCCTCTTCCCAAAAGCTTTTCCAAATTTGCGTAAGGCTTTAAACCAAAGGGTCCATCATCTCGCTCAATTCGTTGAGGTTCGTACGGTGATATTTTGATTCACACAGGAAACATGGGGAGGTCATGTGTTATACTCCATTGTAGCCAGCAATTTTTGAAAGCCTTTAATTGAGTATTACTAGGGGATTATTACACCTATTTTTCTTGTGTTGATTACTTGCTTTGCATGAAATTTGGTAGTCGTAGTACATTCCAGATAGGCCGGAGCGGAACGTGTTTCTTGCTTGTTTTGCCAGTTATACATGACTTGTATTGCGGTACGTTTTGGCATCGTGTTTTTGTTGGTATAGTACTCCTATATGATTACTGATTTTTTTTTTGGGTATGTTTCCACTTGGAAATAAGAAATTTCCTCATTAAAATTGTCACTATTGAGCCGAGGTGAGGTCATCGTCGTTTGTACGAGCATCCCCACATTAACACGTGTCAGAATTTGTGTTTATCCTTTGTCTAGATGAATTTGGTTCGAGTTTATCATTACATCCTTGTTTATTGATGGTAAGGTCGATTTGAACATAGGAATTTCACACTATTCGTGTTTAAATGAATAATAGATTTTATTTCAAATGCTATAATTTTTCAAAATGTATGATTGAACTAGTTATCCGTGATAGTTTTCTCCAAATTGTTCATTAAATTATTTCGTTCCAAATAAGGCATTTGTAAGAAAAACAGTTCGGTTTTCGGAAAATGTTGAAATTAATCTGTCCTCGTTTTAAACGGGTTCTAATAAGTGGGTAGGTACGTAGCAAAAGGCCGTGAGCTTAAAAAATGTGAAAAGCATATACATATTAATACATATCCTACATAGTCCAAAAGAAGCTTTGGATTAAAAATATATGCACTTAGATAAGTATGGATTGGATCACCAGCTCCCGATGACGATGAAGTGTAGGGAATATTTCGTAAAATTATGTTGCTTCTTGCAGGGCGCATGAAGAGTCTCAGCCACACATGACACAACTACACGATGAAAAAGAAAAGTCCAACAAAAAAAAAAGATTTGAGCATGAGCACACCTTACGCATATACAAATCCAAAAACATCCGGACGCGCGATTGCATGAATCAAAACTTCACATATATACACACTATAAAAAAAAGTGCCGTGCGTTGCAATGGGTAAATGTTATTTTAATCTTATTTTTTATACGGTTTAGCTAATAAAGTAAAATTCACTTTGGAGATTTGCTTAGATAAGTTAGCATGCGAGTTTTTCTAAAGAGATTTCTCATACGACTCTATCTATATTTCAAAAAGCGAACAAACTTAATATCCGACTCAAATACAAATGCGTAATTTCAAAAACGAATAAAATTAAAAACCGATTCAAACACGGATGACGTACCAGAGTGCCAGTAACAATATTTTTAATTTTTATAACAGTAGAGATAGATATATCACTTTATGCCACGAGTTAACTCAATGTGAACTTGTCTATAGGCCGGGCTGTGTCCTAGTTGCTGCGGCACAGTGCTGGCTGCTTTTTAGCCTCATTTAGCCTTATCGAACAGTATTATATTGTTCTAAAAAAAGAACAGTATTATTTTTGTAAAACATATTTTTCTTAATAAAATGGATATATTCATTCTAGAAACCTGACATTAACACTCTGATCTTGCAAATAAAAGGGAAAATATTATACCACTCGATGATTTCATTCGATATGTCTAGATCATAATTAATTGCCAAGATTGATCGTGATTATATACAAAATACACAATTATAATCATAAGATAGAAATATAAATCGCGTATTAAATCAAATACAGTTCGATCTGCTCCACACAATTACACAGGAAATCTAGTTTGTCACTGCTCCGAGCTTTATTATTATCAACTGTCACGCAGTTGCGTGAATCGATTCTTTTGTTCCGATCAGCATATGTGATCGAGGCATCAATCCTGGTCATATCATTTTATCGAGCAAGTACGTAAGATCAACAGGGAGATCTCGACACAACTCATTCTCACCCGTGCAATGCTTTAGAAGAATATGTAAGCCTCTATTATAGCCGAAGTGTCTGGCACGCAAAAGCTGGACATCTTTGGTGTGTGCGTAGTACTAACAAGACATGCATGCACCAACTCCCATCTATCCATGTAATTCTTCCAAAAAGGCTCAAAAAGATATATTTGTGAGGCACAGCTCGTGCCGGTGTTATCTCCAGCTTTGAATCGTGTTCCACATACCAGTAAGGAATATAATATATATATATATCAAGATTAAAAACAAGTCAAAATAATTTATAAGTCATTTTTAATAGTAGAGTTTCCAAGCATACCTCTATCTATAAGGGACCACTTGAATGCGTTTTCTAGTGCATGCCGATTTACCATCAAACACACCGTATGTACTTAGTATGCCTTTGCTATCTCCCAAATTAACAAACACCCATATTAAATCTAGTATTTCTTTTTTTTCCTAAAATATAACTCATACTAAGATACACCGTATATGTGATTATGTGTACTACTATCTATATACTATATTATTATATATTGTAGAATGGATGTAGTATTCATACATGTTGACAAGTTCACTTGAGGAGTCTTGCCATTTTAACTATGCTTAGGCCTTGTTTAGTTTGCGAAAAAAAAATTTTGGGTGTTACATTGGACGTTTGACCGGATGTCAGAAGGGGTTTTCGGACACGAATGAAAAAACTAATTTCATAACTCGCGTGGAACCGCGAGACAAATTTATTAAGCCTAATTAATCCATTATTAGCACATGCATGTTACTGTAGCACTTATAACTAATCATAGATAAATTAGGCTCAAAAGATTCGTCTCGCGATTTCCATTTAAATTGTGCAATTAGTTTTTTATTTTATCTATATTTAATGCTCTATGTATGCATTCGAAGATTCGATGGGATGTTTTTAGGAAAATAAATTTGAAAACTAAATAAAGCCTTAATTCTGAAGGGATGACTGTTCAAATTTCCCCCAAAACAAGAAAAGTGACTGCTACATCGTTCCAGAAAGTTCTTTTGGGTCGAGTTGTCTAAAAACAGAGCACGTCCAGGTCCATCACGGATCCATCAAACTAGCCGTGTGATATTGAACCTGCCTCTTCATTTCTTGTGGAGTGAAGTACTAAGATTATCCTCTCTCTTCTTTTTTTTTTTGACACAATCCAAAGCTCAAGCTCATCCACGAGATCGTTCACCGTTCACCCAAGGTGACACCCCGCTGTACGCGCGGCCGCGTACGTGTCCGCCTCGCCCGCCGCACAGCTCAACACCGCCTCGCAGCTAGCTATACACGCTCGCTCGCTCGTCGTCAACCGCGTGACCGGCCCCGACTTGTCAACTCGTCGACACCGCGACGCACGCACTCTCCCACCTTCCCTCCCTCCCGCTGACCCCGCACCGAGTCGCGGCTGCACCGGGCAGCGACTCCCCCCGTACGCCCACCGCTTCGCGCAGCGCAGGTGTCGCGCAGCGCGGCATCCGCGCCCGCGCCCCGCGCCCCACGCGCAACACGTACTACGTACGTCTCCCCGCGCGCGCGGGGATGGAGGAGAGCGAGCGCGAGACGCTCGTGACCGACCGACCCGGCGCCGTAGCGCGGGCGCCTCCTCCTCCCCAAAAAGTCAGACGCATGGGTGGAGAGGGTGATGGGCATGGGGCGGGGCGGACGCGGCAGGCCGTCGGCGCGCGGTAAGACGTCGCGGTCGCCACATTTGACTGGCCCGCGGCCGCGGAACAACGGGAGGAGGCCAGGGCCACACACGAGCACGAGGAAAAGGTTTCGTGGTGCCTGGTGCGAGTGTGACCTCCCCTGGTTGGCGATGCGTACGTGACGCTGTTGCGGCTGCACCGTAGTACGCGTCAACAGCAAAGCGCACCGCTTGATCTGCACGCACGCACGGCCTCCCCCCGCTCGCCGAAACCGGACAGCTCGGGTTTTCAACCGACTCGTGAACGTTTCAACCGCGGGTTATCTGACCTGCAGTGTCATGCCTGCCTGGTGCTGCGTGCCTGCGTTTCAGGCTTTCAGCCACGGGTTGATTTGATGGCTCGGCGGCAGGGCCACCGGCTGATAGCCTGGGACTCACAGCGACCTGGATTTTTCGCCTTCAGTTCAATTTAAAAACTTATTCTACGTAGATCTTTAAAAATAATTATTTTAAAAATTAATCATTTTCGTGGCACCACATTGGCGTCGTGTGACGTTGACACCGTCCCCCTCGTCCATCGGTGAAAGCTAAGTCGCTAATTTGAAGTAGAACGGCACCAAAATCATTCGCGTCGACGATCTAATTGTAAAAGAATTTAAAAAAGATCTATTTGTAATAAAAATATATATACAAATATGTCATCGGCGCCAGTGTCACTGACAACGAGAACCTATTTGTAAATACTTTTTATTATAAATAGATCATTTTTTAAAAAATACAAATTTATCATCGACACTAATGATATTAGTGCTATCCCCTTTCACATTAGTGATTTATTATCTTTTATTGGAGGATGAGGAGGATGAAGCTAACGTCATTGGTGTTACGTTGGACCACGGTGCCAGTGACATTGACGTCGTAAAAAGTAATAAGTTTTCTGAAAGATCAAAAGATGAAAAATTCAGCGCAGAGACCATTACGCTTTTCTCGTCTCGTGAATCTGGAAAGTTCAGCTTTCTCCGATGGATTTGGAATATGTTTTGTTTTTTCAGAATTTCTGAATGCCCGGCTTTTCTGTATCAACACAAGCTTGGAATGTGAATAACTGAATCTGGATGCTAGCTGGCTAGAGCGACGAAAACGTCTAGGTGTCAACTGAATGTTAGTTTTCATTTTACATACAGAATTACACAGGCAGGATAGATACACATTCTAAAAACACACACTTCTCTTAACTTTTTGCTCGAGAAAACGGCTTGGTTTGTGCCACAGCGCAATAACTTCCAACTGTATTTTTACGGTTACCCTGTTCCTGCAATTTTTTTTTACAATTGCACGGTAGATGCATACGTCCACACACCACTACATATGACAGTAACATATTTACACCTCACGTATGCATCTTGTGATCAACGGCACATCATGATCCCACTAAAATCATATTGAAGGCCTATTTACATATGCATTTCAATTCCGCTGATAAACACTACACTACTCTCTAGCCAGCTAAAAATGTGCCCAAAATATGTTTCTTCATATAGATTCAGCATTCATGAATCCCAAACCGATCGAAGTGAAACACCGTGTTTTCGAGGAAGAGCACTCCCGACATGTCGGTTGGGCTTTGCCGGCTGGTAGATGCAAACAAAAATACCATACGAAATCATGGGAAGGACAGGCTAAAACAAAAAAGAAAAGAAAAAAAAACAATGGAGATTTTGGATTGTGTGGTTGTATAGCTGATGTATACTAGTACTCCCTCCGTCCAGAAAAAGGCAAACCCTGGTTTCCGTGTCCAACTTTGACTGTCCGTCTTATATAAATTTTTTTTATAATTCGTATTTTCATTGTTGTTAGATGATAAAATATGATTAATATTTTATGCGTGACTTGTCTTTTTAATTTTTTTCATAATTTTTTCAAATAAGACGGACGGTCAAACGTTGGGCACGGAAACCAGGGTTTGTCTTTTTTGGAACGGAGGGAGTATAGTATATGCTGGCTTGATTTGATGGGAAGATTCCTTGTAAGATCTGTCATCTGTGTAACCTTGTTGCCATTTTATTTCCTCAGTGGAAAATGGAATATTCCTTGTCTCATGGATATGCCCTGTGGTAAAAGCTTCATGAGAGAGTGTGTTTAGCGGTGGACATCTTAGGGTGTGTTTGAGGAGAAGGGGATTGAGGAGATTGGGGAGATTGGGAAGATACGCAAAACGAGGTGAGCCATTAGCGTATGATTAGTTGAGTATTAACTATTTTAAATTTTAAAAATGGATTAATATGATTTTTTAAAGCAACTTTCTTATAGAATTTTTTTGCAAAAAACGCACCGTTTAGTAGTTTGGGAAGCGTGCGC
>CM020178.1:3564752-3594164 GCA_009805545.1 Oryza longistaminata
AGTGGTCTTAGGTACACATCGATGTCGTTACCAGGTTGCTTGGGGCCTTGAATAATAATCGGCATCATTATGTACTTCCTCTTCATGCATAGCCTGGGGGAGGTTGTAGATACACATCGTAACGGGCCAAGTGCTATGGCCGCTGCTCATCTCTCCGAAAGGATTCATGCCATCCGTACTCAAACCAAACCTTATGTTTCGTGCGTCCTTTCCAAATTCTTTAAATTTTCTGTCTATGTTTCGCCACTGCGAACCATCGGCGGGGGGTCTCAGCATCCCGTCCTGTTGATGCTCTTCAGCGTGCCATCGCAACATTCTATCATTCCCCTTGTTCCTGAAC
Organism: Oryza longistaminata; assembly: GCA_009805545.1. Classification (NCBI taxonomy): domain Eukaryota; kingdom Viridiplantae; phylum Streptophyta; class Magnoliopsida; order Poales; family Poaceae; genus Oryza; species Oryza longistaminata. The sequence goes on from CM020178.1 coordinate 3,565,093, forward strand.
AAACGCCTTAGCCGTGGTATTATAGGGAAATACCACATCACCTTAGCAGGAATTCTCTTCTTTGTTAGCTGCCCGTCAACTTCTCCTGGATCGTCCCGTCTAATCTTGTATCGTAGTGCTTTGCAAACATGGCATGCTTCTAGGTTCTCATACTCCTCACCGCGATATAGGATATAATCGTTCGGACATGCGTGAATCTTATGAACTTCCAGTCCTAGCGGGCAGACTATCTTCTTAGCCTCGTACGTTGTCTCGGGCAATTTGTTTCCCCCTGGAAGAATGTTCTTGACGAGTTTCAATAAATCGCCAAATGCCTTGTCACTAACCCCATTTTTTTGCCTTCCATTGCAAGAACTCCAGAGTGGTATCCAACTTTTTGTGCCCCTGCTCGCAACCTGGGTACAACGAAGTTCTGTGGTCCTCCAACATCTTGTCCAATTTATGGGCCTCTTTTTCACTTTCGCAGTCCTCCCTGGTGTCCTGCAACATCTGACCAAGATCATCCGCAACGTTGTTACCATCAGCATCCCTTTCCTCCTCGCCCGTTTGATTTCCTTCAAATCCAACATACTGAGCAAAGTTCGGAATATTGTCGTCTTCCACTTCATCTTCTTCCATTTCAACACCTTGCTCTCCGTGTGATGTCCAACAATTATAGCTTGGCATGAACCCCGAATTAAACAAGTGGAAATGAATAGTCCTGGATGCAGAATACTCGTTCTGATTCTTACACTTATTGCATGGACAACAAATAAAACCCCTTTGCCTGTTAGCTTCGGCCACTCTCAAAAAATAGTGCACGCCGTCAATAAACTCTTTGGACCGCCGGTCAGCGTACATCCATTGCCGATCCATCTACATGAGTCAAAAAAAACCGTACACAAATAATTATTCTTACAATAATGACAGTCATACAATAATTATAAGATATCTTTATTCATACAAAAATCATAAAATATTACACCAAATAATTCTTAAAAACTATTTGTAAAGTTTTAAACTAATTTTAATGTGTTTTACTTCTTTTAATTTTCATTTTAGTTTGTTTTCTATTATTTAAGATTAACTTTCACTAGAGTTTTCCTTCTCAACTATTTTATAAAACCTTGTTTAGCAAATGAACTAAATTTCTATATATTCTTTCTTCCCCACACACATTTTCTCTCTCATCAACTTACAACTAAATTTTGGAGACAACAAAAGTGTGCAAAACATAGGTGCAAATGTAGTATGACAAAAAAAAACATTGGAGGATGAAGTTGCAAACCTTTTAGGCACCTCCGATTTGTATGTAATCACCAAAATAAATTCAATAGAAATTTTGGCATGACCTCCCCTCTTTTTTGAAGAAATTTTGAAGCTTGCTCGGGCAGCTGGAGAAGGAAGAAGACATATATATAGGGGTGGGACTTTAGTCATCACCGGGATCTTTACTAAAGTTACGATCTTTAGTCCCGGTTGGTAAAGATCCTGGGGGGGCCTGACATGCCCTGACAGCATTCGAACCGGGACTAAAGATCAAATATGCCCGTTACCCTTTTGAACCCGGTTTTTATTGCATCCGGGACTATTGTGGAAATCGGCCGACCGACGAAAGATGGTTTCTCCACCAGTGTTTCTAGATACTCTCATCACGGAAAAATTGGCTTATTGCTCTTCTAACCGGTGTGGCAGCCACGTAGATAATTCAATTTTCTCGATGGGATTACACCGTTTCGCCACTTCCAGCAAGTGTGGGGGAGGGTGCAAATTAACGTGCCGTTGCCGTGTCATATGGACCCACCTGTCACATGATCACTGTGCTGGACACTGATGTCTCTAGAGTCTAGAGTCTAGAGTCTATAGGCAGGTGGTGGCAATCTTTTTTTTTCATTTGTTTTTTTTTTTTTGGGTGTGGCGTGACAATGCCCACGAGATTTTGTTAATGGGAAGATGGGGTGATGATATCATACCACTAGCCTTTTGTCACTAAGTCCTTCCACTGAATGGGGAGAAGTTGCTGATGAAACAGACAAAGATGAGACTAATGAGACATCGTAGTCAATTTCTTTCCAACTCAACCGCACATATCTATTGCCTGGCGTTGGAGTCGAGGACATGAGGATTGAGATATCATCTATAGTACTATATGTGCAGCGTATCCTATATACCTATACAAATTATCCCCACTACTATAATTCTCTGCTTCATGGTGCTTCCACGTCATCTCTTTCCCCTATCCGTTCGATCCAATCGAGCGATCAACCGTTGCACGGATCGACCTATCCACCCGCATGGTCGCACTCGCACCGCATCGGCTCCCTCTCCTGCATCACGCCATGCCGCCCCACCAGCGCCGCATCCTCTCCATGTCCCACATCACGCTTCGCCGACCTCACCGCATCGCTCTCGCCGTGCCGCATCCTCTCCTTCTCCTGGATCGCGCCCGTCCCCACTGCATCGTGCTCCCTCTCCACGCCTCCCTTCCCCTCGCCTGACTGCTCTGCTCCCTCTTCGTGACCCTATAGCCTTCGTGCGCGCAAAATCAGGAAAACGGCATAGACGCCTCAACTGCTCCTTGATGGCTACCGTGATGACGCATTTAAATCTGAGTGCTATGCCCATCACAGGTATCGTGAATCTATATAACTGGTATCCATCGGTTGATCATCAGGTCTGGTGGTTTAGTAGCCCATGAATACCGGACTCCCCCTTTGCTATGTAACTAATTGTTGCAGCACACTAGCCAATTTGTTCTTTTGATTATAAAAAGTAGCTGGATTAGCCAATCTCCATCTTGATTAGGGATTATTGGACGCAAACGGCCTCAGCTAATTCATCCTCCAGCGACGGTGTTGCATTGCACACACCAGCGACGGTGTTTCCTATCATCCTGGCCTGCATCATTTTTTTCTGTTCCCAATTGGATCAGGTACATTCTTCTTTTCCCTTATTCTCCCCTATTGAGTTTATTGGTTCACCAAATTAAAACATGTGTCTTTTGGATGAGTTCAACGGCTGTACTCATTTTTTCCCATTTACTGTAAAAAAGAAATGTCCCAGGTGTTTGTCTTCAGTCTGCCAGCCAAGATTTAATATCAGGGTTCCCCCCTTCCTTTAGATGAAGATCATATACTTTTTTGCTGATGGATTTTATGCTGCATGTTCTCACCTAATTAGAATGTAAATTTTGGTCACTAATTTCTATCTTAAATCATATTTAAGCTATGGTATGATTCGGAAGAGATTCAGTTTCTTCTTCCGAGACATTGATTTGTAGAAATTCCAGGCTGTACCCCTCAAATTAGCTTATTTCTTATACTACAATATTATTTATTTCTAACAAATAATATATTACCACTCTTGAAATAATTGTGCAACTGATCCGTACTTAGTTTGAAGCAGAGCACAGTGAACAGTGGCCGTTACACAGCACATACTACTCAACTTTCATGATCACATCAGAAGGTTAGTATTTTAACTATTTTCAACATTTGTAGTCAATAAAATTCATTTTCTATAATTGATCAAATAAGATTGTGCTTTGTTAGGAAAATACTTGGACCTATTCAACCAACTCATTTTTCTATGATCGGTCTACTAATAAGATTAAGGTCAGTTGGAAAATACTTGGATCTATTCGACTAATGAAATGTGTAAAATATGATGATGAAATGTTTTCATAAAAGTAATGTTTTTCATATACACTATTTCTATTTGTGATGGATCAAATGTTCTCTTTTCTTTGTATGCACAATGTCCCGCTGCAACGCGCAGGGTACCTTCTAGTATCACTTATATATAAGTTCAATGTAAGTTAAGACCTATATATCAGTCACACCTGTTACACATATAGTACTTTCTCCATTTCATAATATAACGATCCGGACATACCGAGGCATGTACATATTCATCGTACTATGTAGCATCCCATTCGATTTTAGATTGTCATATTATGGATGGAGACTGAAGAGAGTAATACTACGGATGATGCGTGTCCATGTTATACACACTGTATTATTTATTAAGTGATTCTTGAATTATGGCTTGTTTCAATAGATGGAGCAATTCTTTCGAACAGTAGTACTCTAGTGGGACGATTGAATTGAAATCCATGTCCGAAATTTTCTTCTTGAGCAATCAACGGAAGGCTGAGAAGAACCCCTGCTTATCATCGATTCTGTGGTACTCACACAGTGGATAAACAGGCGTTGTTAGAGGTTTTTTCTCCAAATTAAGGTCAGAAGATGTCCAAACAATCCCTTAAAAAAATGATAAAATGAAAATGGCCAATCAGTAAGGTGTCCATGTGTTGAGCTCCTTGCTGGGAATCTTATAATTTCGGTGCAAGTACAGAACCAACTCAACAGATTTGTATACGATGACGCTGAGATTCGTTAACATGCCAAGATTCTGATTCTCTTTAGGCAGCGAGCTTAGCAATTGTACTCATATATAGGCGAAGAGATTCCTTTCAGATTCTTGCTCTTGCTTAAGCCAACTAAACACGTACCCAATGGAGAAATGCCTCAACGAGTCAGTCGAAAGCGATCAACGGAGAAACCACACACTATCAGCTATACATATCAACGCATGGTGATCATGTAACTATCACCAAAAGAGCCAAAGAAACGGCCTTTGTTTTCTTTACCCTTTTTCCAGAGATAATTCGCCATAGATCACTCGGCGACAGCGAAAAACGATGTCCATGAATGTGTGAGTTTTCCTCTGAAATTTCTTCATGTACATGCGGCGCCGGCCTCTGCACGAGTGAAGAAGGGCAGCAAAAAGAACAACTCATTCAGGATGTGATGCCACATGGTGTTGATGGGAAGAATATGGGTGATTAGTCGCTGACTGGACGGACAGACCGCTTTGTCAACAACAAATCAACCAAAAGCTTCACATGGCTTTGAATCGAAGCGGACCATGGCGTAGGGAGAGAAAACAAAGAACTTAAACCCGCGTGGCCTCATGTATCATGCATGATTGTTACAAAAATGATCTTAAGAAAAAAAAAACTACTAAAAACAATGACATATGTTGTCAAGAGCAACCACCATCATGTAAAAAGACGACAGCTACTTCTAAGAGGAGTTGCAAACGTATGTTTTGGCAAGGAGCTAGGATTGATGGAAAAAAAAATCAATCAATCAATCAAACAAGCTGAAGATTCAGGTTTGCATACCAGATTGCTTGCAATTTCAAAATCAAGTCTGAACAGCTCTGCAAGATGGTAATTATGTTAATATGAAACGCCTTTTGTTGTTTACTATCTTCTCATTAAAATATAATGCATTAACTAAAGGTCAGAACCTAAAGAGTGGCAATAAGATAGCAATACAAAACAATACATACATAACTTACAGATTAATATAAGAGTAAAATACTGCCAGCATTCATTTCATATTGCAATCTGATGTCAGCGGTTCACTGCTGCTGACATTTAAAATTTTCTTTCAATCATAGCAAGTTCTCCAGAAATGATATGAATCATGATTCTTCTCAACCCAGAAAACGCTAAATTTATTGTCATTTAGCCTAATCATTAGTTCAAGCTCAACTTGAGTGATGTGTGCCAAGGAAAATCAGGCATCTCATGAAAGCAAAAGGCAAAATGGCCAAATGCTAAACATCGCGGATCCTACCACTATTGCATAATTTCAAATAACCATACGAGAAGACAAATCCACACAGCACCAAGACGCCATGACATGCATAGAAGAACGCAAGTTCCTATATAAGCAGTTATGTAGCGATCTATAGACAAATACTCAAATCCATGAGCCAGTTGGTTTGCACTTGCTTGCCACAAGGACAATGAAAGAAATTGGTCAGTAATACGCGTTATGCAATCCTACGTACCTAGTGGACTTCTCCAGCAAGGATCTTATCTGTTTCTTCATCAGCCTCGATGCCATCTTTTTTCATACGATCAAGCAAGTCTGACGCTGGTTCTCCTGCATTGACATATGTCTTCAGTAACCCATGGTAAACATCCCTTGTCAGAGGAACCAATCTCTGTAATAAGCTTGCCATCTCCTCAGCTGCTTCTACATTCTTTTGCTCCGCGAAATAGTTTATGCTCATCAGCACATTTGCCAGGTCAGGTTTCCATTCATTACTTGCAGAAGCAAGTGCCTTCTTTGTGAGATCTGCCGCCTTCGATGCCTGACCAACCTTGAAATATCCACCAGCCAACTTATACCAAGTATTGGAAAAAGGTGTCCTCCCTTTCTTGATGAATTGATCAACAAGAGCTTCTGCCTTCTCCATAAGACCTTCTTTGCAGTAAGCAGTAAGCAGTATGTTGATTAATCGGGAATCATGGTAAACATGCTTACTTTCCCACTCTTCATATGCTTTCTCAGCCCCAACAATGTCATTCATCTTAAGTAGGACACTTATCCTGCACATGTACATTGTGTTGCATGCCGATGCCGGAACTTTGGATCTATAGACATCCCAGATACGGTCCACCTCACTGTCCATCTGTAGATCGGCATACATGGTTAGCAAAAACCCATAAGCGACCCTACCATCCTTCCTCGCAGTAATCCTCTTTTCTGATTCTTGAAAAGCCTGCAAGGCCCTTTCTTGCATCCCAGCTTTCATGAAAACCTTGCCTACAATGGCAAATGAGTGCCAACTCATAAGATTATTACACGATGCCTTCTCGAGAACCTTTTCAATCGCCTCAACATCTTCCACATCCGCGTATGCTGACACCAGATTGTCAATAGTGAAAATATCAGGCACAATACCACCCTCTTCCATAGCCTTATACATGGAGTGCACCCTCTCAACCTGCCCGATTTGCGAATAAAGATTCATCATCGCATTGTAAGCATAAGAATTGGCCATCCCCATGCCCCGCATCTTCTCGAAGAGCTCCTCCGCCTTCTCGACGCGCTCGGCCTCCACGTAGCATCTCAGAAGGGAGCCGTAGCACTGCAGTTCCCTCAGCTGATTCGGCATGGCGTCGAAGTACTCCACGGCCTTGTCGAGGCCATGGACCTTGCTGATCAGCTCCAGCCGGTACGCGACGTCGCCGGGGGATAGGTGGAGGTGCCGCCGCTCGGTCATCCACATGGAAAGCTAAAAAAAAAAAAACACCACCAAATTGCATGATCAGATGCGGCGATGGGGGTGGGCATCAAGGATGAGGAGTTCGTCGCGCACCTCGAGCGCCTGGGAGAAGCGGCGGCGACGGCGCAGGTACTTGACGAGGGACTGGAGCTCGGGCTTCGAGACGGGGCGTTCCTCGGCGAGCCACCACTGCTCTAGGACGGGGGCCAGCGGGATGCGCGGGTCGGCGGCCGCGACCCGCCGGAAGAGGGAGTCCTCCCCCTGAAGGCGCGGCGGCGGAGGAGGAGGAGGTGGAGGTGGAGGCGAGGGGGAGACGGTCTCCTCGGCGGACACGGAGAGACCGCGGCGGCGGAGGAGGAGGAGGCCTCCACGGAGGTGGAGGAGGAGTCCCCGCCGGTGCAGCAGCATGGTGGTCGCCGCCGGCGATCGCGCGGCGGCGGAGGCGAGGGTTTTGGGGGGAGGAAGGAGAGAGTGGACCGAAATGGGCGTCTCGTGATGTGTAAAGAATGGGCTGAAGATTCGCAGAAGTAGATCAGCATGGCCCATTCCACAGTCCTGTTTCGGCCCAATATTTATGGGCCATACGTGGATCACGCTAGCGTTTTGGCCCATATTAAATGGGCTTGGAACAGGCCGCATTGTATGACAATCCCATTTTGGCCCAAATAAAATGGGCCAAACGTGAACCGTTATAACGTTCCGGACCAACTTATAAAGAAACAGTACAATTTTTGCTTAGACAGAGCCGAACGAACAGCACGTACATTCTTTTATCTTTAGAATTTTTTTTTTATCACAATGCCACTACGAACCATCAGAATCAAATGTCATTCTGCCACTGAAAAGATAAAGGGTAATTTGCTATAGTGACACTGGAATGAACCACCGTGACAACTCATCCACCATTTGCAGCAGCAACGGGTTCCCAATCGATCTCGAGACCGTGGCGAGCAGGACATGGATCTGGTTTAGCTCACCGCCGAGCTCATCCGTGAGGCCACGAGGAGCATGGTTTACAAAACCATGTGATTATTACGTATGAAGGAGTGATGACCGCCGGCCCACCACCGGAGTCCAAGAAACGGAGGATCGCTGGCGAACTCGATTGCCTCGAGGTGCACGCGTGTTTTTTCTCCCATTGCAACGCACACGAGTACTCCCTCCGGTTTCATTTTAATTGACGTTTTAGACAACGACACGATTTACAAGATATACCTTTGACCTTATTTTTCTATTATAATATATACAATAAATAAATGCATGTTTACTTTTATTATAGTGTTTTGAAAGACAAATCTATATATGTTTTTCTAGTTTCTTTAAACTAAATATTTTTAAAGTTATTGTTGGTCAAAGTTATAAAAGTTTAACCTCAGCCTTGTCCAAAACGTCAATTATTATAAAACCAGAGGGAGTAACAAGTAAAACAATATGGGAAACTATTTTCATCCCTCGAGGGGATATCCCCTCGTTTGCGTCAAGGGATATCCCTCGTTGTTTGCGTGTCACTCAAATGGTTATGAAAAAAATTGAAAAAAATTTGAGAAGATGTATTAATATGTGATATATCACTCTACAAGCATGCAAGTTCAAATTCAACTTATACATCTCGCAATGAAAAAAACAAATTTGACTATGCAGAAGTTGAATTTGAACTTGCATGCTTGTGGAGTGATATATCACATGTTAATATATCTTCTTAATTTTTTTCATAACTATTTGGGTGACATGTAAACAACGAGGGGATATCCCCTCGAGAGATGAAAATCCACTCCCTCAGTATTCATATTAAAAAAATCTTCATCGGATATCAGCGCTGCTGCCATTTAAATTTTTTTCTTTCTAACTTGTCAAGTCCTTCCGAAAATGATATGTACCATGATTCTATTTCTACCCAGCAGACTCTCAACTGAACTGAATTGACATTTAGATTGATCATTCATTCAAGCTAATGATGGGTGATGCGTGACAAGGAAAACCAGGCCTTCCATGAAAACAAAATGAAAAATGCTAAACATCTCAGATCCTAACACTACTGCATAATTTCACATAACCACACTGCAAAGACATATCCGCACAGCACAATGACACCATCGCATGCATAGAAGAATGGCCAGTTCCTGTATAAGCAGTTGTATAGTGGTTTATAATCAAATACTCAAATCCACGGGCAAGTGGGTTTGCACTTGCTTGCCCCAGAAACAAGAAAAAGGATACAAAATAAGCAACCAAAAGGAATTGGTCAGTGATATGTTTTATTCAATCCTGCGTACCTAGTGGACTTCTCCGGCAAGGATTTTCTCTGTTTCCTCATCAGCCTCCATACCATCTTTTTTCATACGATCAAGCAAGTCTAACACTGGTTTTCCTGCATTGACATATGTCTTCAGTAACCCATGGTAAATGTCCCTTGTTGGAGTAACCAATCTCTGTAATAAGCTTGTCATCTCCTCAGCTGCTTTGACATTCTTTTGCTCCGCGAAATAGTTCAGGCTCATCAGCACATTCGTCAGGTCAGGTGTCCATTCATTACTAGCAGAAGCAAGTGCCTTCTTTGTGAGATCTGCTGCCTTCGACGCCTGACCAACCTTGAAATATCCACCAGCCAACTTATACCAAGTATTGCCAAAAGGCGTCCTCCCTTTCTTGACGAATTGATCTACAAGAGCTTCTGCCTTCTCCATAAGACCTTCTTTGCAGTAAGCAGTGAGCAGTAAGTTGATTAACCGGGAATCATGGTAAACATGCTTACTTTCCCACTCTTCATATGCTTTCTCAGCCCCAACCATGTCATTCATCTTAAGTAGGACACTTATCCTGCACATGTACATTGAGTTGCATGCCGATGCCGGCACTTTGGATCTGTAGACATCCCAGATTCGGTCCACCTCACTATTCATCCCTAGATCGGCATACATGGTGAGCAAAAACCCATATGCGACCCTATTACTCTTCTTAGCAATCTTCTTCTCTGATTCTTGAAAAGCCTGCAAGGCCCTCTCTTCCATCCCAGATTGCATGAGAACCTTGCCTATAGTGGCGTAAGAGTGCCAGGTCATAAGATCATTGCACGAATTGGCCTTCTCGAGAACCTTTTCAATCGCCTCAATATCTTCAGCAACCACGTACGCTGCCACCAGAGTATCAGTAGTGAATACATCAGCAACAATACCACTCTCTTCCATAGCCTGATGCATGGAGTGCACCCTCTCAACCTGCCCATCCTGCAAATAAAGCCTCATCATCACATTGTAAGCGTAAGAACTGGCCATCCCCATGCCCTGCATCTTCTCGAAGAGCTCCTCCGCCTTCTCCACGCACTTGGCCTCGGCGTAGCATTTGAGCAGCGAGCCATAGCACTGCTGTTGCTTCAGCTGATCCGGCATGCTGTCGAAGTACTCCACGGCCCTGTCTAGGCCATGGACCTTGGTGATCGATAAAAACGAAAGAGAAGAAGAGAAAAAGGGAAAGAGAAGAAGATTGTTGACTAGACCCCACATTTTTTTCTCACATACATGTGAGTCCACGTATTTATTTTTTTATTTTTTGCTAACTAGGATGCCACGTTGAGTCGATATTGCAATGGGACCTCCTTTGAATAGTTTGAAGTGAGTTTAGGGGGTACACATTTCTGGTTTTGTAGTTAAGGGACCTCAAAAAATCACGTTGTTAAGTTGAGGGACCTGAAGTGAACTTATTCCTTCTCGTGAATACAATGCAGTCGAGAAAAAAAAAAGAAAAAACGATATAGACTCGGTCATTGGTTGACCAATTATTGATAACTAGATGAAACCCGACATATTGGTACGGGAGTTTTATATGATAATAGTAATAACATGCAGATAGCTACACGGTATAACTTTATATGATTTTCATCTGTGATCAACCATGGGAAAAAATATAAACAATTAAAATAATGTGGTTTCTACAATTTAAATCATAGATAAATATATTATTCGGAAGCAAAACTAAAGTGATATGTCTCAATGACAGAAGGAAAATAAAAATAAAAGAGACGATATAGATTAATCATTCAAAGACAAAACAAATATGATGTGACTTCCTGAGAGAAGGAAAGGAGGGACATAATTTCGACCATAGATCAATCATCCAAGAGCTAGAAACAATTAAGGTGATATGGCTCAAGGAGATAAGAGAGAAATAGCATTCACTATACTTAGTGGGGATGACCTTTATAGATATATAGGATACGTTAAATGACGTATTAACGATAAAAAATAATTTATAGTTAAAAACTTTTATACACATGAATGCTGCAAAAAGGGAGCTATAATGATAAAACCTTAAAATCAATTGGAAAATTACGAAAATTAAGTTTTAATATTTCAATTTTGGCATCAGCTATATAGTAAAAGATGTGGCCTCTGTTCGGACAGCCCGGTTCCCAACTTTAATAGTGCGCACAGAAAATAGAGCGGTCTATTAGCGCATGATTAATTAAGTATTATTTAATATTTTTTAAAAAATAGATTAATTTAATTTTTTAAGCAACTTTCATATATAAACTTTTTTTTAAAAACACATCGTTTAGCTGTTTGAAAAGCGTGCGTATAGAAAACGAGTGAGAGGGGTTGAGAAGAGGGGGTGCCAAACACAGCCTCAAGAGGGGGTGCCGAACACAGCCTCCCTTATATCTGGTTTTGCGATTATGATGTTTTTTATCTCGCAGACAAGTTGAGGGACCTTCGGTGTACTTTTTCCTAATTTTGCAAAGCCTAGCTGCGGTAGCAGCGGATCTGTAAGGCCCATCTAGCCCAATCAAATATAGCCCGCACGTGAACCACAATCCCGTTCCGGCCCAATTTATATGGCGACTTATGGGTGGCCCGTATAAAACCTCAAAATCAACTCCAAAATTACCAAAATTAAGTTTTAAGATTTAAATTTCGGCATACGTTATATAGTATACACGTTATGTAGTAAAAGACGTGGCACGTACGCAAAATGCTGTTTATCTCAGAGTTCACTGTAAAATCGCCAATGACATCAGTTTATCACAGACATGCACAAATTATGCTGTTTATCTCAGACTTCACTGTAAAATCGCCAATGACATCCGTTTATCACAGTTTATCAAGGCAGAGCGAAAGAGAGGCGGCAAAATGAACTGGTAATATAGCCGTACTGAACAGGTCGTCTAGTTATTAGCCGTACTGAACAGGTCGTCTTAGTTATTCTTCTGCAGATGTCACAGTTAAAAGCGATGTGGCACAGGCATATATCTATCTAAGTTTGAAATACGGATCTACGAATACAAGAAAATGCCATCAATAGAGCAAACTCGATGGTCGACGGATGGTAGAAACACCAGGAAGAGGAAGATGCGGATACGACGGTAAATTTTCCTCACTCCGAAAGCGTGGACTTCAGCTCTCCACTCTTCTCCAGCTCAAGAACGATGTCACAGCCTCCAATCAGTTCTGATTTGTAGTACAGCTGAGGGAACGTGGGCCAGTTGGAGTACGTCTTCAAGCCTTGCCTAACCTCCTCGTCGGATAGGATGTCGAACGCTCCGAAGCTGACTCCTGCTTGCTTCAGTGCATTCACAACCTTCGAACTGAAGCCACAGCGGGGGGCATCTGGGGTGCCCTTCATGAAGAGCATCACTGGGGCAGAGGAAATCAGGGCCTTCAGGCGGTCTTCTAGACTTTCTTTCGCAACGATCCCTATCTCAGATAGAACCTTCTTAAGCTCCCCACTCTTATGCATCTCCATAACAATGTCTGATCCGCCAACCAGTTCACCGTTTATGTACAGTTGAGGGTAACTAGGCCAGTTTGAGAGAAGCTTTAGACCCTGCCTAACCTCATCATCCGTAAGAATGTCAAAACTTGAGAAAGGGATCTTCTCTTGCTTAAGAATATGCACTAGTTTTCCACTGAATCCACACTTGGGCTCCTCAGGTGTACCTTTTATAAATGCCATCACTGGGCTGGAATTAACAAGGCTTTCCAAGCGTTCCTTCTGAGCTGCAGTAAGCAAAGCTGGTTCAGAAACTGCACCACTCTTCTCAGTATCAGGCTTGGCTTTCACTGCCTCCTCGTTTTTGCTTCCCTGTGGCTGCAGCGGAATGTTGTGCTCCTTAAAAACATCCTTCAGTTCACCGCTTTCATGCATAGCAATCACAATATCACATCCACCAAGCAGCTCACCTTTGCAGTAGAGCTGAGGAAAAGTCGGCCAGTTTGAGAACTTTTTCATTCCTTCACGTACATCATTATCTGTTAGGATGTCAAAGCTCCCAAATTCAACTCCTTCCTGCTTCAAAACGTCAACTACTTTTCGACTGAAACCACACCTTGGTTGCTCAGGGGTTCCCTTCATAAATAAGAAGACGGGATGGGAATTGACAAGCTGCTCCAATCTCTTGTTCAATGCATCTTCTGCACTACTAGTGGCAGAAGCTCCATTTTGCTGTGCCATCTCTTGAACCTTTTCAAGTACAGCAGGCCCAGCAGCCACACCCAGGCTAGCAGGCACAGCAGACTCAGCAACGCTGGCAGGCCCAGCTAACTTTGCAACCTTATTGGCCAAGCTGGCTGGATTTGCACCCTCCAGAGTATCAACAGTTTTACCTTCCTGCAAACCCCAAAAAAACAAAGACACCAAGATGACAACCTCTTTAAGTAAAAAGCATCATACTGATATTTCAAATAATTTGCTAACAAATATTCAGCAATATACTAAAGGACCTATGCATGCAAGCTTTAATAGTAATAATCATATGATCAGGTGCATTGGTTCAAGAGCACAATTCACAGCTCATACTGATTGTAAGTCCATGAATTCAGAGAGACTGTGTGTTACACCATCAGACAACACACCTCATCAGATGTCATAAGATACATTCATAAGGAGTCTTTAGTGCAGACAGTTATGGTGCACTAAATTACACAACAAGGTAGAATCTTTACTGCACCTCTAAAAAATGGTAACTTCACTGTAGGCAGCTAATGTCAGTGGAGACAATCCAAACTCATTACTTCAGGGTATATGAGCAAGCAAATCTGATCACTATTTTGTGGAATAAAAAAATCATTGCACCTCTCATCTTGTTGGAAGAATACAAGCTACTTATTCAGCATTATAGCCATACTAGCATTATACAAGGCTAGAACTCATCCGCATCAAGTTAGTAAGGAAGAGTATCATGATCCTACCAGAAGTTATTATGCAAAAATATATAACTATGTGAAATGGTTCGTGTCAGAACAAATTATATAAAGGCAGTTGCGAATACCTTCAAGAAAACAAAATATGGCACTGCTGTAACTCCATATGCCTCTGAAATTTCGGGTTGTTCCTCAGCTTCAACCTGACAAAAGTTACTAGTGTATGAGAAAACAAACAAGCAAATGATATAGAAGTCAAATTCTACAATATAATACAGTGATTAACAATTACTAGAGAGACTAATAGGAATATAAGTAATGCCCAAAGAAAAATAGTCACAAAGAAGAGCTACTGAATTAGAACAGTATTTATTATATAACACTCAGTTTGATGGTATCACTCAATGAAACTACAGAATAATCCAGTAGCAAAACGAATCATAATTATGTAAGGGACTGGAAATATTTATATTTTGTCTCATACTCTTGAGTCTTGACAGATTTCAGAGTCCACTGAGAACTCAAAAGGTTGCAGGACGTATTCTAGCGCTAAGAGTATGGTTCCTAGCACAATAGCAACTAGTCAGACATGCAGTAAGCTACAACCCAAGGTGGAATAAACAGTGAGTCGGTGCTAAGCAGGAAAATGATCAGCGCTTAAGGATGTTACACAACTACCTCTTCAGTAGTTGCATTCAACCAGTAAGTCAAACTGGATAAACAAGTTGGATGGGCAATCAAAGAATTGTACGCTAAGCAGGAAAATGGTCAGCGCTTAAGGATGTTACACAACTACCTCTTTAGTTAGTTGCAGTAAGTCAAACTGGCTCTTTAGTTAGTTGCAGTAAGTCAAACTGGATAAACAAGTTGGATCGGCAATCAAAGAAGAATTGTACTTGATAGTTGATACATCCCTACACAATACTATGAAGTAAAAGAAACAACACCACAGTTACAAATCAAACACAGAAGTAGAGCAGCTTCAATAGCATTTATCCTACACAGAACATCGAAGAAATAATCACTATCAATAATTTATATACTATGGGCTCTATATTATGGCAGAACTCCAGGCAGCCAGGTTAGTATCAACCTCTCAAAAACATATACCTACTTCCCAGATATATAAAAGCAAACTAATTCCAAATCTACTCATGATTCTTGAAACAAGATTCACAATTCATCATCCGAAAAACATCTCATACATGAATCTACTAAAACAAATGGTAGGAAATACAGTATGTGAAGCCACCAGCAAGCAAGTCACTGTAACCTTCCACCAAAATCCTTACCACACCATAA
Organism: Oryza longistaminata; assembly: GCA_009805545.1. Classification (NCBI taxonomy): domain Eukaryota; kingdom Viridiplantae; phylum Streptophyta; class Magnoliopsida; order Poales; family Poaceae; genus Oryza; species Oryza longistaminata. Next base: position 3,580,596 of record CM020178.1, read on the forward strand.
CCCTAAGCGAACTAAAAATTGCCACGTAAGCGCCACGTCAATGCCACGTCAGACGAAGACTAGTCAAATTAGCCACGTAGGCGCCACGTCAGCCAAAACCACCCTCAAAACCGCCGAGGGACCTAATCTGAGCCGGTTTTGATAGTTGAGAGACCCGTTGTGTCTGGTTTTCCATTCGAGGGACGAAAATCGGATTCGTTGACAAGTTAAGGGACCTCAGATGAACTTATTCCATTCCAGAAAGGGCGGGGCGGCGGGTGGGCCGGAAAGTCCCCTGGTATTTGGGCCGCTTCGGGCCCACTCGTTAGGAGAGTTGGATTTTTTTTTTCTTTTTCTGAGCGAGACGCGGCGGTGGGGTCTCGGCGCCGCCGGGCGCGCGGCTGCGGGTCGGGGGAGTGAGGCTATAAAAGGGGAAGGGTTCACCCGATGGGGAAATGGACTCGCATGGCCAGAAACCCTAGCCTCCATCCCCTCCCGAGCCTTCGCCGCCGCAAGTAGATCTGAGACTCTCTCTGTTTTTTTTCCCCTTTTATATCTGAATCTCTCTGTGCAATCCAGCAGATCAGATCTGTAAGGTGTAGGAGTAGTGATCTGAAATCCGTCAGCAGTAGTTGATACATCTGGGTTTTTTTTGGTTTTTGTTGTTTTTTATGTGATTTTTGTGGTTTATGTTTTTGTGTGTGAGTTGGTGAATCAAGTGGATCGATGATGCTGTTCAAGAAATACTGCGTTATCTTCCTGATTACATGTGAGGCTGTTGCTATCATGGCTATGGCCTCCTGATGACACAATTATCTTGCTGAGATCCAAGTTGCGGTAACTTTGCCCTTTTCTTGTTCTCTTTTTGAACTTTTTCATGGTTTTTTAGGGATAGATTTTCGCAACTTGTTAACAGTTCTAGGAGTACATGATTCTAAAGGCGATTCCGAAATAAAGCACACGATCTCATACCTGGAAACAAAAGGCCCATACTGTGTAAACTGTGATTATGCTTTTGTTAAAATGGGATATTTGTACAAAATTTGACACCAATCACAAATGAACAGATTGTGAGCTTTTATCTTAGTAAAATATAAAATGTGACATTCCTAAGCAGTAAGCACAGCCTTCGCCCTTCGCTGAAAAAAATTATACTCATTCAGTGTTCAGTTAACCGACGTCGTCTCTTCTGCTTACAACTTCTAACAGCCATTTTCGGTAGTACAAACTACGCGCGAAACATCAAAACCGCAGCATTTGAGTTCTGGAATACGCCGAAATTGTTAGAATCAACCACGAAACCAAAATCATTGTTCAGAAACGTTGCAACGAGATAAAACACAAGAACTTGTTTTAACAAAGCATACGGACAGTACATATACGGTTACAACACCCAGTCTTTATACAGTTCTGCTGGAGTTCCATCTACTGGCTGTCATTGTATCTCAGGACAGACAGGTTAACATAGGTACAACACAATTACAGGCTAAACCGAAGCGAACTACACTGTCAGCATCTCTAACAGTATCGTCAAGCAAGCTTATTTACAGCTGCTCTAGTAAATTTACAACGTCTCTGGCAGAATCCCTCTCGCTTCTGGCAGCGACGAGGCACGGTCCATGGCCTTAGCAGGACATCTCACCCGTCAGCTGCATAGAAAGCAACCGACTTCAGTGGAATCACCTCCTGCTCCTGCAAAAAAGTTGGTTCGATCAATCACGCGTTTAATCCAAAACAAAATGGGTATTAATTATGCTAGCCTATGAAGCTACCTCAGAGTTCTCTATTTGCTCTGCAGGGAAATGAAGTCCAGTGGAACAGTTCTCAAGCACCTCAGGGCTCTTCATCCATGCTTTGTGTGCTTCAATGGCTTTCAGCTTATAGCGAAACATCTGCGATACAGATCTAAAATTAAGGATGTCTGACATTTACTCAACACAACAAATAATTGAAGCAGGTCCAGTTAAAGAAAAGTAGCAGGGAAGAATAGCACTCTGAACCTCAGATAAAGAAATGGTTGGTTTTTCCAGTTCATCTCCCTCAACATGGATTCCAGTACCCTGGCATTCTGGGCAAAGGATGGATGTTATTTTCTTAGGTGCATTTTTTGCCTTTCTTCCTCGATTGCTTTTTCCCTTGCTTGCAATTTTGTCTGCTAGCATCTCATATTGGCATAAAATAGTCCAGTGCACAAGGCAAGAAGTGTGAAACAAATGAAATGCCTGCAAAATTAGCCGTACAAATTCATTGGAGGTTGCAGCAGAATACTACAAACTTTTAAAGAAGAAACTATACACTGTCTATGTTTTGCTTGAAATGAATTCAACCATTTTTTTTTTTTGGTAAGAACTTTGCATTATACGGTTTGGAATCCCTGGTTGGTGAGAACTGTAATTCCATTACAACAGTGAAGAAGTTACCAATAACTAATGAATGGAAATTAGTCAAATGTCTAAATTTTTAGGTTTGCTTTAATTTATTTATATGTGAGAAATGCTAAGCATGTCATGCGTTGCTATCTTCAAGAAATACTAAGAAACTGCAAAGGCAAAGAATGTTTGAAATAACTTACCCCGCTTGAGTTTCTACTGCTGCAGGCTAGATTTCCTGTCTTGCAGTTGAGCAAGGTAGCTACATCCTTTTCAAGAAGCATTGGTCGCCCACAAATATCACAAGCTTTCTCAGCAGCAAGGCGCTTCTGCTTACGCAACTCCCTCCTCATAGATTTGGTGGATAAGAGGCCAACTTGAAGATTGTGTGAAGTACCTGTCGGGGAACCTGTGATGATAGCTTGGCTATTGTCATGGGCGGAGCTGCTTTGCTCATTCGACTCCTCTGAAGATGCTTCTTGATCTGAAAATGACTTCTTTCTTCTCTTTCCACGGTGTCCAGCATCATCAATCACGAAGAAAGATCCAGCAGAGATAGGAAGGTCCTGATCATCAGAAAACCACTTCCTGCCCAACTCAATTGTATAAGAGAAGTTGACAATGGCAAAGTCAGATTGCTCATAGGTGTCACACTCATCCAAGCCATGGGAGCCATCCTGTCCTACCCAAGCACACCAGATCTTGCTAATCTTTTTACTGCCTTTGCTAGCTTCCCATAACCTGTATGCAATATTTCCATATCCCAAAAGATGGACAGGCAAATCCGAAACAACATCCTTTAGCAATACACTAGGAATAACGAGAGGACCATCAATTCCACTTTGGTTTGACCGCACATGACCTTCAGATACAGAAGCAGTTCTACCATTAGCATGCGCATTTGCACCACGGCGTGCGCCTTTCGTGCCATTGCGGGAGCTAGAATCATCTCTCAACCTCGAAGTCACTTCAGTGTCATTCGCTGGAACCAGAGCCAGCTCTCTGGTGTTCTGCGAGCTCGAGTCCAGCAAGAGCGGGTCCTTCTCGCGCGAGTTGTTGAAGAAGAGCACGCCGTCGTTGAACGGCCATGGCATGGGGCCGAACAGCGTGACCTTAGCCTCCGCGTAGCGCCGGGAGTGCAGGTTCCCCTTCAGGTGATCAAACAGCACGGTGTCGCTGAAGCACTCGGTGAGGCAGATGGTGCAGAAGAAGATGACGCGCTTGCCGACGCGGCGGAGCTCAACGTAGGTGTGCCCATTCTGCCGGACCTCCCTTAGCGTCGCCTTGGCGGCAATCTCGCGGATGTCCACGGGGCCGTTCTTTCTCACCACCAATTCCTTCCCCACCATGGAGAAACCCCCTCAATTCACCACCGAAGCTCCTCCTTTTTCCGCTATTACAGATCCCTACTCAAATTTCCCACCCAAAAAAATAATAATCCCCCAAATTTGCTTTCAAACCAAACTGCTTGCTGTTAGCACTGCACCACGCATCAAAAAAAAAAAAGAGGAAGAAATTCCAGCGTTAATTGGAGGGAAATTTACTCAACCTAAATTCGAACGGATCCCTAATCTACACCCCCACCGCTGCCACCACCACGCAGGGGAGTGGGGTCACGAAGCGGTGCGGGGAGGGGAAGAGAGAGACGGCTAACGAATACCTTCAATTCGAGCCGGGCGGCGACGGGGGGCGTCGGGAGGGGCGCGGCCGCGTCGTCGCTCCGAGCGTTCTCTCGCCGCCGGCCATGCGCGCGAGGAGGGGGAGGTCGGGAGGAGGAGGCCGCCCTGGGCGCGCTCCTGGGAGTGCTCGCCGGGGCGCGGGCGCGCGTGGGGTGGGGTGGGGAGGCGGCGGGAGATGGTCGGCGGTGGCTTCGCCGGGGAGAGGAGAGGAGGAGAGGCGTGGAGAGAAGGGAAGGTGAGATGAAGGTGAATGGTATGGGCGGGCGGCTTTGGTCCATCGTTAACATTTTTTTTCTTCTTCTCTGCGGACTCCGCGGGGACAATATTGTTGCGTGGGATTAGTGAGTTCGAAAGATGAGTTTTTCGTAATCGAATTAAGAATATAATTCGAGGAGGAAAATGATAAGTTTCTTGAAACAGACAGTAAACTACTACTACTATGCATGATATCCCGTATATTGTTACTCTCTCCGTCCCATGATGTAAGGGATTTTAGGTAAATGAGACGAAGGGGTACATATGACTATGACTATGTAAAGATAAATAGTTTTAAGAAAACATGCAAAGCTAAATACTTTCTCTGTATCATATTATAAGTCATCTAGCTATTTTAAGTTTAATCAAGTTTATGAAAAAAATAGTAACACATAAAATATCAAATTAGTTTTATTAAATCTAACATTGAATACATTATGACAACATGTTTGTTTTATGTTAAAAAAACTATTATATTTCTCTATAAATTTGGTTAAACTTGAAGAAGTTAGAATAGAAAAAAAAAGTCGAACGGCTTGTAACATGACGAAGGGAGTAATAAAACAAACACTAGGAAACTAAAAGACTTTAAACTTTCAGTTACATGATGATTGGGGGGATAATAGTTTTTCAATTAAAAATTAATAAAGGTAAGAGAACACCTTATAATTAGTTAATGCTTTCGTTATTTCCTGAATTTTATGCGCTATCTATTGGTTGAACCATGTAATAAGTGGTCATGGCCTTTCTGAAGCAAAAGCTGGACTTTTTTTTTTATTATCTAAAATAAATACAACGAAGAAATGAATGTTAACAGAGTAAAATTTAGCTCCACATAAGCAGACCTTCTATCCCTTCAATGAACGATCTAACTATTTAAGATTTTTTAGGATGATGTAGTTTAATGCATACTGATCTTTTGACTTTACCTGTATATGATAGTGGGTCAAGTTGATATTCCTTTTTCTTAAATCACGTATCGTTACTGTGCTATGATCATTTTAAAAAAAATAGTTATTGTTTTGTGAAATTTACTCAAATATAGAATGCCATGTTTGGGTTTCTTATTGTTCATGCACACAACGTTTTCACACTCAGCAATGAGACACTTCACCGACAGGTGGCCCCAATACCTTACTTACATTACCTGATGCGCCTAACTCATGCAGAAACTCTGATCATCATGCGCTACGTGAGAATCACTCCCACCCCTTCTTTTTGCAAATACTCGTTGGTTTTAATTATGGTTGACAATGTTTTGACCACAACAAATTTTAAATGATATAATAATGTTACATCAAAGTGGTATATTTAGATTCGTAATAAAATGTACTTTACTAGTAATACTGTATTTCTTTTTGGCGTTCGCAAACAAAAAAAACTGTATATTTAGAGATCAACTTTTATATTATCTAAAAGAAATAAAGAATACGACTATAACTATACCCATACAATTAAAACAAATAAGGACTATATTTACCTTAAAATAAATTAATCAGTACGAAAGCGACACTAACTTATTCGCCAACGGAACATTTCATGGCCATTTAACCCAGTTCAATTCTGCGATGAACTCTCACGCGGATGCGAATATGCCACAGGGCTTCTGCCGCGATGCCAACCTCCGAATTGACACACGAGCCGCGCCGACACGACACCAACCAACCAAACAGAACAAAATAATAATAAGAATAATTGAGTGGAGAGCAGTGCAATGTCACGCAACAGATTTGTTTCGCACGATGTGACCCATTCACCACCGTGCGCTCGTGCGAGTCAACAACATGGCACAGTATTTGGGAGCAAAAAATTGGGCACGGGCATATCCGGATTCCAGAGCATAATTCAAGTGAAAATTATAGAGATCCAAAGAGCATATCCTAATCCAGTCCTTTAATCTTTCTGAGACAACTGCTGTATCTGGAGATAGCGAATCAAAACTATTACAGTAAAAGAAAGCAAACAAAAACAGGAGCCTAGTACCAGTACAAGAATTACTATGAGTTTCTCTCAGTCGTTGGAGCCCCCTGACTGGCAATCATTAACAGGTAACTGGACTTACTGTGACTGCCTCAAAATTAATCAAGGACTGGATCTCGTCTGGATCATTTTCATGTTAATGTTAGGTGGGGCACATGATCTCCAACCTGGAGACTAGCAAGCCAAAAAATTTGCTGATCATGTCACAACAAGCAAAACCGAGAAACCGAGATTATAGTGTACATGATATGCGAAATTCTACAGTTTATTGAACCTGGGCTATTATCCGGGAAAGAGTAGATGACTATCAGGCAGGAAGGCATGTGGAGCCGTGTCGAATGAGTAACTGAAGAAATGCAGAGCATTGCAGAATGGCAAGCCCTTGAAAAATGCTTATGCATTCTCCACACCAGGCGCAACATCCTCATCAGGCACAGCGTCGTCTGCATTCTCATCAGGCTCACCTGCCCTCCGATCTACAAAGTCGTAACCATATTCCTCCTCTGAAAGATTCACCTCCACAGATCTGCCATAAATGAATGGTCTTTGGCCCATTGTTGTGAAAGGCAATAGCCCCAATGCACGGGCGGTTTTAATCTCTCTTGCAACCTTACGCTGAGCTTTCGCACTTATGCGAGTCTGAAAAGCAGATCAATAAGTTAGAAACCATGGCAAAGCATTTATATAAATACATAATTACATGCGCATTTGTGAAACAGACTCATACAGCAAAACATGAAGGTATATCCTAAAAAGAACTAAACAAGATACCACAAAAGACACTATGCTGAGAGTTGCCGAGGAGAGATGGTGCTACGTGGCACCTTAATTATGATGTTGTGTTACCTTAGAACTAAGCACTGAAAAGACCACATCCAACAAGAATCAACAAAGATATCTCATTAACAGCATCATCAGCAATGCATGAACTATACAAACAAGACAATATTTATGTTCTAGTGATCAAAAGTTACATTTAGAATATTGGAAACCTTTGAGTCCCTGTGCATACATTGAATAAAAGTTGCTATCTGAACTCTGGCAATCCCTTCTTAGAGAGACCATTCTACTCTGAAAATATCAATTTGAAAGCTATCTAAAATAGCATGATGAATTATTACCATACATCAGGAATGTCATTACCCAAATTTCCATGCACAGAAAGGGGAAAAGTTCCTTATTACCTGACTCCTCTTGATTATAATGCCAGCTTCTGTAAGAAAGTTGGCCAGAAATCTAACATTCTGCAAGGAACAACCAAGTAATCAAAAGCTGCAGCTATTAATATCCAGGCAAGATCATTGTTTGTTATTGTATCATTCAAATGTAAAACCATGTTTGTTTTTTCTGCATTCTGAATTGTACATTTTCAAATATGCACACTCGTTTTACACGTTGAAACTTGAAATACATGCCTACATACATCCCAATGATTTCGACTTTGATAGTTACCGTGTTCCAGTATTTGCATCCAAATGTCATCTTAGAATAATGAGGCAATAATTCAAATAAGTAGGCTAACAAGCAACATATCAACCCACTACAGTAAACTATTTTAGTTATTGTTAAAATTCAAACACAACAACGGTAAATAAAATACCAGAATCTCAAATGTTATAACCTTCTAGGATAGAAAGTAGATCACATGCTATCATCATCTATGTTATGACTTCCTCAAACGACATACCGTTCTTGAAATTAGTCACATAATACCACCATTATGTGTTACTGAAATTCATGCTAGCTAACTGGCTAAACACTCTATAGTTTACAAGAATACAAGGTGACAAAGTAATGCAAAACCTATAATTCCATTAAAAGCTAAAAAATAAACTGCAGACTATTTACACAGTTTGTCAGGCAGATGTACAAACCCTAAAATCGGCTTTCTTTAAAACCTCCTCTGTAGTTGTTTGAAACTGTGGCCTAGGAGGATTCTTTGCGGCTGCAGGTCTTGTAAGGTCAAGATCCTGCATGCAGTAGAGTGTGATAAACATGCTGTTAGAAGACTCATTCCACTACAGTATGTCCATGGAATGAGCAAACAGATATAAAAAGGTAAACTAAAACTAATACTAAGAGTCACATTTTCTAAGTTTTCGATTGTTTAGGCATTAGCGTATCATAATAGGAATTTCTCTGTTTTGACAAGCATGTATCCAGCAAAAGATGTAAATTTGTGTGTACATATACAACACATCACAGCCTGTTCTAGCTCACACATTTACCGCTGAGTTCCAGAATACTTATTCAGGATAAATGTAATCCTAAATAGTGCACAAGGCATGTGCTCTTTGTATACTTCAACAATGATGTGAAAAATAGAAATCCCTCTTACCTTGACATTATAAGTTGAGCCTCGCCTGAAAGTCACATCTGGCCTGTAATCATAGTCATCGTCCTCATACTCCTCCGTCACATGAAAGGTGCGGGACGCCTCATCCAACTTCTCATCCAAACCATCTTCTAAGGAATCGAAGCCCGTGCCCAATTCAGCCAAGATGCTGCTAGAGTTACCCCTGTTACGGAACCCACCCCTCCAACCCCAGTCAGATCCTCCACGGCGATTCTCAAGCCCATCATCCAAGCCACCCAGCATCCTCTTCTCAAATTCTTCCACGCTCTCTCCCACCCCTGCGCCGGATAAGCCAACCAAAACAAGCATAAGAACACTAGTACTATTGGGATATCTTTTTTAGGCATCAACTCCTCAAACAATCACTAGTACTGTCATTGCAATGGGGATTTTGCACGCGAAAGCTCTACATCAACAGCCTCATCTTTTCACTTATGCATATGCATATCCGAATCGCTTATTGTCAACCAAAACATAATTTATGAGTACAACTTTTATATATGTGTTCTTAGCTATTCAAAAGCAAATGCTACAAATAAACTACAACGAAAAAAACCACAAAATCAACTCTAAAATTAAATTTAAAAATTAAAAATCGGATTATAAGCAGCATAAGCGGCTGCAAATCTGCGTTAAACCTAGATCTCTCCAGCCACTCGATTCAACCCGATGGATAACTACAACGAAAAATGGAGAAGGTGTGGACAAGCACGAACAACTCCAACCAGGTCAGGATTCGACACAACTTAATATAGGGAACATCGCATGGAAGGATCCGTTCGAGAGGAGTTCTCGATCAGGAGGAGGAGGGGGGGGGGGTTCTCACCGTCACCGTCACCGGACAGGAAGGAGCGGCGGAAGGTCGCCGCGGCGGCGGGGGAAGGGGGAGGAGGGCTCGAAGGGAGGAGGCGTCGGAGCGAGCTCCCCCGCGGGAGGGATCGCCTCAGCGCCGAGCTCGCCATCTCGCCGCGAGGTGGTGCGCCGCGCCGCCACCAGAGACACCAGCGAGAGGAGGAGGAGGTGGGGAGCGGGTGATTTAGGGGTTTGGGATCTTTTGCGTTTGGGACCCTGGAGAATCTCCTTATTTTGTGCGGTTTTGAGTTGCTGGTTCTGCTTGTACTTGCACGTGCTCCTCCCTCTCCGGTGACACTTACCGAGGTTCATCGGTTGGTAATTAAAGTCAAATTCAAAATTTAAATTTTTTTCAACATAATTTGTTTTTATATTGGTTTTTAAGTCGCTACGAACAAATATATGAAAGTTTTACCTATAAATTATAGTTTTTATTCCCTAATAAACCGTTTTGGTTTATTAGGAAATATGGGCAACCAATAAGACTCTTTTTTCCTTTATTTTCCTAGCAGACTCACCATTTTGCTCACTGCTCTGTGTTGAATAATGATGTTTTACTAATATCAATTTTGTTTACAAAATATCTCAAATCATAAATCATGTAATCCATTTGTTAAAGAAAATATCCCCTCCAATCTTTAATACCTGTTGTTAGGATAAACAAATTTTGTATAAATAGATATTTCATGTGTTTATCAAAGCGTCTTATATCAATGACCAGAGGTACAACCCTTGATTTTGGGAGAACTAAAATCAGTTATCCGAAGATCGCATAAATTTTATAAGCGGAAATATCATGTTTCCATTTCCTCTATAAAATTGTGATAATATGGCACAAACATGCAATGCTAATTTAATTGTAATAAACCAAATAATTATAATTTCATTGTAATATGATGGTTGCATGCAAATTACTAGTACCAAATTACGCCCAAACAAATCGGTGAGAAGAACCAAAGTGGGTTCCTTTGATCCTTGAAACTAGGGTTGAAAACGGTAGCGGTAATTACCGGCCGACCGGGCTACCGCAACCGAATTTGACCGACCGAACGCTGCGGAAACGGTAAATGTCGGAATAGGAAACGGAAACGGTAAAAAATACGGAAATGATATCGGAAATGGTTAGGTAATTTACCGACCGTTTTGTGCGGTTACCGTATTATACCGGTAATTACCGTATATATACTCCGGTAAATTACCGTTTTACAAACATCCCAGGCTAGAGCCAAGTTATTTTTCTTTGGCCCATTTTCTCAGCCCAACAATAACCCTAAATTGATAAAATCCATAACCCTAGAGCTCCTCGACTGCTCGGCTGCTCCGACTCCAAGCAGCGCCGTCGTACACTCGTACTCGTACCGTCGTACGCATCGGCGACACGGAGCCACCAACGCAGCGGCGCGGCGGCGCAGCGTCGCCAAGGGGCGGTGCGGTGGCGCGGCGGCGACGCGCACGCCACCGCGGCGCGCCACGGCGCACACGTGGCGCCGGCCGGAGCGCGCGCGCGCCTCCGCCTGCGCGCCCGGCACGCACACTCGCGTCGCGTCGGCGTCGGTCCTGTCCCCCCCTCCCTCCCTCTCGTGCCCCTCCCTCCCCTCTTCAAAGGCCACCACACCACACCACGCCACACCCACCCACCCCCCTCATCCCTCCCACCGCACGGCGCACGCTCGCGATCGCGAACCCCCCCAGCGAGGGCAAGGAAGGGAGAGGAGACGAGGAATCTGAGCGCGCGCGCGCCGAGCGAGCACAAGGGTGGGTGGTTCCGGCCGCGGCGCGGGGGTTGCCCCGGGATTGGATGAGAAGGACGGCGGCGGCGGCGTCGGCGGCGGCGGCGGTGGCGGTGGCGGTGGCGGTGCGTGGAGATGCGGAAGGCGTACAAGGACTCGCTCAAGGTGCTCGGAGCTGACATCCAGCACGCCAACACCCTGTAAGCTCCTCCTCCTCCTCCTCCTCCGGCTTTCCCCACCGCGATCCCGTCGCCCTTCCCCTCTCGATTCCAGCTGCCGCGGCGGCGGCGGCGGCGAGGCCGCCGGTGCGGCGTGAGAGATCGATCGGTGGGTAATCGAACCGCGCCCGCGCCGGCGCGGGTTGTCTGGTGAGTGGGGGATTTCTGCCGCGTCTCCTCCTCAGTTGTTCAATACATTATCCGCGAGCTAGCGAGCGCACGAGCAGTGGCAGATCAGGAAGGGATCTTGTCGCGTGCTCATTTTTCAGCATATTAAAAAGAACACTACTCCCTCCCATGTGTTCCAGAATCCCCTGCCGAAAAAGTGGAGGAGAATTCTAGTGGTGTGATTCAGAAGAGAGGGGGGCAGGGTGCCTATCCAGCCACATGTGATGTGATCCACCACCCAGTTGATGCTAATTGCTTGTTTATTTCTTGGTGTTCTGATGAGCAGGGCCTCTGAATTCCCCGGGAGTACGATGGCGCGTGCCTGCAGATGCGGCTCTCGTATAGCCCCGCGGCGCATATATTCCTCTTCCTGGTGCAGTGGACTGACTGCAGCCTCGCCGGGGCTCTCGGCTTGCTGAGGATCCTCGTCTACAAGGTCTAATGGCATGTTACAATGTATGTTTGTCGTTCGGTGCTTGCGTTTCGGAGTTTTTCTTACTGAAATTGTAGCTCATTGTGTAGGTTTATGTCGACGGGACGACGACAATGTCACCCATGAGAGAAAGCCAGCATCAAAGAATTCTACGGTAATGTAACATGTTCTTGTAACTTTAGCCGAGGGTCTAATTATGCAGATATTCTCCTCATTGCATTGTTTTATTGATGGAATTGTTTATGGTTGGCTGGAACAGCTGTGATATTTCCTTCTCTGCTGCAACTGCAAAGGGGGATTACTGATACGGAGGACAAAAAGCAGAAGCCGTGTGCATGGAGAGGTACAGAAGGAGAGATGAGGATGAAAGAAACATCTTATCCGAAATTGATGCCGAGAGAGAAGAGGAGTGCGGGATTTGCATGGAGATGAACAGCAAAGTGGTGTTGCCCAACTGCACCCATAATATGTGCCTCAGATGCTACCAGGACTGGTACGCAGAATTTCTTGGTCTGTGCATGTAGTTTGTGTGACTGCATTCTGGTGATGTGCAACTGCAGCCTTCTCTGTCATGAATGTGATTGATTAACTAACATTGGCTAGATGATGTGTTTTGTATTATTCTTCCATGGACGTCCCTGAGAGTCGTGGTCCATGGAAGCTTAGGACCCTTCAAACGTGGTGCTGTTGATTAGCTAACAATGTCAGGTTGACATGCCCCCTACCAATATGCTCAGAGGCTTAAGTTCAGTCCTTCTGACGCTATGAATGAATGTCCAGTAGGCAGTAGCTAACTAAACAGGATATTAACGGGCACATACATACTTATGAAGCGGAGTAACAGCACAATTTTGAATATTCAGCTATTGTAAAATGTAGGAAGCCTATACATTCTGTGCTTAGCAAATCAAAGCATATTCTGGAACTGTCTCCTCTACTACTATAATCCAAAGATCTTTTGAGAATGGCATTTTGTTGAGTCTATGATTATATCGACCTTGTCTTTGTTCCTGCTTCTTAGTTCTTATGCATCCTGTTTCTAATCATGTGTAGTTATTTGACTCCTGATTATGAAAACATGGCGTGATCTGTTGTTTCTGTAGCTAACTATTTAGCTAATCAATCAGTGTGAGGGTCATGGAATCATGCAGAGCAACCTAGCTTGTTAGCGAACATTGATACTGTATAAGTGTATATCTGGAATTATTTGTCTTTGTTTCAATATGTTTGCGGAACAAAATCATTTGTGGTATTGTGCATTAGGTTTTCTCACATTACATATCTATATGATCTATCTTTATTCTTGGCTTCTTACAACCGATGCATATCTTTTGGGTTAGCAAAACTTGGTAGTCCTTTGTACTCTGGAGTTGCCATACAGCTACCATACATATCTGTTCAAAAAACAATGCTTGAACAAAAGGATTTGTATTATTGCAGGAATTTCAAGATCACAGTCCCTGGCCATTTCTGCCGTGACAACTTGAAGAAGACTGACCCTGGTGACTTATGGATCTATGTTGAGGACCAAGATGTGGTGACAATGGAGA
>CM020178.1:3596697-3618041 GCA_009805545.1 Oryza longistaminata
CGGGGCGCGTGCGTGTCAGGGCGCGCCACCCGGTGATTCTCGTTGTCTTCTCTCTCGCGGTAATTACCTGCCGTAAGCCTGTGTTTTGCATTCTGTAGTACATTGGGAACTAATCCTCTCAACACTTAAAACATCATTTGTTAGATTAATTTAGTATTAGCTTAACAAAACTTCTTAAAAATATATTATTATCATATTTTAAATTGATTTTTTATGAAAAATCATTGTTTAACAATTTAGAAAGCATGTGCGTTAAAAAAAATTGAGATAACTGGAATTTGGAAAGCGTTTAGCAACCGACAAAAAAGAAAAGCCGTAAACTAACTGTGTGAGAAAGCGTCGTCCTTTATCCTACCTATGGAGTAGATGTAATTTCGTCGAGTTAAAATGAAAATGAAATATCAAGTCTTCGCAGAGCCGAATAAACTTTCTAGAACTTGCATTGGATTGAGTTAAGGTGATCTCTAAATCAAAAGAAATTCTGTAGGATTTTTACGGGAAATAATTCCCCTGAAAAAAGGGTAAAATTCCTGTTGTTGAAAAGAAGCTTAGTGTGTGAGAAAATCTTTTGTTGAAATGGATCGAATACCTCTCATGTTGCATTTAAAATGCGGGAATTTTACGATAATGTTACAGGAATTTAAATATTCGTATGAAACAGGAACAATAAACAAGCATGCGTTCAAAATGGGCATCAAATGTGAAAGAAATACTTCATCCTGAGCTGCCTCTATGCTGCTTCAAATTGATTTCCTTATGTTCTAGGAAGACTTTAAAATCTTGTATATTGCTTTAAGCAAAAAAACGAGCCGTTAAAGTTAAATGCAGGTGCAATGCATTAAATCGTATAAGAGCTTGCTTTGTCACAGGTGGAGCATTGTATAATCTGCCTTTGTGTTCATCTGGGCACACAAGATATTTTGCTATATTGGGTCTACGGTTATGCCGTCGCTTTCTGCCTTTTTCACGAGGTACACCAGCTCTAACCCTCCTAAATCACACCCCGCCTGCAAATCACTACAGCTACCCAGTATATTGTTCTCAACAATGTGCTTGTATTCTTTCATACTCTTAGGTGTCATATCTCGATCGAAAATCTATTGTTAAGCTCTGCTAAGTGCTTGTAGCAATTTTTTTTTCCTATTCCATACCAGTTTTCAGTCAAAAAAGCTGTACATGGTATAAACTTTCGGTGCTAATTAGTCAATACCTGATGTGTCTGTTTGTACAACATTAGGCATTTACATATCCTTTTTACCACTGATCAAAATAAAACTGTCCACATTTTAATATTTTATCCCGGGCCCAAACCAAAATGGTTTTTTTGACTATATGGTGCCTCCATGGAATTTATTGAAGTTGTTTTTGAGATTTTCTAATCATAGTTTTTTTTGAACGCTGGCTCCTAAATTGCTAAAGACATATATAAAAAAAAGCGACTCAAAAATGATTTTCTATGCTGATAATTCATGCTGCTTATAATAAGCTTTAGACTAACTGATGGCAACAAAAGAGTTATATCATCAACACACCAATCAATAACAAACAATAACAAAATAAAGACAAACGAAAAGAAAAACTACAACATACATGTCAATATCGCTTCAATTATTTTAAATTGCTAAACATTATGTTACATGCATGGTGCCATGTCAAAAAAAACCGCTCTAGGTCACGAAGCTAAAGCGAAAGTTGTAGAAAGCTGGGAGAAAAAACAAAAGCTTGCTTGAAACATCCTATATCCTAACCCTCGAAAGCGAAGACGCAAAGCGTCACTTTTCAAAAGGAAAGGAGTGAGGCTGACAATTTAGGTCAAGGTCTCAAGGAACAAAATATGGAGAGTTTCAAGAGTTGATGGACGTACAAAAACCCATTTCATTACAATTGTAGAGGATAATGACGAGGCACGAACCCGAACAGAGCCATTGAAAGTTGGAGATTGAGATGGCTAATTGAGAGAACTTCAACTGCAGTTTAAAAGACCATCATCTGGGACGAGAAAGGAGATCATCACAGTTGCGGTGTAGCTCATCGGAGAAGAAAGTAGCAGATGACACAACTTCCTTTTCGTTGAGCTTGAGGAGAAACCCTACACTACATCATTGATGGTGAGCCCAAAATCCCCTAGACGGGTGGCAGTTGCTAAATAAGATTGTGTCAATACCCTCCATGACAGGACGCAACCGGGACAAAAACAAGTTAGACGCAAGCGGCTTTCTTGAGCTATAAAAGAAAAGAGAGAAAAACTAACTACATGAAGAACTTGGATAATGAGAAATGAGTGGTGGGATTAGGATTGGGAAATGAATGAAGGGCTACGATGAAATAAGGTGGAGAAAATGGATGGCTAAAATTCAAAGTTAGGTGGGAAATCATTTCCCTTTCCCATTATCCAAACGGTCCCTATGACACAATCCCCTTGCAAACGGCAGATGACTAGGGGGAAGAAAGAGAGGGGACGGGGATAGGATGCATGTAAGTAACTACACCGATACGAAAGAACAGAATTCCATGGTATCACTTGAAATTCGAATTCCAAGTTATACGATGAGATATCAATACGACAATAACATTTTTAGTTAGTTAACTTAAAATATAGAATACACGAACAAGACAAAACACACTAAAAATTTACTACTATCGAGCTAATACATGGACGCTAATTTATTTATCCACCGGCAGGGAAGGTGCAAATAAGCATCACTGGGTAGGATTATCAGAGGAACCTAACAATTTTGGCACTAATGGGCCCCACCAAGTTGATGCACCAATTGGACTTCATGAGGTAGGCTGTGGATTCTTCCTGCAATAAATTAATTAAGGAAATGATCAGCCTCATCGAATGGCCTAATAAGTCAAAGAAAAAGCCAAATTTTGAATTTTCAAGCTTAATTTTAAGATTGATTTTGATATATTTTCAACGTAGTTTCTTTTTCAACATTGGCTTTTAAGTCACAAAGAACACATTTATAAAAGTTTTACCCATAAATTCATTTTTATTTCCTAATAAGCCGTTTTGGCTTATTAGGAAATAAGCCAAACGATGGGGACCGATAATGATAACTGCGGATTAGCTAAGAGAGCCTAATAAAAAAAACAGTAGTACGACAAAGCAGAGAGGAGTTCGGGATATTTCTAGACTAACCCAGCTGTAGCTGCTCTGAGACAGATTGCCTTATCCACTACTCCTGGTCCCATCTCAAAACAAGATTGGAGCATCTCATCAGTACACTGTTCTTCTGTGAATGAGATCGCATTCAACCTCTGTCACTTTTGCCCCTTCTGAATCTCCCCAGCTTGATGCAGTTTATTTATTTTTCAATACTCTAACCTTTAACACCTTTTTCTACAACAATTGATTTTTCATTTTGATATGGATAACCTTTAACACCTTTAACACCTTTTGCAATAAGAATGATAACTATATGTGGTGTCATGTGAAAGATAGGTTAGGTCTTAACCCATTGTAAAACTTTGGTTATTAAAGATCGTCCAAAGTAAGATTTTCTCCACATTATTTTAGTTTACTACTACTCCACTAGCTTAGATGCTCATAGCTTGTAACCAAAAACTCTCCACAATTTCTTTTTAAAAAAAAAAACTCTCCACAATGGTTTATTTGGCGATTTGGAGAGCATATGATTTTTTTTTTTGCAAGCTTTGAGACTGTATTATCTTGTCTATTGCCCCGTGATAGACTGGTAATAGACCTTGTTTATTTAATATTTCAAAATAAATTAAACATATGCAGGAGTAATCGTCTGTCGGAAAGATTTTGATGGTGAAGCCGAAAGGTGTTTCAGAAAAGAAAGAAAGAACGAAAGGATGATGTTACTTCATATTGAATATCTCACTCTCAACAGTCACCTCCTATGTTATGTAACTAATGTACCTACCTAGGCCTAGCAGAAGGCAAAAACAGAAAAAACTTTTGCCCCATTATTTACTTGCTGGGTTTTATTAGCCGTAGCAAATTTTAAATTTTGGAACTTAAGTATAAAGTTATTTTTAATGTTTTCTATGGTACTTTGTTTTTAGCTTTGGATTTTTTTTAATCAAATGCTTTCGCCCATCTTTACTAACAAAACATAACGATTGTTCTTTTAGCATTGGATTTTAAATAAACAAGCAGATATAAAAGTTTTATGCGTTCGTTCATTTCTCCACGGGTTATCAGTCACAGAGCGATCGATCAGAGTGAATTAATAGGAAATTCTATTGCATCAAAATTTTATTTACCTGAATGCCGTTTTTCTTTTACCTTTTTACCACTCTCTCTTTTACGCTTTAAACTTTCATTTCAACCCCTTTGCTCTCTCACTCTTTTCAGAATAAGGAATCGTTGGTTAAATAGTAGTAGCAGCAGTATAAGACAAGGCAATAAAAACAGACAAGAGGTAGAAATACAGTAAAATGGACAAACTAGCCATCATCACAGGTTCAGTACAAGGAGCAGTATTTATAAGGACTATATATCACTATGCCCCCAGTGAATTCTTGAGCCCCTCTTGGAGACAAGCAAATTTGATAAAAAAAACACTAGCCTTTGTCTGAAAATATTTTAGTACTAGTGAAAAGGAACAATGAAGAAGGGAAAATGGTCCAAGGAAGAGGACGATTTGATCAAAAACCACATGGAGAAGTATGGCATTGGCCGTAGTTGGCAGGCACTGTCTGATGCTTTAGGTTTGTTTTTTTTTTTTCACCCCTTGATGCATACACACTGTTCTGAACATTGGTATTAACATTAACAAATTGATCTGCTCCCATCATAAACTAAAAGGAAAAGGAAAACTTGATTTTGTGAAAATTGTGATTTTTTAATCAAATCGTCCTCTTCATTGGAGCATTTTACTGTAGTCATGTAACCTCTTGCAAATGATCTGCTGTTGCTGTCTAGATAGTTAATCTTCTGTTTAGGGTAATAGAAATAGTAGGTATGTAACCCTGCTCCACTGCATATTATTTACTGTAAAAATGGAAGGCATGTGCAGTTACTTGACTACAATAATCTGTGCAACTTTTATGATCTCAACAGTTTATATTAGTTGCAGAAAACACTACAAAAATTCTGTTTTTATTACTAGTAGCCCCATTATTTATTTATTTGATCAATCCTCTAACTGTAAATTTCTTTTTATTTTTTTTTATCAGACAAGCAATATTTCTGTTAGGAGTTTAACTGCTATCTATCCTCTTCTGATTCTCTCAGAAAACCATCACTATATCGTTTTCTCATATCTGACTTGATCATGGCAATGTATGAAACAAGTTTTTTTTTTCCGATGGTTCGCAGGGCTGCAGAGGTGTGGCCGGAGCTGCCGTTCCCGGTGGCTGAACTACCTTCGGCCGGGGCTGAAGCACGGCGACTTCTCGCCGGCGGAGGAGAGGATCATCTGCAAGATGTACAGCAAGAAGGGAAGCAGGTCAGTGAGCCAGCCTCATGTATCCACTTCTGTTCTTCAGAATCTGAGAATTCTTGATTGTTTCAACATTGTCTGCAAGAACTGCACTGTTTTACTCACTGATTTGATTTGATTTGATTTGATTGGTCTCATGTTATATTTAGCTGAGATTTCGGATCAAATGATCTGTAAATTTGTTTATCACTTCTGTTCATCGGAATATGAGAAATTGAGAATTCTTGATTGTTCAACATTGTCTGCAAGAACTGCACTCTTTTACTCACTGATTTGATTTGATTTGGTTGTTCTCATGTTATATTTAGCTGAGATTTCTGATCAAATGATCTGCTAGTGATGAATAATGCTTCAAAATCTGCCTGCTTCGCTTTGTTGCATCACTGACACAAGTTGCGAATTGTTTTTTGGTTGCCATTGTTGATGGACGCAGCTGGTCGGCCATCGCCGCGCAGCTGCCGGGGAGGACGGACCTCGCCGTCAAGAACTACTGGAACAGCACGCTCAAGAAGAGGTTCCCGGCGGCGGCGGCGGCGGCGAGGAGCACCGCCGCCGCGCGCCGCAGGCACCGCCCCGCCGCCAGCGCCAGCCACCACGTCGTCCGACGACGATGATGACGTCGACGTCGACGACGCGACCCCGCCCGGCCTCGCGCTGGTCGTCTACAGCGAGGGGAGCACCGCCGCCGCGGCGGCGGCCGGCGAGCTCGCTCCGTACTCCATCTCGTCCCCGGCCGCCATTGCCGACGCGGCGGAAGAAGAAGAAGAGCCGATCGCGGCCGTTCCGATCAGCACCTGCATCCTGGCACTGCCGCCGCCACCACCACCGCCGCCGCCGCCGCCGAGCGATGCCACCGGCGGCGAGGCGAGCATCCCCTGCTTCCCCTTCTCGCCGCTGCCATTCATCGAGCCGGACTTGCCGGAGCTGACCTGGACGACCGACCTCGACGACATCGCCGCCACCTTCGATGCCGCCGCCGCCGCCGCCTGCCGCTACCCGAAGCGGCAGCATCCAATCACACCGGATTCGCCTCGCCTTCCGAAGCTTCCCGCCATTGCCGGCTTCGACGACGTGCAGAGCTTCTTGTCTTGGTTCGATGACTGATAGTGTAGCAAGAAATGGCTCAGTTCTTGGTCGGAATTAACAGTAGCTGGTTTAGGAGGAGATGCATGGTTATCATTTGTGTAATCTGTTCGAAATTTTTTTAAAAAGTTTTTAAGGTTGTTTGTGTGGCTACTGGCTACGTGATTATCTAAGAACTATCGGTTGATCTAATCATTATCTGTGAACTTGCTGGTTGCGAAGGTGAACCAAATGATTTAGGATTTTAGCATAAATTTGTAGCAAATTTGTTTTATAATTTAACCAAAAGCTTTTTTTGAAAAATTGAAAATAAAATCATCTGTAGCATATGCCTACGGTATAATACGTCGCCGTTTCTGCTTGCTCGTGCCACCGCAGCGCCTCCCGCCGCCGCCGCCGACCGATGCCTCGCCGGTCGCCGCTGCCTCTACTCTACTACTCCTCCTCCTCCCCTTTCACCGCTTCATTAGCGGTGCTCGCGGCGTGACCCCGAGCTCGGAGCTGACGTCTCAGCGTTGCTGCTCCGCGGACGGCTCGGCGCGCGCCAACTGTTCGACGAATTGCCCCACCGAGTCCGGTGGCGCCGCGGCTACCTTCGCGCCGCCTTCGCTTCCTCCATCTCCAACCTCAACGCGCGAGACGGCCACAGGGGAGGTAGGTTTCGATGATCTCATCACCTGCGGCGATCGATCGATCTCAGCTCGTCTCGCGTGTGACGCCTGAACCTCTCGTCGCTTTGGTTTTGGTTGCATTTTAAGAGCTTTGTTTGAATTTTTTTCTTGCAGTGAAAGCAGAGGCTATGAAATCATCGGCGCATTGAAGTAATCACTCCTGTCAATGGTGATTGATTCAGCAATGCTGCTATCTTGCGAGAAGTTGATCTGTTTCTCGATGAAATATTACTTTGGTCTGAAAGGTTAGACAGGCATTCTCCTCTTGTTACAGATTCCAAACAGGTTTCTTTTCATGGTTTAATCCTGCTGACACATGTGGTTACTGGCTACATGATACAATAGCTGCCAATGAATGGCAAGGTTGGATGGTTACAAACTGCATCTGAACTTGAAATTGAAACATTGACTGTTGGTACAAACTTAGAGTTTCTATTATGTTTAATTGGTATAGGACATGTTCTATGATCCAATCTTTTATTTTTACTGGTTCATAAAAGTGTACCTGCTGCCAACCTTCAAAAAAAAAAAAGTAAAAGTGTACCTGCCTTATCTGTCAGTGTCGTATTCAGTACAGAGAGAGGAAATACATTGTAGTATTGAGCAAGCAGCTCTGTCAATAACCATACTACTGAAATCTATTTTCACAGAGTACCAATGTGCTGATGATATATAATGGTAGATACCATAGGCTATTGGTGAGAAAATCTTTTAACTTTGGAATTTCTGTTTGTGCAAACTTCATTAACTGTACTATCTCTATTGTCCTGTTGCTGTAAAACTCGTTGATCATTTTCTTAAAAAAAAATTTAAAAAAAGCTAGCCCTAAATACCTCATTGGAGAAAAAAAGGTGTTCATGTTTGTTTTCTTTCTCTGGTGCTGAAGCTGAAAGCATGTCCTCCACATTTTTGGCCAACCTATAAATTAACCAAGTTATCGAATGCAATATATCTTAGAGAGGACAACTAGATGGTGCAAATATGGTATTTTGTTACGTCAAATGTAACATGTGAATGCCATTTTTATTTTACCTTTTAACCTTTACAGCCTCATCATATATAGCGTTGTTTGCCAATTTCTTCCTCTTTACCATTCCTTTTCTTCATCCCTTCTCTCCTATGAGAATGAGGAATCGTTGGTTGTAGCATAAGACAAACCAATAAAATAAAAAAAAGAGGAAGATATATTACTGCATGGTAAAATAGACAAGTTAGTCACCATCATGCATTAGGTGACTAGGTGTTACTCCTTGGAAGCAGTATTATTTATAACATAAGGCAGGCCTCATCACTCTCATTTGAATTGTTTAGCACCTCTTGGAGACAAGCAAATGCTATATATTTAGTAATCAATAGTAAAAGGAAAAATGAGGAAGGGAAGTTGGTCCAAAGAAGATTACTATTTGATGAAAAATCACATTGAGAAGTATGGCATGAGCCATAGTTGGCAGAGGCTGTCTGAAACTTTGGGTTCGATTTTTTCACCTCTCACCATGCATATAAATCATTTTCCAATACCATCATTCATCTAAACTGATATAATCTCATATTTGATAGAAAAGAAAATCGGTCTATTGGAAAAAGTAATATCATTACTTCTTCAGCGGCTTTCTGATCCATGTTGCTCATCAGAAGTCATTGTCGTTATTTCTACATTCTTCTGGTTAGGATCAAATAACATTTTTTTCCGAAGATTGAAGGCATTTGCAGTTACTCGAGTTCAGAGATTTGTCCAAGTTTCTTTTATGATCTCATTAGTTTATCTTAGTCTCAGGGAATATGTATGGAGGTCTAGTATTTCCCCTGAAAATAATTTGGATTCTTTTGTCAACTTTGGACAAGCTAATGTTTTTATTTGGATTTAACTGATATGATCAAAGTGCTGTATGCCCTCTTCCTGGCTCATTTTTTACAAATAAAAAATATTCCATCCGTTTTATATTATAAGTCGTTTTGATTTTTTTAAATCAAATTTCTTTAAGTTTAACCAAGTTTATACTAGAAAACTATAGCAACAATTATAGCACCAAATTAGTTTTATTATATCTAACATGAAACATATTTGGATAAATTCTTTGTTTTGCGTTGAAAAAATATTACTATATTTTTATTTATAAATTTGGTCAAATCTAAAGAAGTTTGATTTATAAAAAAATCAAAACGACTTATAATACGAAATGAAGGTAATACCGTCTCTTGTTGCAATGAGGAGGTTATCTTTCGATCTTCTCTAAATGAACTAAGCGATCACAGCTCTAAAGTTTAGATGGGACGGAGACGAAGATGCTCGATAAAAATAACCGAACAAACACATATAGTAGCATATTAATATTAAGCACAAAAGAACATCAAAAATAAAAAAATAGAGTATAATTCCCGAGTCACCTAACCCTAGCTACGAGAGCCAAGATAGGCTTATATACACGAGCAAAACAGTTCTGTTTTTGCTCATCCGGTTGAGATTGTACTTCAGAGCCTTTGCTGCTGATCCTGGTCTCCGAATCTTAGCAGGCCTTACTGGACACACTCTGCACAAGAGAAAACTCTGTTTAGGAAGGTGATTGCAAGGTAAAGATTAGACGAAAAACATTCACTGCTGGGGCGTGGATGGATCCCAGTGATACAAAATGTGTGTTTCCTAATGTTCAAATGTTCAGAGAGGGTTTTTTTTTTTTTGGATAGAGAGGTTAGTTATGTCATCACCTGCAGCCTCCTCCATCATCAGCCATGATCATGTGGAGCAGCTCGAGAGCTTCTTGGCTTCTGTTCTCATCACACAGCCTCTTGAGAAGAATATTGTAGGAGAAGACATTTGGTATGCAACCGAGCTCGATCATTCTGCAGAGCACTATGTCCATTGCGTCGTTCGTCCTCTTGTCTGCACAGAGGCCCTTGAGAAGAGGATTAATGGTGATGGCTTCCACTATCCCTTCTTGACAACATTGCCCAAGGCCGCGAAACCGAGGTCCAAGCGGCCCGCACGGCAGCAGCAGCCGATGTGGATGCCATAGGTGTGCACGGTGGGAGGAGTTACCTTGCCGGCGCCGGCTCGGGCCATGCGGTTGAAGCGGGACACAGCGGCCGCGGGGCTGTAGCGCGCGACGTCGGCGAGAGCGCGCGCCGTTCAAGCTGTACATCGAGGCGCCGCTGCCCTGCCGGAGCAATTCGTCGAACACGTGGCGTGCGTCCTCGGCGCCACGGAGCGAGGGACGCCGGCGGAGCGCGCTCGGCTCGGGTGGGTACGCGGCGTGCCATGGCGCAGCCTGAAGGACATGAGTCAGCGGCAGCAACCGGCGGCAGCGCTGAGTTTACTCACACCAGGAAGGAGTCGGAGGGAGGCAAGGAAGGAAGGGAGGAGCTAACCAGCGCGCGAAGGAATGGCGTATGCCGGTCTTGTGTTCGCGATGGCCTCCGCCGCCGGCGGCGACGGCGGCGGCGGCGGCGGGATGCGGTGCTGTGTGTTTTGGCTTCGCGTTTTGCGCAGAGCAATTTGGATGGCAATTTCACTTGCAAAATTATGTTTAACGGAAAAGGTTATTCTTCAAAACTTTAACCTCCAATACTTCGTAATGCGTAAGATTACTTCTCAATCCAAATCACTGCAACTATGTCCTGTTCTAATTTGATTTGATTTGATATTTTTAAGATTACACTTTGATAGTGGTTTCGATATATCGCTGAAAAAAAAGAAATATTTTTTCTTGCAGTGAAAGCAGAGGTGCAGTGAAGTAACCACTCCTGTCAATGGTGATTCAGCGATTCTTGCAAAATAGTCAGTTTAAATGTTACTTTGCTCTGAAAATTTAGACAAACATTCTTCCTGTTACAGATTGAAAACAGGTTATCTTCATGTTTCAATCCAGCTGACACATTTTTTACTTGCACAACTTCCTGGTTCATAGAAGTGTATCTGGCAACGTTCAAAACTTCAAATTATCGAAGTACTGGAGTACCTTCCGTTAATTTCTGGGCACTGTACTTTAGCCATATTTGTAATTTTTCACACAAAAGCATCCGGGAAATTAAAGATTTTCTTCTGGTTAACTTCCTAAAAGTTTGTTAAATCGTGCACTTGCATACCTGCACTTATTTTCATTGAAGAAACATTACTGCAACTGTTATGTACATATAGCTGTATATCTGTTTTCAAATTATACCAAACTTTCAACTCAGCAAGTACTTTGCATATTCAACACAATTTCTTTAGACCCTTCACTCCAAGAAAAACATAAGCAAGAGATGATACATATCCATCTCCCTTCCTTACTAGCAAGAGAAAAAAAATGATGGTAAAAACCCAACTAGAAATTGTAAAAACTCATCAAACAACCAGGTCAAAAGTGGTCAAAACTCCTGGTTTGTGAGCCATGGTACATTGGTACATAACCCACATCAAATTCATGTACTGGAGTACCTGACTTCCTTTTTCTTGGAGTGTGGGATGACGATTTTCGGAGCATCAACGTGCATCTCCAGAGAGTTGAACTCCAGAGCCAAGATAGGCTTAGATAACAAGACCATAACGGTATGTTTTTGCGCATCCGGTTCAGCTAATACTTCCGAGCCTTTGCTGCTGATCTTGCCATCAGGACACTCCTGTGGTTCAGTAATTCTTGGTCTCCAAATCTTAGCAGGCCTTACCGGGCGCACTCTGCACAAGAGAAGACTGTTTAGGAAGGTGATTGCCAGGTAAAAATATTAGAACTATAGACTCTAGAACAACAACAATGTGTTTGCTTGGACATAATGCAACAATTGTGAAAAAATTCACTGCTGGGGCATGGATGGATCACGTTCACAGGTACTACCTCCGTTTTTTAATAGATGACGCCGTTGACTTTTTCTCACACGTTTGACCATTCGTCTTATTCAAAAAATTTACGTAATTATAATTTATTTTGTTATGAGTTGTTTTATCACTCATAGTACTTTAAGTGTGATTTATATCTTATACATTTGCATAAATTTTTTGAATAAGACGAATGGTCAAACATGTGAGAAAAAGTCAACGGCGTCATCTATTAAAAAACGGAGGGAGTATATAAAACGTGTGTTTGATGATGTCTAGAGAGGTTAGGTATGTCATCACCTGCATTCCACTTGGCAAGAGTACTTGAGAAGATCAGGATGGTCCTCTATCTGTCCACTGAAATTCACAGTGCATGTCATGTTCGGTTTTGAGCTATTCGATAAAAGGTCTCTATTTTCAGAAAAAAAAATTGTCGCTGTAAAGAACACCACATATGGCTACTTCAGAGAGTGGAGGCTTTGGCAGTTTTCTTTTGGAAAACACGAATACCCTCCACTTGGTTTTGACCTAACCTGAAGCTTGGAAGAGACATTCTGATTGCTGGACCCATCCACTTGTGTTTATGCGACCCTGTTGACACTTTTGCATGATTAGAAAGTGAAAGAAAGCATTGAATCAACAAAGTGAAGCTTTAGTAACTTCCATTTTTGAGACATAAGGTTAGGCAGTTGCTATCCTATGGCCGTGTACACCCTTGTTGGTGTAGAGGCCGGATTTTAATCCATTATCTAAAAAAAGGGAGTTGCTATCCTAAAGACATTTTGGAATTCCACATGATATCCATTTCACATTTAGAACCCTGGAAATGAAGAATGAAGTCATTTGACGAATAGTAGTATGAAGAAGGTTTACTAATATAGAATTTGGTAGCTCTAAATAAGATGCAGACTTTTAAACCCAGGCAGTTTTAGCGAAAAGAACTAAAGGAGAGTAAGGTTTTTTTTTTTTAACTCCAACAGATAATTCAGTCATTCAGTAAAAAGATCATGCTTGTTGATGCATTAAGCAGATAAGTTTCAACTCACCAGTAAGCGGTACACTAATGTTGCACAAATGTCTTGTACAAGAGCCCTTGGTCTCTGAGATCTCGATCTCACGGTCATTCCCTTGGTTGGAGACAGTTGAGCGCATTCCAAGCAAGCTCAGGAAGCTGTTTGATTTAACCAATGGCTTGTTTCTAAGCGCATCAGCTTCACTCTAGCACATTCGAACAATGTCCAAGCAATATAAAAAGTTGTAGACAGCAAACATTTGACAAACCTAATCATGCAAGTACTCTAAACATTTGACAAACCTTATTTCCCAAGTACCTGTGAGAATGTAGCAACATGGCTTGGGAGACCTACTTCCTACAGGAATGACAATGGCACTGATCAGGGTAATAATATCAATGCAAATGGACATAGCATCACAAACAAACCAGAGAGGGGATCGCGGTGTCACCTTGCGACCATGCCGGCAGGCTTCGGCGCTGTTCACCAGCACTCTAGCAGCCCACCTGTGAACGAATTCAGAGACTTCAGACCAAACCAGCAGAGCACACAAGAACTTTTGATCAAAGAATTAGATAGCATCACAAGTTCACAACACATCACACACACTCATGTCAAGCATCAACCACCAAGCAACTCATCTTAGGCATCCCCCTGGGTATGGACATCTGAAACAAAGTTCAGAAAAGTAGCGAGTTTGCAAATTTTATCCATTTTTCAGCTGTCTGAAAAACCCACACTTCCCACATGCACATATTCCTTCCCAATAAAAATTGTCATCTTTTTTTTTTCCTGCAACTTGGCCGTACCATACGGAGCAAGTACAGGGGAATCGAATCGAATCATGCAAACACCCAATAATTAAAAGGGTGCAGCAAAAGGAGAACCCATATGCAAAGCCCTGTGCTAAGTACAATCAACACTAATCAAGCCGCGTTTTTTTATTGCCTTTTCTGAGGGACTCGATCACTCGAACCTGCCGCAATGCAAAGCTCGGGGATTATTTTCCCCCTAATCTAATGCAACTTGGCCAAGAACTCCACCCAATCAAGCAAGGGCAAAAGCACTAGCGGTGGACTCGATTAAACTAGGCCAAAAGACGCAGCAATCTCTGCGAGAACAGCTCACGCGCAGGAGGTCGGCGGGTTCCACACGACGCCGGCGATCACCACGAGCTGCAAGGAGAGACAGCGAGAAATCCGATCAAGAAATTAACGGAGCGAGAGAGGGACAGATCGCCGGAGAAGGAGAAGGCGAGACGAGACCTCGTCGAACTTGCCGGCGGGGCTGTCGTCGTAGCGGGCGAGGAACATGCCGCCGAGGGTGTAGCCGAAGGCCTCCACGAGGCGGAGCTCCCTGGGCACGAACGCCCGCGCCGTCGCCGCCTTCACCAAATGCAGCTGGTACAATGCCCTGCCATAGTTGGCCATTGCCCCCAACCATCGAATCAAGAATCAATCAAACGGAGGATGAGATCGAGAGAGAAAGAAAGAGAGCCTTGCTTGCCTGCCCCTGAACACCCATGGCGGCCCGCGCCCGTACCCTGCAGCAGCAGCAGCCTCCTCTCTGCCACTGCTAGCCGCCATGGATGGCCACTGACTCAGCACACTTCCTCCGCTGCCTCTGCAAGAATGCAGCTACTGCTACTACTAGTCTACTACTACCACCACCAAGAAAGGCAGAGTGGGGGAGTGGATTGCAATATAAAATAGTAGATGCAAGGAAGGAGATGGATGGATCGGGAAGGAGGAGAAGGTGATGAATGATGATGCACTGCCTGATGCTGGGATGCAAGATTGCAAAGGTAAGGAGTTGTTTAAACAAGTTTTTTTTTTTATTTTTGGGTTTGATGGTTTGTGCAAGATCCCAAAACCTTATCCGGTGTACAGGGAGCACACGCGGCAATAGTTTAGAGGATGGGGGATCCGTGTGGGCCCCATCCATGGCTTTGTGATAATCCATGGTGTTTTAACTTCGATTGACTCTCGTCTAGTACTTAGTCCGAGTTTAGTTTCAAACTTTTTTTTTTCAGACTTTCAACTTTTTCATCACATCAATACTTTTCTATACACATAAACTTTTAATTTTTCCGTCACATCGTTCCAATTTCAATCAAACTTTCAATTTTGACGTGAACTAAACACATAGGCTGTGTTTAGCTCGTGTGCCAAAAAAATTTAAAGTACGCGGACACACATTTGAAGTATTAAACGTAGACTAATAACAAAACAAATTACAGATTCCACCTGTAAACTGCGAGACGAATTTATTAAGCTTAATTATCCGTCATTAGCAAATATTTAATGTAGCTTCACATTGTCAAATCATAGCGTAATTACGCTCAAAAGATTCGTCTCACGATTTACATGCAAACTATGCAATTGGTTTTTTTTCGTCTACATTTAATGCTCAATGTATGTGTCCAAACATTTGATGTGACGAAAAAGTTTGAAGTTTGAAGAAAATATTTTGAATCTAAAAACGGCCTTACTCACTCGATTCCAAAATAGATGTCGTTGTGACGTTTTGATTTTTCTTTTCTTGAAATATTTGACCATTCATCTTATTTAGAAAAAAATAGTGCAAATATAAAAAAGATAAGTCATAAGTGACAAACAAAACAAATAATAATTCTCTAATCTTTTGAATAAGATGAATGATCAAACATTACGAACACAAACTCAAAACGATAAGTATATTGTGATGGAGGTAGCACTAGTTGTTGACTTTTAAGATAAACAAATTTGAATTGTATAACTTTTTAAGATGATTTTGGAGTATTTTTTTTCTTTAGAGTCTATTTTACAACATTAGCTTTGAAATTGCTAATAACTCGATATAAAAGATACCAATAAATTAACTATGATAGCTTCGTTCATCGTTACCTGGCTTATCAGCATAGCTAAAATGATCGGCTCCTTTGAAATACGGGAGCGAAAAAACACAGCAATACAGGAAATACACTGATATGATACGAATTCATGTACTACCTCTGTGGACAAATATAAGTACTTCAAGCGATTGAATTTTTTTGGCTTTGTACATCTGGTTGGATGCAGAGCCCGAGTTTTACTCATTTTCTAAAAAAAAAAAGATTGAAATTTGTCTACAAATATAATAAGATTCTAAAGTACCTATCATTCAAATTTATTTTTATCTTATTCCTATCACCAGGCAAAGGATAATTTTCCAATGCTTTTCCTCTACTCCTTTTCTTTTCATAAATTGTTAACTTAAAAATGTTTAACCTAGTAAAAATTTTAAAACGTCTTCTAATACGAAATGGAAGGAGCATTTGCGCCTTGCCAGAACGTTTCTGAAGAAAAAAATGTATCGCAACGTATAGCAAAATACTAGAGTCAGATTGTCTGATTTCCAGGGGACAAAATCACCGGTAAATAGCAGCACACACTCAAAAAGATAGTGAGAGAGAACCACAAATACTGTAAAGCAAGCACTATTATTAGCGTGGAAGTTACTGTTTTAGGGCCACTCTACAATCATACTGGCTGTAGTATATTATCCTGTTCCATTTATCCTCTGTTGGACGGCTTTGCTTCTCTTGACTTGCCTATTTGCAGATCAAATCATAATAATCCAAATCCAAAAAAATCAGCATGTTTTTGCAAACGAGAGGCAGGTCTCAATTGGCAGGAGCACGAGCACTTCCTGACAAGAAATAAATTTGTAAATGTTTTATGACTTGGGCAGAATATTCATTCTCCCTAGGTGCAGCAAGCTAAGAAGATGTTCCCTGCAAATTCATGAAAAGTCCAAGGAAAAATAGAAGTAGGATTAGCATTTTAACAAACAAATTTCAGGGGATGGTTCCATACTAGAACAATAGTACTTCCTCATTTTCACAATATAAGACTTTTTAGCATTGCTCATATTCATTTAGATGTTAATGTATCTAGACATATGTATGTATTTAGATTCATTAGCATCTATATGTATGTGGGCAATGCTAGAAAGTCTTACATTGTGAAACGGAGGGAGTACCAAATAAGTATCCCTTTCCTCACAAAAAAAAAGTATTCCTTTCAATCCCGTAATGCTGAGGGAAAGCTTTAGAAATTCTTCAACACAATAATTTTTCCTTACCCAAAAAAAAAAAGAAAAATCTGTATGACGATAAGAATCTTTTTTCTTTCCAGACCCAACAAAACATGGCCAAAGGAGCTTGCACAACCATTGATAATTTCATCAGAACCTTTGCAACAACCCTTGTTCTATAGGATTTACAGTTATTATCTGTCGCTCAAAGCACCAGGTGCTAAAAACCATTGGCCCAGATTATAGAAGCTAGCAAATCATGCTGTCATGCTTTCTGCCATGTTTAAGCAAGGTAGCTATCATGATACTGCAGTCCCAGAATCAATCTCAAAACCAGTTGAGCACAGGTTGAGGTTGCCAATTGTCAAACATCTGGAGCACTTCATGAACACTAGTATCTAGTAGTATTATTCTTTTTTTACAAAGTTCTTCTAGAATAACTATGTACATGACGATATCCAGCTAATTCCTAAAGCAGCAAATATCTGGTACTCTTCATCTTTGTAGCCACCGAGCCAGTTGTGAGACCAAATTGGGGATTAAAAATTGGTGCGAGCAGCTTAGACAGTTCACCTTACAGTGTAATGTTTTTTATTTTTTCCCTTTTTTTTTTTTTGTTTTTTCCCCTCCAACCTAATGTTCACAATGCAACCTTGTCTTCCACAATTTCCATTAATGAGATGGCTACAAGGTAGAGCCACCTCTACCTTTTTACGTCAAAAATAGTCAGTTTAGTACAAAAAGCATTTCTTCATCAAACATTTCAAGTTTACCATATGCACATAGTATTAATATGTTGGAGATATGATGATCCAGTCGAATATCATTTTATACAACAAGATCTTGTTCCACAATGTTTTTTTTTTGGATAATTAAATACTGCATTTGTTGAATAACAATACTTCTATCATTTCTTCAGTGCGGAGAAAGGCAAACTAGTATAGACCCAACAGTATTCATAATTGAACTCATGAAACCCTCTTGATTGAAACCTTGCTATTTATGCATACAGAGAAAAGAACCCTCCACTAGCAGGATTGTAGCAGACAAGAATTCCAATTCAGAATTTCGTAGCTGCAAAAATCTTCAGCGGTTCCAATATTCTATAAATACTTGTACTTTTCAGGGAAAAACCTATGATATTCTTGGAGTTTGCCTCCAGAAAAAAAGATCTATAAAACAGGGAAACAGACCATGCTTTGAGAGAGAAGTGCTTATCATCAGTCATGGAGAGGTAAGCACCAGCTCTGCTTAGTGCACCTCTGTGAAACAGTCTGCTAACTATGCTATTTATCATACAGGGGAATCTTTGTCACTGCAAGTTTAGCAGATAATAAATTAGTTCTAACAAAGCTACAAAAAGTAGCAAAATTAGAGAACTATAATATCATCTGGGAATTTTTCTTCGAAGGGAATCAGATATAGTGTGACAAAAAAAAAGGGTAGTTTGTACCTAGCAATCCACATGTAACAGATAAAGGTGATCCCCAAACATAGAGTGGTCCAGAATTTCTTGTTTGTATTATTAAGGCCCTGTTTCTTTTAACTTGAGATTATTATAATCTAGATTATTGAGTCAGATTATTATAAGCTACTCCCAATAATCTGGATTATAATAATCTCAAGCTGAAAGAAACAGGGCCTAATTCAGTGAGAAGGCCAACAATAGCCAGTTACAACTGCATAACTGTAGGCCATTTCAAACAGGATGGATTTCACTTCAGAGCAAAACTTTTCAGGGAGAAATTTCGTATGTTCGATTGAATTTCCTGCTTGAAATCAGCAAAATCAGCAAATCAGCAGTCGAAGCTTCAACGGGGAGGTTATTTTGATCAATTTTGGACATGTAAACCCCAGCACTGCCTAGTGCCTACCTCCCCTTTTTGAAGTAACTTTGTAAGTCTGCAATTTAGCATGCAGGAGTCGACACAGTACTACAGTCATTGTCCTCCATTGAAAGAAATAGATCATCCAATTCTTCTAGCAACCCCTGTTCTATAAGATCTTTTTTGCCACTTTTGATAATCTGTACATAGAATTCTTTTGCAGTAGCAGTTCTTCCTGTACGAAATAAACCTTGCAGCATTATGTTATATGTGATAAAATTAGGACTAACACCATTGCTCACCATCTCTTGGAAAAGTGCTAAAGCATTCTCCATCCTAGTAACTTTACAGTAGCCATTAATCAAAGTGCTATATGTAACACAATTAGGTTTCAATCCTTGCTGCCTCATTTTGCTAAATACAAGCATGGCCTCATCTACTTTTCCTTGCTTGGCGGATGCATAT
The DNA here is from genome assembly GCA_009805545.1 of Oryza longistaminata. Classification (NCBI taxonomy): domain Eukaryota; kingdom Viridiplantae; phylum Streptophyta; class Magnoliopsida; order Poales; family Poaceae; genus Oryza; species Oryza longistaminata. The sequence goes on from CM020178.1 coordinate 3,616,021, forward strand.
ATTAGTGTGTTGAAGACATAATGATCGGGTTGCATATCACTTTGTACCATCAAATCAAAGAGACCATGCATCTCAACAAGAGCTCCTTCGATGGCATACCCATGAAGTAAGCTACTGTAGGTAGTAATATCAGGCTTTAGGCCCCTCTTGACCATAGAATCAAAAATCTTTCTAGCTTCTGTGCATCTTCCGTTCTTGCAGAGATAGTCCATCAACGAGCTATAAGTAACAACATTTGGTTCAACACCATTGCTGCACATCTTTTCTAGAAATTTAATAGCCTCTGTCAACTGCCCTGAAGAGCAAAATCCATGCACAAGACTAGTATACGTGATGCAATTGGGTGTAACTCCATTCTTAACCATCCTATCGTGTACCTCCATGGCCTTGTCCATTGCTTGACCCTTGCATAGGGCAGCAATAATGGAGCTGTAAGTCACAACATTTGGCAAAATCCTCCGGTCAAGCATTTCACGGTATGTAGCTTAGGCTTTGTCCGGATCCCCTCCTTTCAAGAGGCCATCGATGACGGTGCTGTATGACACAACATTAGGTAAGCAGCCTCCTCCATCATCAGCCATCATGTGGAGCAGCTCGAGAGCTTCTTGGCTTCTGTTCTCATGACAGAGTCCCTTGAGAATAATGGTGTGGGAGAAGACATTTGGCACGCAGCCGAGCTCGGTCATTCCGCGGAGCACTATGTCCATTCAGGGGCGAATCCACAGTACTCCATCGGGGTCAGATGACCCCGATGCCATCCAACCATAACAGCGTATCCTCAGCATTTTGTAGGCAGTGACCCCGGTCACTAAAGCTAATTGACCCCAATCAGCTTGAACAACAATAACTTAGAGCTAAAATCTTAAAACAATACAACTCTTCCCTCTAAGAACTTTATATAATTCAACTCTTATCAGTACGTAGGTACTCGGCATATTTTCCAATAGCTTGTCATATTTCCCAACAGCTTGGTTCTGGTATCGTCAGTAGCCTGCCACCAATTTCAGAGCCCACAGCTTATCATATAGGAGTACTTGTAATTAGGCAAGTTTGCTAATCAACTAGTACTACGCATAAGGGTCGCATATTAGTTAGTTAAAAACACACCGCTTACTGTTGTGGTCAAAAGAAAGAATTAAATGTTGTTAGCCTAAACTTTTATGTCTCTAACTCATAAATTTATAGAATTGAGTTTATAGGTGTAAATTAATTTAGTATGTAAGTTTAGTCTATAATAAAATGGAATTGCTAGAAAACTTTCGCTCATTTTTCCCTCAAAACTTTTAGATTTGTATCACCTCAAGATTTGTGTATGAAGGAAAAGAATTGCTTGAAAAATAATTTTCGCACGGGTTACGTGTAAGCTCACCTATGCAATCTCAAATTTTCAACCTACTCACTAAAATATTCTAACTCCAAAAAAAAATTATCTGAAGATATGTAGCATTTAAGAAGAATTTAATAATGCTCTGAATTCCTTGGTACTATGTATGTTTGATGTGCAATAATGCATAGTGTGTATTCAGTGCAAACGAAAAAAAAATATCAAAATTAGATCACCTAAACACAGGATTAGTAATAGGTGAGTCGCGACCCCGGTGACTCAAAATCTTGGCTCCGCCCCTGTGTCCATTGCGTCGTCCGTCCTCTTGTCTGCACAGAGGCCCTTGAGCAGAGGATTAAAGATGATGGGTTCCACTCTGAATCCCTTCTTAACGACATGGCCCAAGGCCGCGAAACCGAGGTCTAAGCGGCCCGCACTGCAGCAGCAGCCGATGAGGATGCCATAGGTGTGCACGGTGGGAGTTACCATGCTGGCACCAGCTCGTGCCATGCGGTTGAAGCGGGACACAGCGGCCGCGGGTTGTCGCGCGCGACGTCGGCGAGAGCGCCGTTCAAGCTGCGGATCGGGGCGCCGATGCCTCGCCGGAGCAATTCGTCGAACACGTCGAGTGCGTCCTCGGCGCCACCGCTCCCAACGCGTGCTCGGTCTTGGATCATACCCTCCGAGCGCGGGACGC
>CM020178.1:3620782-3654112 GCA_009805545.1 Oryza longistaminata
AATTACTATTATACTAGTTAAAGATTTAGTTCATCAAGATCCTACTATTATCCCCAAATAAAATTTCTAAGATCCAAGTATTATTGCGCCATCTTTGAACCACACAACGACGAAAGAACAGGGAAAAGATCTCCTGGACTTGGTACGAGGCGAGCTGGAGGCAGCTGAATCCTATCAGGAATGGAGCAAAACGACATGGATGCAGGTCGCAATCTCTGGTGCACCACGCAGATCGCCACCACAAGATTGTCCCGATGAGTCGGACGATTGACCCGGATCGGGCGCCTTTTTCTTAACCAAGATTACAGGCACTTGTTCCGACGATTCGGTTCGCATATTCCAATCGGGGATCAAAAATTTCAAGTGCTAGTCACTTTGATCAAAGGAATATCCTGGATCAACTGAATGTCTCGTCTTTTTCTCACAAATCACCTCAATAGTCAAAGATCACAGTTTTCTTAACTCGAAAAAGTAAAATGCCATCATTTAATAATCGTTTTATTCCCCCAATATTATAGATTTTAATTTTACTAACTCGTACTACTAGAAAAATACCATAAAGATCCCCATCGTTTATTCATTTTATTATGGCAAATAGGATAGCATTCGCGTATCCTTTAAGCATCTCAACCATTTTTTAATCGAAGATTTTAGCGGGGATTTTGGCCTAAATCGCGTTCTTTGCAACCTAAACAACAACAAAATCATCAAAGACGCGTCGTGTCCCAAAAATCTAAAAACAAATCGGAACAGGGCGAAAAGTGAAGCGGGGGATTTTTTTTCTTTTTACCTGGCGCGGGGGTCGACGCGGCGGACCTCGCCGGCGCCGTCCTTGGGGAGGAGCGCGGAGGCGGGCTTGGAGAGCGCGGCGGTGGGGTGGGCGAGCGCGCCCGGCGCGGCGCAGAGAAGCAGAGCACGTCGGCGAGCCCGAGCCTCCCCGCGACGGCGCGCCCGGGGCCGACGACGGCGACGCACGCGGCCGCCCCTCCCGCTGCCTGCTGCGGTCCCCTCCTGAGCGCCGCGGCCAGGTCCCCGGCGGCGGCGGAGAGCGGGAGCGACCTCACCGCCGGCTTGCCGATGCACAGGTCCGACACCTCATTAGCCAGTAGGCGCACTGCCATGCACTCGCGGGGCGAACCCTTGTCGGTTTCGAGATCGAAACCCTCACAAACGATTTCGAGGAGGAAGAACAGAGACGAGACGAGACGAGACGAGGTTTTTTTTGCAACGGAAATCGAGGAGGAAGAACACGAGACGAGACGGGATTTTTGCTTTTTTTTTTCCGCCGATTTGGCTTGGCTTTAACCGTGGCGCGGGACGGGAGGCATATATATAGGCTTTGGGGGTGGCCGCTACGCGGTTGGGTTCACGCGTGGCTCGATGACAGGTGGGGCCCGGTTTTGTGGGGACCACTCGGCAGTGGGAGGTGGGGGGTTACACGGGGGGTTGCACGGGTGGTTTGGTTACCCGTGGTTTTTACTCTGTGCTGGTTTGCGCGCGGCTCGGGCCTGGTTTCTAGAATCGGCTCAAGCCAAGCCGATCTGAGCTGGAACCGTAATTCCGTGTCTCCGTGAGACGGTTATGTTGTTTGCAGTTTGCTTTGTTTTGGCATTGTTCTTACAGTGGTAAATAAGCGCCCTCCATTTGAAGATATGATTTTTTTTTGGCTCTTTTCATATATATACAAATGTAAAACCAAGAAAAATAAAATATTTTTACCTTATCAAATTTCAATATAATTAATATTCGTTTTATATACTCATAGTACATTTAGTCCCTACTTTCGTAAACTCCGGTACAATAATTATTTAAAGATAAATTTATTTTGGAATAAATGGGATGGGTTAAAAATGTTATTATGAGATACAGGATGACAGATCATCGAACTAAGATTTTTTTTTATGGACAAACTAAGATTGTTAAAAGCACTAAAGCAGTAAATAAACCCATAATCCATTGTTTACAAGAGCCATTATATTTACAACCAAGTCACAGACTCACGGTGAAAGGAAAAAAAATAGGCAAGAAGCCAAGAAGTGTGCAGCACGAATTGCCAGCGAGAATGTCAACTGTCACCAGCTTAACAACGGGATGTTGTGAAAAACGTTGGTCAGTTAATTGTGCTTACTAAAAGAACTTTGACCTAATGGTGTATGATTATCTTCTTCACTATCATGCAATGGGTGCAATGGCTAGCTGCTTCAGAGGGAAAAAAATATTTCACAATAAATGTATGGAACATATAGATCCAATGCTAGCTGTTACTCCTACTTGACAATATGATAAATCCAATTGTGCCTCCATAGTTGGTACACAGGTCAGAGGAGATCCAATTGGAACCTGAAAAATAGTGCAAATGCATGAACTAGTACCGAATTTGTTTTTTTTTTAAAAAAAAACAGAACAGGAGTAACCGCCATGTGGGATCATTTTGTAATTATGGTAGATCTCAGATTTGTTTTACTAAACTTTTAATTTTGTCTTGTTTGGTTGGCTCGCTCAGCCGCCACCGCTGATGTGCTGAACAACACTTTGGTCGAAACAGGCAGCAGCAAAGAGGTTTCTGCTCGGTTTAGGCTACGCTTTTTGACCATTCCGTTTGACCACCTTGCTTCGGTTTCCAGCTTGGCGGTAGTAGCATGCTGGGTTTTCTTTTATAGTTTTTAAATGGTTATTTTGCAAACGTGTTTCCAAAACCAAATTCTTGTCACATCAATATTGCTTGCGCAATATTTTGACTAAGTATTATTTTCATATTTTGGACATTTAGAATTCAGTTTGACCAAAGTAGGACAACAACCATTTTATATATTTTGCCCGTTCATACCACATGATCATTTTCCTCTATCTTAATTTACAAACCTAGTGGATATTTCGAAGATTAGGATAGAACTGCAACCTTTTACATGTGGAAGCTTTATCAGAAATCTTTTACATGTGGAACCTTTATCAGAAATCCACTAAAACGATGTGCTACGAACGGAGGATGATTATGGATTATCCACATGATAAATTGGTATAGTTTTCATAGAGTAAAGTTAACTATTGTAATATCAAGTCCAAGCAATCTTCATTCAAGTGTTCATCCAGCCTCCTCATAGGCTCCTAGCTACTACTCCAGTCTCCATCACGTCTTCATGAACTTGCATTCTCTAGCTATTGGCCTATTGCCCAAATTTGACGAGATGGTTTCCCAAATTTGACAAGATGGTTGGTGCAGCACCAAGTGGTTAGATCCATGCGTGACAAGGACTTTCTTTGAATTTTTGCACCATTTTTCTAATCTAATAAACTATTTCATTCGAATTTTCTTTCTTTCATTTTCCAGCGTAACCATCATGTTTTTTAGCATCATCTTCTTCTTGTTGGCTTCTTCCATGAAAAGGGAACGCATTAATTCATAAAGATCAAGGCCGTATAACTACTAGCTCGTTCGTTCGTACAGGTGGTTGTACCATAAATATGTTCCATCAAGAGATTGGGAGGCTTGGGATCAGTCTAATCAACCCCTTTTAAAGACAAAAATGTGACGCATGAGCTGATCACAACATGAAAGTGACAAAAGGAAAAAAAATTACATAAACCTACTACCTCCGTACTAAAATAGGTGCAGCTTTCTAGTTCAAATTTTAACTAGAGTGCGGCACCTATGTTGAGATGTAGAGAGTATTTGATACTATCATAAAATTATCATATTTCCCCAACTAAAGTCTTTTTCCCTGTTTATAATTATCGACTAGTTAGCAATATCTGGTGTTAAAACTGATCGGGAATCACTTAATTGCAATACATAAATGGTTAATGGTATTCTCCAAAGCTTCCCAAATCTAATCATTTGCACAATGGTTTTGTAGGTGTTATATGTCTTTCATTGATGGAGAAAAATGAAAATACCATGCCCATCTCGTCTACATAAACATTCATGACATTTGCAGTTCTAGAAAAAAAGAAGACGGCGCTATTGTTGTTGAGCCTCGCACAGTTGATCTTGTTACGGCTACGTGAACATGCTTAGCACGTCGATTGTCTACTAAATCATCTAGGGGGTATACATATAGCACCATACTGTTATAGTGGAATTGATCAATTGAAGTACAATCTCTTTGGTTAATATATTGCTCTTAACTGCCTTGACAAATCAGCATTCTAACACGTGAAAAACGCTCCATTTAGGTGAGGTCATTCTTTAATTACTCTTCTGGTTTTTACTATACTCCAGTCCAGCCAGAGCCCGCCGCCGCAGCCGTCTCCAGAACCTTCCCTGTTTGCGCGTTAAAGCGAAAATAAAAGGATAAAGAGAAAATTCCTTGTGTATCCCTGAAAGTTCACCTAATCCCTTCTATACCCCTGAATTTTGCTCAATCCTTTACATACCCCTGAATTTTAGTTTGGATCCCTTCCATGCCCTTTCTGCTAGTTGACCGTTAAATTCTTATGAAAAAGTCCATTTTGCCCTTTGGTATAAAGAAGCATATATATAAATTAATAGAGTATATTGTTGGAGCATAGAAATTTGTTATATGAGACTATTATGTTTATGAGGTAGTTATGCATCATATTATCTGCGATAAAAATACTTTTAGATATGACATAAAAAATTAATACTTATTTATTAGTTATTAAAATATTTTTTTAGCATATGTATTCTGATAGTAATAAACAAATCTGTTCTATTACTATGAAAACACATATGCTACATAAAAGAACTTTTAATAACTAATAAATAAGTATTAACTTTTTATATCATATGTAAAAGTAAATTTGTCACAAATAATATGGTGCATCACATACTCATAAATATAATAGTCTCATCCAATAAATTTTTACATTCCAACAATATACTTCATTAATTTATTATGTTTCTTCATAGCAAAGGGCAAAATAAACTTTTACAAAAGAATTTAACGGTCAACTAGCAGAAAGGGCATGGAAGGGATCCAAACTAAAATTTAGGGGTATGTAAGAGATTGAGTAAAATTTAGAGGTATAAAAGGGATTAGGTGAACTTTCATAGGTACCTAGGGGATTTTTTCGAGGATAAACGTTACAGGTAGTAGTAGTAGTGAAAAGGTGGGTTTCCTCTCTACCAGAAGGAGCCGAAAGGCAGAAAGAACCCTGGCTCGAGCCGTGAAGCCGATCTGGGCCGAGCCGGTTTGGTTGGCAAAAGGACGTGTAGGCGACGTGGCACCCGGCCCCACCACGTGGACGCATGCTGTACGCGTGGGCCCATGCGGACCTTCCGTGCCACGGACTCCGGGATCTTCTGCGGCCACAGCCGCGATCAGGTTGCGGCCACTTCAGCTGCTTCTCCAGCTCAGCTGCAGCCTGCATGCCAGATTGCCAATCTGCCGCTGCTGCACTGCAATTTGTCTGATGAAACCTTCGCTATCTGCCACCGTGCCACTGTCTGAACCAGCTGGCAAAAGAGCACAATTTAGTACCAGTTGTTCGTACACATAACCTGATTTTTCAATGACGAGTCATGACAGGCAGACATGGCCTGTGTGTGTGTCTGGGGGTGTCCGTGCACGTAGAACACAGCTCCTCGCCGTGCGAAAGGCCACTTTTATGAGACCGCAACAGTAGTCTGAATCTACGTACTATCGTGTTATTATTATCTTCCGATCTGAACTGAAAGAAACCCGTCATCTACCCAACAAAAATGAACTAATCTGGTGGTAGTACGAGCGGCTGCTGTATTATCGTCGATCGCCGATCAATTCAGCGCGCGCGATACAGCGACGGCTCGTGCGCGCGCTCGCGCGCGTGCGGTCAAAGTGTCAAACACGGCAAGCACCAGTTGCTGCTACCTCTCGCGGACTCGCGGTCTCTCGCGCGCGCGCCGAAGAGGAAACTCCTTCCGCGCGGGCGAGCCGCAGTTTCCCTTCCCCCCGTGGTGATTATCCACATCCGCCACCACGAGGCGCGGAGGCGGCGCGAGCGACAGCGGCAGCGGATGCCTTTTTTTCCGCCGTGGCGTCTCGCGGGTGTGATCCGCTGATGTGGCGCCGCGCGTCGCGGCCAGAGTGCGCGGTGCGGAGTGGCGCTCGCATGCGGTCACGGTCGTCGGTTGCTTTGGCTGATTCGTTTTCAGGTGAGCGCGCCGCCCGTGTCACCGTGTGGTGGTGGTGGTGGTACGCGCGCGCGTGATATGTTTGGCTTTCGTCCGCTTCTTTGGCGGCAAGCCGATGGATGCATGGGCGCCTCTCCTGTTCAGCTTAGCTCTGCTTACCACGTTTTTCTTTAACTTTAACGAATCGGCACAAAAAATATACTCCAGCTTTGTTGTATACAGTAGAAGTAAAAGGTATTTAAGGGGAGAGAAAAAAGACTATACTTGGAGGATAATATTGGACTAGCCATGTTTACTTCACACCAAACTTCCTCCAAACTCCCAACTTTTCATCCCATCACATCACATCCAAAACTTTCCTACTCACATAGGCTGTGTTTAGTTCCTTCCAAAGTTAGAAGTTTGGGTTAAAATTGGTACGATGTAACTGAAAAGTTGTGTGTGTATGACAGGTTGATGTGATGAAAAAAGTTGGAAGTTTGGATCTAAACACAGCCATAAAGTCCTAATTTTTTTTTCCAAACTACCAACTTTCTTCAAACTTCTCCCCAATATAAAAAACTAAACACAGCCTTGGGTAACATTTTCACGAGTCTGTTTTTTCAGTCCTTGCTCTGTTATCGCGTAGTATTTCTATTGGAACGGTACAAGTTAGGGTACAACTATAAATACTTTTTGGAATTGAGTTTTTTTTTTATGTTCATGTCGTCATGGAGGGTAAAACCATATCAGTTTTTAAAACCTCATAATTTTCAGTAATTATGATTTTGCCCGATAATGGTAGTAACTCCCACCGAAAGGTAAGAACACCCGTGAGATGTGGCTAGCTGTCCTGGTGAAGTGGGTGGAGTATATGGGGAGAAGCAGGGGAGTTCGTTGGATCGGGAGAACGGGGGCGATCCCTAATTCCCTATAGTTCCTACTGCTGTTATCTGGCTGGATGCACGTTCCGGATTTTTTTTTTCCCAATATGCTGCTGTAAGCCTGTAACGAGCTGGATTAGGCGATTAGCTACCTGATTTTGTCCTTTTGTTCGAGTAAGTTTACGTAGACGTGGTTAATCCATGAAACCACACCTACGAACGGACAGGTGGACCACATGCACGTAGCGCTGTCAGTGGTTCACGCCCGTTTGGACCGGTATAATTTACAGAAGAGGATCGGACTAATTATTTACAGAAGTTACTCTGGTTCCAATTAAATTTTACAAAAATCACCGGAGGAGAGATCGATGAAAAAATTGCTACGCATTTGATCCAATTGTCCGGCTCATGTACAATCAAGTTTGATCAATAACTACCGTGCATATAAACATCTACTTATTTAATTGATCTCTGTTTGAGCAAAGACCGTGATATTTTATTACATTATCTAAAAAAGTTTAATTAGTTTTTTTACGCTTGTAGTTATACATGAGTTTTACAACTAAATCATATGTATAACGGTTAGTGCTTTGTTGTTGAGTATCACCCAATTTAGTTGCACGATCCGACTAAAGGCATACAACCATGGATCAATAAAGATTCTTTTGAAACAGAAGATCTGTGAAGAAATTTGTAGGATTTAAATGATCTTATATATAGAATTTAAATAATCAATAGTAACACCAATGGGAGGACGGACTTGTCTAACATGGATAGGTAAGTAGCTAAAACAGCAAGGTTGCATGTAGCTCTTAGAGTGAAGAGCGAGTGTTATACTCCATTTCATTATTAAAAAAGAAAGCTAAAACAGCTAGGAACAACCACCCTACAAATACCATGGCAGCAAATTAAAACTCGTGTGGTCCGATCCTTTGGCCGATTCAAGCACCGGAAGAATAATTGCTTCATGATCAGGAGACAAAGCCACGGCACTGCTGCACAGATGCACAGTGCCATACTGCCATTGCCATGCATGTCAGCTGCTACTCACTTTGTTGGCACGCGGCCGGCGCAGAAAGATCCGCGTCCGATACAGAGAAGAAGAGGACGGGTTGGCTCCCGTACGAACGACGTAGTACTACGGGGTGGTCTCCCGGCCTCCGAAATGGTTGGCACGCAGCAGTGCCGCCTTGGGCGGTGACATGACAGCCGCTGCAAGCCACGACCCCTCACATGGAACGCGACAGGTGGTGAAACCATGTACCAGCTGTGCATATCTGAAGGACTCAGCTAGTTACATCCTAGTACTACAGGATATGCATGCTGGCTGGGAGACCGTGAGAGCAAGGCTAATATACAGTGGTTAACTCTTCACATAAATATATGATACGCGTGTCTGTCTTATAGAATTTTCTTGGTTCCTACGTCTAAGCTGGCTGTGAACTTACAGCTCGTTTCTGATCCCTCTCCTCTTTTTTCTTTATAGCCCTTTATTATACTTGCTCTGAGTGAAGGTGAATGAGAGTGGTGTGGTTGTTGGTGCCGTTTGGATTTTTTTTTTTGTGGAGGTGATGCAATGCAGCAATGGAAATGGAATCTGCAGCTCTCCTACTAACTGCCAAGAGAGGAGATGGGTGTGGTGTGTGGTCCTAGATAGCTTTGGTATAGGACAGTACAAGGAGTACAATGCATGTTGCTACCATGTTGCCCTCTGCCACTGTTTCTTCGGTTTTGCAATGATTAATGAATGGTTGAGCAACGGGAGCAGTTATATAGGGTGATCGATCGAGATGCTCGCTTATCAGATCTCTCTAATGGTGGTAGTAGTAGTACTTAAATATTCTTGTCATGGAGGAACGAACCACGAGTCCATGAGGCGGTCAAGGGCATCGTATGTTTTGTATTCGACGAGACGATGCCGGCCGGCGAATCTCCGTTTCTTGGGATGCCATGCCTGTATCCGCCCCTGCTGCGTACGATCGCGTCGCGCCGGCCACATGATCGTCTCACTTAAGTCACTGACTTTAAAGTAACTAACAGGTGATTTATAAAGAAATTTCTCATATGAGTGACTCAAAGTTACGTAGTTGGTCTGTTTTGGTACAGCTCTAACTCCTCAATATAACTTCAGGAGTTGAGTCTGGAGTGGAGTTGTGGAGCTGTCTAAATCCAGCTCCACAACTCTAGCACACATTTTTGTGAGAGAGCTCCACCCAACTCAACTCTCAGTTTTGGTGAGCTGAAACTGTTTGGCTGAGCTCTAACTCTGGAGGGGTGGAGTTGGAGCTGAAACTGTGCCAAACAAATCCTAAGTAGAGAATTTCAGTATCATACTGTCATCGGGTCACGATCTCGGCGAAGGATCGGTTGGTTTTGGCCGGCGCCGTGCTCGTGGTAATGTATGGTGGATCGAGACGATGAGATGAGATGGATGAAATCGCTGGTGCGGCTAACCAACAGCTGCTGCCTGCTGGTGCCAAGGAGAAGGAGAACCGTCTTGGGTTAATGGGGTGGGATCGCGAGCATCATTGCACGCGGCAAAGATGGGGAGACCGGAGCAGGTGTGTGGACCTTGGTGGTCGTAGGCACACGATTGTTTTCCATCGTTTTCTTTGAAAGGACGGGCGATCGATGCTGTTGTGTGAATGCACTTGGTAACTGGGATGTCAGTGATGTGCTGCTAGTAGTACGAATGTACGACGACTTTGTTATGTTTGCAATTCGGCTGTGTTTAAATCCAAGTTTGAATCCAAATTTTATCATTTTTCATCAATCAGCCGGTCATACACACACAACTTTTCAGTCACATCATCTCTATTTTTAACCAAAATCCAAACTTTACGCTGAACTAAACACAGCCGAAAAAAAACATTACTAATCCTTCGAATTTTTTCAGTACTATACTTGCCAGACACTTCTGGCATAGGAGTACTCTGGAGTATGTAGGTACTCCACGATCGAGTAATAATTTAGTGTCACACTCTCAGGCGCGCCTAAAGCGTGTTCTTATACAATTGTCCTTCCGCTAACTGCATCCAATATTTTCTATCTTGCTCCTCAATCAGCCACGTCACTGCAAACGCAATCGATCCATTGGTCTGAGTTTGGCCATATAGCTCAATGCTCCTCCCATCAAACTGGCCACTATTTGTCCTCTTCATGACTTCGACAGGTCTGATGTAATTCTTATCGATTGAACTTCAGATAAAGATAAATTGTAGCAGTACACACGAATTTGGTTAGGAGGAATTTCAATCTCTAGAAATAGAAAAGGTGGAGTAACATGAATGTTTGCACATATCAATTCATAGAAATATTTTCAAGAGATTCCGAGTGGATGGAAAAAATTCCTATGTTTCCTCTATACAACTTATAGGAAAGAAAATTTTCCTTTAACTTTTCTAAATATACTTCAATTCTACAAACCAAATAACACTAGTAAGAATTAATCCTTAGAAATCCAAATTCTTTGTTTTTCCTTAAAACAAACAAGCCCTTAGGATTTTAGATTGTTTGAAAGGGTATTATTTTTTCATCAACATAACCATGTCTGGTAGCCCTAACTAAATCATGTATAGCCCCAATACCGACAGTAGAGGTTCGAGCCCCCGCTTATGATAAATCCGGGGCATTTAACTATTTACCATTTTTAGATTTGGCATTTAACTATTTGTCATCCCTATCTCAATGATATGTGGGTCCAGTGGTAAATATTTAATTGCCATTAATAAAAGTAGCAAATAGTTAAATAAATCCACCACCAGTACTAATAAAGAAACAGTTGCTCATGCATTGCAGACAGAGGAACAGCTGCGGTAACGCACATTAACTCCATGTAAAGAGACCTTCTTCTGTGCTTGGAATTAATTAGAATCGTTGATCTCTAATGATCTAACGCTCCAAGAGAGAAGATATTAGGAGAAAGGTATTAAAAGGGTGGGCCAGGTATGGAAGGTGGAAGGTTAAAATGGTAATTGAGTTTTATAATTGATTTGTACCGGTAAGGACCTACGTACTATCCGTTTCAAGACAAGCTGCATTCATGCAGCAGAGGAGGAAGAACGTTGTGCTTCTTCCTATAGTTAAACTATGTAATACTTTTACCGATCGAAAGGTTCTCAATTCCTGGATGTGTTGTTTGGAGATGAATCCGTAGCCCTGATGGGAAGGGAAATTGAATCAAAGACACGCCAATCTAAAGAGATTGATGATTGTCTGCAAGGAAGGATTTAGAGGGAGATCATATAATTTAGGACATAATTAACTGGGACAAACCATACAAACGACACAAGACAATTCGCTTATCTTGTTTGGAACTTCACAATGCCTGCATCTGCATTCAGTACAGATATACTGAAAAGGTGTTGGATCAACAAAAACTATCGTTCCTTGGAAGAACATTCAATCTATTTCCCTTTTTGGTAAAAATGTGTCTCGTTACAATCGGATATAATCAATTGTACAATAAACAAAAAATACATCAACTAGAATACGCTTGACGATATGTATATCCCTTTCTCAGATGATGAAAACATGGGGGAACATCTGTGTCTGTTTTCCAATGCAGCGTTGTTCTATTCTGCATCAACGAAAATCTGCAGGAAAAAAAACAAGCAACCCAGCCGTGCATAAGATACCAATGCAGCTTCAGGAAAGGAATGAAAAGAGAACATGCCGAAAAGCTTCACATGCTCGAGCACTTATGTTCAACAAATTTATCATGAGAACTTTAAAGAACTATAATGCTATCACGAGAATGTAGCTTTAGCAAACAAACATGCAGAACACTACAAGAAAGAGTAATTGATAGTACCAAATGTGCTTATCTTTACCTCTATGTCTGACAAAGGTTCGTAAAGCTTCTTTTCCTGCACGGCATACAGTGTAATTCCAGAAATTTTTTGCACGCCTACTTGAGTAGCTACCATACTCTGCACAGATTCATTCCAGATATAGTCAAATACATTTCTTTCCGATTCATAAGACAATGAATTTGCCACTGGCTTTGATGGTCAAACACAAGACTAAATTGTTTCAACTGTTGGTTAACATTCATATATTAGCACGAATGAGGAAAATCAGTATCGTTGAGGAAAATTCACAAGGCAGTATTGTTGTTATGATTCATCAATAGCGTCACTGGTCAGATAAAAAACCAAGCAAAAAGATGTGACACATCCTAATACCATTCCCTCTGTCCCAAAATATAAATGATTTTGGCCAGATGTGACGCATCCTAATACTATGAATCTGGATATACTAGGATATGTAACATCCGGCCAAAATCCCTTATATTTTGGGACGAGGGAGTACCTTTTTAGTAGTAAAAATGCATCACACTTTTAGAGTGGCAAAAAAAATCCACAACACAGTTCGACAAATACAAAGCTAAGAGCAGATATATAGATATCCAATATATCTAAAGTGATGTACCCAGAAAGTTATCTTACCAAGTCAAAGTTGATGGATTCAAAAGCCTCAACTAGTGGCAAAACCTGCGCAGATAATGAAAGCAAAATATCAAAAGCATACCCAACACATCATTACTTTCACCCACTGTTACAGAGGAGGGAATAAAAGGCACCAGAAAGAGATTAGTTGACCAGCTGAGTAGTGTACTCCAACATAAAGATTTTCCTGGACGTTTGACTATCTCTTAAGAAAAAAAAAAAAAACTAGATGTCACCAAAGCGATTAAGGTAGCTATTAATAAGCAGCGCACAAACTCATTGTTAACTCACAATCTAATTTCCATTGGCCAGATTGCTGGAAAGTTGTAACATTAGCCTGAAATCAAGTACCCAATGAAAAATCCTAACTTCCTGTTTTCTCAAACAAAGAAACCTATAGCCTGACACGCTTCTACATGCCACATTTGCATACCATAGAAACAGAGCAATTAACTATGCAAATATGTTATGGAACACCAGGGACAAATTTCACAGGACACCTGTCTAAGCAACTGTCAGAACACCCAAGACTAGTATAGCATTTGTATAACAGCAAACATAAAATAGCAAGTGAAACAACTAACCAACTTCTGTAATCCATTGACCAGAACATATTTCTCTTCATCAAGTACGCTTGGTGCTAAAAATACTTCAAAAGGGCCAACTGTCTTTTCTGATTGGTTTGTAAGGCATAAATTAACCTGAGGATATAAATCTAATCAAATATCGATAGTAATGTGAAGAGCAGCTGTTGTTAATATTTGCAATGCAGTAATGCACTAAGTGCATGGTTCAACGATAAGCATTAGTGCATAGCGATTGACAACAAGTCATGAAACTGTATGAAGAAAAGACACTAATAAAGCATGCGAGATGTATTACCATGATTCCTGCAAATTTACTCAGTACTGCATGTCTCCTGTGGTAATGAATTGAAAGGGGTAGAATGATATAGGAAGGGAATTTTTGAAAGCTTGGTGCACCCCCGCCGGATACGGCGGCTGCGCGCCGGTGTAGGGCGACGCCATCGCCGGAGGACGAGGGAGATCTGGGCTCTCTCTCTCTCTCTCTCTCGCGGGCAGTCGAGTCGAGACTCGAGACTAGTTGTAGTTCAGTTTGCCGGTTAAGTTGGAGCAATTTTTATATATGTATTCGGGGACATTTAATTGTATACCACTTTTAAGATATATGGTCTGTTTGGAGGAGTTTCAGATTCTGAGAAGTAGCTGTTTGGTAGCCAGCTTACGAGAATCTGGAAAAGCTCTGAAACCCAGCTTCTCTAGCTTCTGGCTTCTTAGTTCATTTCTCAGAATATGTAACTACAGACTCTTAGAAGCTGTGGACTATTTGTGGCAGCTTCTAGCAGAAGCAGGTTTTGGGAAAAGCTACCGCTGGGACAAGCTCCCCCAAACAGAGCCATACTGCCTCTGTTTCATATTATAACATTTTCTAACATTGCCCACATTCATATATATGTTAATAAATCTAAATACATATATATGAATATGGGCAATGCTAGAAAGTCTTATAACATGAAACGGAGAAAATACCAATTAATGATTTGCCACTCGCTGTCCATGATATGTGGGTCCACGTGTCTATGACATGTATTCGAGACTAGTTTTTTTTTAAAACAAAATGGGGAAAAAAAAACTTGGCGAGATAACATTATTAGGGCGTTCTATACTACTTCTTCCCAACTTCTCCTCCCTCATTTTCCACACGCATGTTTCCCGCCTTTATACCTGCAACAAGTTAATTGAATAACTTTGGATCATTGTTTTTTTCAGACATATATTGCCCTCATATCTTGTATATTGAGATATTGTACATTGAAGTGATTATATATAGTTTTTTAACGGATATGAATTATTATTTTCATGCAATGTGATATTATTGTTCTTTGTCTAAATATATTTATATAACTGACCCATTTTTGTCCAAAGATACTAATAAAGAGATTCCCTTAGCTATACTATTGAAGGGAAATATCAGATAGATACCAAAGCAGGAACATATTTTATCTTACAAGTTAAACAATACAGAAGCATAAACATCAAAATATTGTGGAAAAAGAACATGAGCAAATTTCTTGCTAAATATCCGAGCCAGATGTTCACCAACGAATCACCTACCATAAATGGTCTTTCCAGAAATATCACAGGTGGAACTTTCACAGCACGAAGATCAACATCTTTGCTTGCAGTGGGCTGCTCAAAAGAAAGAGTTGCCAAAGTTATAGCTAGCACTTATATATAGAGTAACTTAACAGGTATAGCCCTCGACACTTCATATAAAATAGTTCAAACCAGAAGTCAGGAACTTTACTGACAGTGCTATGTATGTTTTGAGTTTGCAAACGGCCAGGCTCCCCGAGATTTGTCCGCCATGTGATCTGAAATTTCCCGAGTATGCTGCTTCCCTCTGCCTTTGTTTGACCAGACTCACCAGACGATGGTCTGAGTTGATATAGGTAATTGTATATTCCTCCTCCAGCTCTGATGAGAATCGGTTGCTTGCACAAGTCCCTATATGAAAAATAGAACTCACATTAGCAATCCTTTTGCATCGACATGATATATCAGCATCCTTGCATCGAGACACTATGTTCCATTCTCCAAATAGGGTTTGTTATCAGAGCTCAACTTACCCGATTATAGACTTCACTGTTGACGGATGTTCATCGGCTTCTAATCTTGTAGCTGCCCATTGTTGGGAAGGTTCAAAATCAACTTGGTCCATATAAAGATTAGATTTTGTATGATTCTCTATGCAGGCTTCCAGATAAGTGGTATCCTGTCAAAGTGGACTAGCTATATAGAGTTCAAGACTGCCATGATGAATAAATAAATGCACAGTAAAGGGATAAATAATATTATAACGAACAGTAGTACAGTAGAATATATACTATAATATCGAAGGAAACAAGGCCAACCACATTTACATAGAAGTTTGTTCAACCAGTTTGGAATAAACCAAGGATAAAGTATAATGAGGTTCCCTAAATTTTATTTTTGGGGAATTCAAGACGCTGATAAACTTCTTATGGAACCAAAAGGATGATTCTGCACAGATAGAATGGCAAGTAAAGAAAGAAATGGCTAAATGGTAACTGCAGCGATGACAGAACATATTCTAAAAAAATTGCAAATGTGACAGCGTATAGTTTTAAAGGTTTCCATGAAAGAAACCAACATTTAGTTACAAGACTTACAATATTGTTTGCATTTGTTAAACAAGAGGGTACATACCTTGATGGTGCGAACCTGAAACAAAAAGTGAACACAAATTATTTATGTGACCTACTCTGTAATCCGAATATGCTGGGATTACATTCTAAGATAGAGGGACATAGAGATTATACATATGGAGTATAGATTAGCCATATAAAAAAAAGAGAGAAATAAGTACCTTCGTTCTAACAGACAATGGATTTGAAACAGTGAACTTAAAGAATTGAGGAAGATATTTACGCTCCCCATCACCATCATTATATAAAGCAGTGCAGACAAGCCTGGATTCAATCACCACATGAGCAAATCAACAATAAGGTGTGCTTCACTAATGTCTAATGCAACCAATTCGTAAATAAAATCAAAAAGAGGATAGTGTACGTATGTGCTCCCAGTTCTTTGACATCATGTTCCACAATGAAATCATATCTACCCCCAGATCTGATTGACTCAACAGGGGCCTTAGATGTATCCAAAAGAAGTATCCTCTGTCTCTCGGTTTGTATTTCTGCCTAATGTAAATAAACTTCCGGTTAAAACTTATGACATAATATGAAGAAATGAAGGCTTCAAGGACAGCTAAGTCCTGCATGCATGCCACCAAAGGGGTGTCTAAAGTATCAAATTTGTCATAGAACAACATGCAATCCATCGACAGGACTAGCTAAATGCTCAATAAGAACTACAGATAAAGTCAAGGTCAATTATAATTATTTGCATCAAAGCTACTTATTAGTCTATAATACCTCATAATTTCTTGCATGCCTTAATAACACCTTGTTACATTTTTTTCTTAATGAGGCTCTAATAGAATTGGCCTAATCACTGAACACACCACATTGGTCAACAAATGTAAAATAAGATGAACAAGCAACTATTCCAGTAATTCCACAGCAGATAGTCAATCGAGTAATCGAATTTAACATCAGTTCATGACTGCAGCAATAAGAACTTGGTGATCTGAGATTCTAACACTGAAAAAAAAAAAAGAGAGAAAAACATCAACCTAGCACTCTAACCAGATGCACTGAAACAACAGCATCAATGACAAACTGGGTGCAATAATACCGTTCTCCAGAAATCATCCAGAATAATATTTTATGGTAAACGATCCAGAATTTCAAATGATGTTTTCCAACTAATGCGATATAATAGAAGATGATGGTAATCATGCGATGGTTCGAGAACCTTAATGGCGACGTCCCTGGCCTCGAAGCTGGAGCTATTGTTGATGCTGATATAGCTGCAGAAGGTCTCCCCCAAATAGATCGCCCTATCGATGCGTCCCCGCACGATCACATCAACACAATCATTCGCTGCAATCTACTACTGGAATGGAAGCGAGAGAGAGAGAGAGAAAGACGAACCCGAAGGATTGCGGGAGGACGAGGAGGCCGGGGAGCGCGAGGGCGTCGACGGGGTCGCGGAGGAGGAAGCGGTCGCGGAAGGTGAAGTCGCCGGGCTCCCCACCGCGAGCAAATTTTTTGTTCCGTACACCTATCGTGTAGGTGGTTCAGTGTAAATTCTCGTTTCGGTTGCCTGATTTGGGCGCGTTTGTTCAGTTCGTGATTGATTTCAGAAGTGAAGGGAAGTAGTTTTGCACAAATACCACAGATTCTAGATCCCCTGCTGATGCTACTTGATACTATATGTGTGTGAATCTGTAGTGTTTCATGATCTGGTGATGATGGAAAAAAAAACTGGGATTGTTGCTTATATTAATCATTGCTAGTACTGGTACTGCGACTGTGTTCTTACAATTTTCTTGTTTGCTTTGCTCCTTATTATCGCAGCACATCGAAGTGAACAAGCTTACCAAGGGAAGGCCCCTTGACAATCTGGAATTCATGCAATGGATGAAGCGATACTGTGACTCGGTCAATGGAGGCTTCATGAACAGGTAATCTGTTACATACTATTCTGTAACCTGTCCAATTTTAATTTGTGAGAATTTGTCAGATTCAAAATTCTGTTTGTGGCAATTTCATTTAATTACTCGTCTAATCCTCTGAAAACCTTATGTTTTGCTGTTCTTTGTGAATTAATTCACACAGTTACAACGCTTCTGAAAGAAGGGAGAGCAGCAAGGGCGGCAAAGAGACCAACAGAAGGACATCAGTTCCTTCTCAGGCGCCGGCCAAATCCTCATCCGCCACCCACAAACCTCATGCATCCTCTCATGGCGCCAAGAAGGCCAATGGGCATGCGCCGAACGCCCCTCCGTCACGGAGCGCAAAGCCGTCTCCCGCAAACTCAGCTGGACCAGCTTATGATGAGCAGGTGGGAGAGGTTTTGTGTGATGCCATGATCGATCGGTTTGACTTTTTTGTTCTTATTCTGGTGAAGGGTGAGAGACTCAATCTTGGCATCATTTGCAGATCACTGAGCTGAAGCTGCTCGTCGATAGTCTCGAGAAAGAAAGAGATTTCTATTTCTCCAAGCTGAGGGATGTGGAAATCTTGTGCCAGAGCCCTGAAGTGGAGCATTTGCCAGTAAGTAGCAGAATGCCTTAACTTTTGCCTGATTATTGTTCTACTTGGTGACAATAAGACTATCCTTAAACCGGAATACTAAAAGGATTGTGCATTTTCTTTTAGAGTTAACCATTCAGTTTTCGGAAAATAAACAGTAGTACTAGTTCTTAGGTTCTTGATGTTTATTTTGTTGTCGGTTAGGGCGATGCTGATCAAGAAACTTGTTTATCTTTTCTTTCTGCAGATTGTCAATGCGATTCATAAGGTACTCTACGCTGCGGAGGATGACCCCTCGATGGTGGCGGAGGCGCAGGCGATATATTGATTATAATTGAGTCATGTGGAGGGACGAATTACATTCAAGGACAGAAGTTGGACTAGATTAATGGTATATTTTGAAGTGAAAAGATTGTTGAAGTTGTCAAAACTGTCTGTCTACTGGATCGTCAGTATGACACTTTGGCTGGGAAAGTAACAGAACCAGAGCATGACTTTTTAGAATGTCATGGAAAAAATGGAACCTAAGTGACAAGTTTATACTGTAGGACTGATTCAAGTCCAAACTTTCGTCATTTTGGACAGTAGACAGAATCTGACTTTTAATGAGTTAGCTACACTTCATTCGTCTCAGCTATCCAAAATTCTATATATATCTAAAAGCTTTAAGTTTTGAACACAAAATGAGGTGGAAGTATGAAATGCAAACCCATAGAAAGCCATGGATACTATGTTTGTGCTCAAACACCATGAATTATGTTTTCTCGTATTAATTTTTGCAACAATTCAAACTTGGTGAAACAAAGTTTCAGGGATAAATTGTTCATAAAAGCCCTAACTTGGTGGAAATTGCCTAGAGACATGATTTGACCACCTAGTCCCTCAACTGACCAGTTTTTAGAACCTAGTGCAGATTATTCGGAGACTTGTTCCTTTCAGATGTCAACAACAAAATATCAAGATATTTGAAGTGATAACCAAGTTATCCTACATGAAAATAACCAAAAGAATAACTTTTTTCTGACTCCTAAAGTCCTAACTCACACTACAATTTTTTGTTAGTTACCGTTGTTTTTGAAAGCATTGCATAGTACAGAACACAGCTATTACTGTTCTCAAAATCCTGTTCTCTTCTGGGAAGAAAGATTGCAATTCTTTTCATATAATTACGTGTTATAATGATTAGTTTAGTCACAACTAAGCTGAAGGCTGAAGCAGTCCTCATTCCATAGTTAAATATGTATTTGTTGGAGTACCGTTTAGTCTCTTATTATTCTACTGATGAAAGCAGTACCTTTGACATCTGGGCAGTACTCTACTATTGTGTCCTTAATTTCGGATGATTATTTTATGCTGATAATAAAAACGCTAATTCTTTCCACCAGTTTTTTTGCCATGGTTGTTAGACATACTGTTCAGCTGGCGCTTATTGTTTTCTGGACCTCGATTTTTGTTAAGCATACATGGATCAAGCTAAATTTGGACTGTGCAACAAGGTGTGCCTATTGTTGTGTTGCTCATCCTTTCTTCATTGTCTCTGTTGCAGGGACACCGTTGCTGGTTTGGTTGATGAGCTGGTTGTGAACACCAAAAAGCTTGTGAGAGCAACTTCAAAAGAGATTGAAAAATGGCGTTGAGCTTATAATTGCCTCCATCAGCTGTGTCAGCCTATGAAAACTGGGTTATCATTGAAGGTTATAAGCAAGTATGCTGTTGTCTTAGATGAAGGTTTAGGAGCTAGCCATGGGATGAAGCCTATTGCAAGCAGTATGCTATCTTAGATGGAATTTAGGAGTTAGTCGTGGGATGCAGACTATTGCACTGCAATGTTCTTTCTTATTCTTGTGTACATCAGTAATTATGTCTATATTTAATTAGGGTAATGAAATGCTATTGCAGTCTCTGCATGTTAGAAATCCCCCTGTGATGAACAGTGTCAGTTAGAATTCAGGAACAAAATATGAGACTGGTGATCTCATTTGGCTGCTTGTTATTACTCTGTTAATGGTTGTGCTCATCTCAGGCTGTGCTTTCTTGGATGAACTGATTCTGTGGAATTTTGATGGCATTAGGACATTGATATACCTTGATAATATCAGTTAATTAAATGTACATTAGTGTTCAAGCATATGTGTGGCCAGGATGTGTTGTCTTGGCTATATCTGCCTCTGCCCTCTGGTTGGTTCTGCTTGGTGTCTCTATCCATCTAATGTGGACCATTTTGGTCCTTCATGATGAAACAACACCACAAGAGGCCCTAAGTGGTGCCACATCAGCACCCTCATCTGCCAGGTCAGCATGGACTGCCCAATCAGATCCAAGCAACAGATAGCCCTCCTGGGCACCCAGCCAATGGCAGCTTCCATGGCTAAATCTTGCATGGGCCCACAACATCCTCCAAATCCCCATTTCCATCCATTTAAACTAGCTCTCCTTTCCCTCCACAAACGCCCACCACACTCTCCCCCTTTCTGAACACAGCACCACCCCTTCTGCTGCATCTCCCACCTCCCTCTGAATTGTGGGCCTGAGGCGATGGCGGCGCTCGCCCCGTCCAAGATGCTCGGCACCCGGCTCAACTTCGCCAACAACTAACCCTTGCAGCCTTACATAAAGATTGTCCAAAGTGAAAAGTTAAGTAAGCCTAATGCAATAGACAAACGCAAGGGCAAAGGTGGAAACCAGTCCTGGAATAGAATTGTCGGTACTGCTAACAACCATGCACCAGCTGGATCACATCCATGAATCAGAATAAAATTCTCTGAATTAAGATCAATTGCAGTTGGTACTGTAAAATGAAGACCAAACCAAGGAACAGATGCTACTGCTATCCACTGTATGGGCCAGCCCAGAATAAGGTTAATGATAAATTAATGAACCAGATCCATCTTTGCTTAACCCCTCTTAAATTTTGTACTACTGGATTAATACCCCTCCTCACCATTTTTTTCTGATAAACCCAACTTGCAAGTTTTTAGTTTCAAAGTCTTATTCTTAACATGTTCAACAATTCTTGCATAAGAGGAGAAAAGGGAATCCACCTTTCAGTGGCAGTGCCTAAATGCAAGGTGTCGTTTCAAGTGTGGTAATTAATATTACAGACTAAACCCTACTCTTCTCTTTTTAATTTGTCATTAAACGAAATCTCCAACACAAAGACTCAGATTGCGTATTCACTGGGGTGGATGTGAGGCTAGAGGTAACGAGGACAGAAGGTTAGTTGTTACACAGTTCAAACTGTCGCTCTGAAATCTGAATGGAGATGTCAGAAGTTCGTTCTGTAGAATCAGATCCACAGAACAACAAAGACAGCAACAGCTAAGAAAGTGCAAAGCTTCGATGAAATCATCAGAGAAACCAGGGAAGTGATTAGGTTCTATGATCGATAAAAGTTAAAAAGAGAGCTGATTGTTATCAGTAGCAAAGCAGAGGGATTCTTCAGCTCTCAACAGTGAGTATCGTACATACCATCATCCGAATTTGGTGCTGGCACTGTAAATGATCTGTCAAGCACGACAATGACTGCCCGATTTTACACAGGCTGTCGACACTTCGTACTACTCACCAATTCAGAGCTTCTACCATAACAGTTTAAGGGCTATCTCGAAATTCAGAAGGGAGATTGATTGATCCCAGATGCAAGGACAAGGGTTAGTACAACGTTGAAACTTCTCCCCTTTCTTTAATGTGTAGATTGAGGAGAGGCAAAAGGACTTGGATGGAGCACAGAAACCGTTCAGTAAAAAGGCTGTTGGCACTTAATGAGCAAACAGCTAATAATGTTCTTGTGCTGTAGTTTCATCAAGGGAAAAAGCAATGCACTGTCTACAAAGAAACTATTCTGCCAAAATGCATAAAATTGATGTAGAAAATATTGAACAAGATATAGATTTAGGATGGAAGGGGAGAGTTCTTATTACCAGTCAGGGGGTGAGGGCTGCTGCCACTTTCTCTGCTCCACCTCTCTTGATCAGAGGTGTTAGTTACTTCTACTCACCAGCCTATGGTAGAACGAATAGTGTTCACCATGTAGTGGCTGCATGCAGAGACATGTGGCTAGGACAGGAGGGGTGAAATAAAAGATACTAGAAGGCCACCACTGCTGCTTCCACCAGCTTCCCAGTGTCTTTATTTGATTACACCTCGGTGTAAGCATAGCAGAAGTACAACTTCCCTTCATGAAGAAGAATAGTTGCACATTTGCAGATTTCCATTGCCACAAGATTATCCTATCCACCTTGGCTTAAAAATCGGTCCTGGTTAGGCCTTCTCCAACAAGCAATACCTGTTACTCTGTTAGTATATTACTTGTGTTGCACAAGGATAAGGTCCAGCATGCTACTAGTAGCAGATGAGAGAGCAAAAGGCAAAGCTCAAAGCAGGGTGCCCAAGTGTCAATCGTAGCAGTTCATCACTGTGCTGTTTCACTTCAAGAGGCTTTGGAATCTGGAGTACATTGCCACCATCTTTTGCTGATGCTGAAGCTTGAGTTGTTGAGCAGCAGGCACCAGCAGATGGGGGAAGCTGGTAAGGATTGATTGGCAGTGGAATAATACAGTCAAAGTGAATGCCTGCTGCAGGAGCATCCTGCCAGCGGCAGGCAGACGTGTGTTGGCAGCGAATTGGATTCTTGTACTTACTCCGCTGAGGCTGCCTGTAGCCTGTGCAGTATCAGCCAGCCATCTGTAGGAGTACTATTGTTCCGAGGCTAACAGAACTGGATGCGTGAATTGAGGGGGTGGTTGGGAGAGAGGGCTCAAAAACATAAGTCCGGGGAGGGACTTATTGTTCTGTGAGAGGGGCTAAAGTCTCCCAAACACCCCCTGAGCTGGGTCGCTGGGATGCAGTATCGCTTCAGGTCCTCCACTGCAATGCAATAGCCTTTCAATAATAGCACAGGCTGAGAACGTAAAACATACTGTATGCAGGGCAAAGTTGAATATGAAACAGAAGAATTCGGGTTTACAGGACTCTTATTGGTGAAAGGAGCAATGAGGAAAATATATAAGGCTGCATATGAACGGTAGTTGCCACATAACTGAAACTCAAATGCTGTATTTGGCACGGAACTGAAACTGAATACTTTTCATAGAGCAGCCAAAGTTCATGGAACCACAGAGTAACGTTTAACCATAATTTAGATCACCAATCATAGCATTGAGATATCCTGGCAGTAAAACACTCAAATTCTTACCCATTTGGATTTATAAACTCTTTCTTCCCATACTCCTTCCCCCACAATCTTTTCAGTGCACCAAGCCACAAGCAAAGAGTACTCCCCTTACTGAAAGCTGTAGCCTTTCTTGGACTCCGTGACACTCCGTACAGCTCCCATTTGAGTATCGTAACGGTGGTTCAGTCTCAGTCCAAAGAGAAGTGATCAAAAAGTTAAATCTCATGAAAGATATTTCATGGTTTAATTATGTAACATAAAGACAGATGAGTCCAATAGTCAATAGAACATGTGTAGGCAAAGCAGATAGATGCACGCCTACACCAAAAAAGTGATCTTTCTCCCTGCGGTCAATATAAAGCCCACTTTAAGAAAATGGAGCAATCTTTGGTCCCCCAGGTCTAAGACTCCAATGGACTATGGAGAGAGAAGAGCTATATGGTTCACTCAACCATCATAGCCTCAAGAAAAATATGGTATGGGAACATCAATGTCGAGTTGCTTCAGAAGTCCTGTTATATATCGTTTTACAAAGAAACTAACCATTTCTTTTGCCTTTAGTCGTAACTCAAATATCTCAAAAGGTTCAGGCGTTCAGCTGATTATATGTATAGTGAGAAATGTTGATAATTCAAGTAGTGACTGCAGTGTAAAAGTGAAGCTTCTGTATAAAATCAAGAACTTTATTATCATATAGATCCTGCAACTCATATTCACTTAGGACAAAAGACTAAACTCTCTTAAAAATTCTACCTGAACCAAATCAACCAAATGATACCACAGCAAACTCAACCCAATAACGATGTACTGACAAAGTAGGGAATGGAAGACTAATAGTATAAACCACCTATTGCAAAGGAAAAATAAAAGTAAAAGCAAATACTACAGTCAGATTCATAAAGTGGTGCATCGACAACCAAGAAAATAAACCATATTCGTAAGTCGAAGTGAAAAAAAAAGATTGACTCCTTTATTCTCCTTTATCATAAAACAAGTATGCGCAACCAAGAATGGATATGTTAGGAGGAAGCATCAGTTGGAGAAATCCAATTGAGATGCAAGCCACGAGAATATTGACGATCTGCGAAACATTGTACAAAATAAAGTAACAGATAAACACAAAAAGGACACAAAGGGAATAAGAAATTAACTTAGACATGCAGGTAACATAACAACTATTCAGAATATTTCCAGAGTGCTGGAAAGAAATATATTGTCACAGCAGTGTTACTCACCTACCAGGTTGTGTGACGGGCTTCTGCATATAATTACCACGGGTATACTTATCAGCTAGTATGATATCCTTCCTTTGGTCAGAATAAATGCATTTACACATCATACAACGCATGTATCTGATCATCAAGACACAAGTTTCAGAATCATGTTCCTGCTAAATACAATTACAATAATAAGGAAATGACAATCAGTCATATTGCTCCAGCCCCAACTACTGATAATGTATTTGATTTTAAAAAATCCACTAAATGTCAC
Organism: Oryza longistaminata; assembly: GCA_009805545.1. NCBI lineage: Eukaryota > Viridiplantae > Streptophyta > Magnoliopsida > Poales > Poaceae > Oryza > Oryza longistaminata. The sequence goes on from CM020178.1 coordinate 3,645,537, forward strand.
ATACGTGTGCACAACCAAAAGTCCTTGCACTGAAAGCTTGATCAAAAAACAAAAGCGAACAGTGCTCATAGTTTCATAGAAGCTTTTTTATCAAACACAGATAACGTATAACATTAACTAATGCATTTAAAAAGGGCAGCTCAGTTTCAGCAATATATAGAAGGAAACAATTGATTCGTATAATCACAAAATAATATATACAATGAAAATCAGGGATAAACTTACAAACCATAGGTAAAACCTGATGTAAGAGAAACCTGCCACAGGATTTGCTCGATAGTATGTCTTAATGAGGGATCCACTCACCAACATATCATCCTCGCCTTGGATGCTATTTCTTATTTATACATGTTTGTAGTGCAGCTCAACAATTTTTTCCTAGATTTTATTGCCAAATACAAAAATTCTAAAGTATTATCTATTTGCTAATTCGTTTGGGACCAGTGGTTATAGTCCCATGATAAGTCTAATCTGTTCCTGATATATGTTCACCTTTTCCTTCTTTGTTTTCAGACCATATGTTGCCCAAGTTAATGGCACTAACTTAGACATTGTTTAATGAGTACAGCCTATCCAATTTGCTTGTCCTTCTTTGTAGGATTGCAGTTTTGCACGATTCAATATGGAGGCTACAACCCCCACGAACATAAAAATAACAAAATAATATGCATAAGTTACCATAGCACAAAAGGCAAGCAACTATTCCAAATTATTGGAATATGGGATGAATCATAGCATATAAAACGAAAAGAACAAAGAGATGATAAGGGCATTACTTTTCTTTTACCAAAGAAAGACACCACCACTATGCTTCCAGTTATTTCACGCAAACTTTAGAAACAAGTGACAGTTTCAATCTCATCAGCAGATCATGATGATATATAACAGGACCAGTGTCTTGTTTCTCCGTTGATTGATGAAAATAATCAGATTGACTAAAGACATCCAACAAATGAGATTTACAATTTACGAGAGTTTGAAATGCATATTGTAGCACAGAGAATTAAACAGACGATACTTTACCATGATTAAGGCATGCATAACACTGGCACTACAAGAAAATATAGGATATATCAACAAAGAAAGAAAAGATTACGAGTACAGTGATACAGTTAACATCTTAACATGCATAAAGTGCCAACTATAAAATATGTACAATATGTTATATGTAGCTTCTCAGATGAAATATTCTTAACATACTAGCAAAACCCACGAAATGACTTAACCAAGAAAGTTGCGATGGTGTCCACCAAAACTGCAGCTGGGTGAGATGTTCCTGCGCTGATTTCCAAAGCTGCGCCCAAGGAGATTAGGATGCCCGATAAACGGGAACATGTCTGAATCCCCACCAATCACCGGAAAGCCATGTGGACTATAAGGACCACCCCAGCCATAGTTAAAAAAACTCGGACTGGGCCTCTTCTGGCCCTTACTGGTAGAAACCTTCCAGGCTGCTCCAAACCTTTCCTTCCAGTTCCTGCCCACCCGAGAACTCTCACCTTGAGTATTGAACTCCATCTCACACTTCTTCTTCCAAAGATTATCATCTGCAGCAAGATCCCTCAATTCCTTGCACGTGCATTGAACCCGTGCAAGATCCACCCCAGGAACAAACTCCAGGACCTTTGCCTTGACATCACCTGGCAGCGCCATCAAGCACGGTGGCAAGCTCAAATTGTTCAGTTGACACAACGATATCATCAGAGGCAAGCACATATCATCCTTCAGGACCCTCCACAGCTTATGAATTTCCCTCTCCTCTGCTGTGCTCACCTCATCACTATCCAAGTACAACAAAGGCGCAAGCTCCGGCAGCTCCAAGCACAACCTTCGCACCCCCGATGTTGCCCCAGGCACATGCCCATACACCATCATAAAATTCCCCATCAAGGAGTAGTTCAGCACTGCCACCATCCCCTCCTCAACCGCAGGTAACGCTTCTACAAGCTCTGGCAGGGTGTACTTCATCGATACGGGGACAAAAGAACCTGACGCCCAATTCTGTGGCAGCTGAAGGCAAGACCCAACCGGGTTTGCATAGAGGAAGCCGGCATCGAGCAAGGCCGCATGCAGCGCCACGACAAGGCGACAGATGACGGTTCCATCCGCACCACCGGCATTCTCCATCTCTCTCTTCATAGCCCCGACGAGGAAACTCGACTTGCTCTTGATCGCGGCGAAGGCCTCCGCCATCACCACATCCGGTGGTGGAGGATGCGGATCGGATGCGACAGGTAAGCCAGGATTCGTGCACAAAGCTTGCGGCATCGACGAGGAGCTACCAGACTCCACAGGAGATTTGGTCGGGCCAGCAGCTCCCGCGATCGAGGGGACATCAGGGTTAGGGTTACGGGGCAGGGGTTGGGCCTGTGGCTGCGGCTGAGGCGAAGGCGAGGGCGACGGGAGGGGGGAGAGCGTGAAGTAGAGGAGGTCACCGGACGCGAGCCCGAGGGCCGGGAGGGTAGCGGAGGGGTCGGGGGTGAGGAGCTCCTCGGAGCGGTTGAGGGTGAGGCGCACCGACTCGGCGGGCACGGGCTGCGCCGCGGAAAGCTTGGTGGCGAGGAAGGCCTTCACGTCGGAGAGCGTGGCCGTGTCCGGCAGCTGCACGCGGTGGGTCTCGGCGGCGCCGCCGGCGCCGCCGCGCTGGTCCATGGATCGCAGCCGAAGCTTCATGGTTCCTACTTTCGTGGGGAATTTTTGCGAGTTGGATCGGCGGAGGCAGAAGCCGTGTCTAGCCGAAGAATCTGAAGAGCGCAGGGCGCCGCCCCCGCCCCCCCACGACGCTTCCAGTCGGTGTCGGTCGTCGAGGGGCGCCCACCGCCGGCGACGCTTGCAGCTGACACCTGCAGCTGCTGCTGCTGGTGCTGGTCCTTGACCTCCACCTTGGCTGGTGGGGCGGCCTCGCCGGCAGGCCCGCCTCCGACACGGCGGCGTTCTCTTTGGGTTCTTGTACAACCAACGTACAGCACCATTGCTGGGCCAGCCGCAACAGCTATTCCAGCACGTTCGGCGTCTGCACTATAAAAGCAATTAACTATTATAATTTCTAATTCAAATACGATAATATACCTTAATTAGTTTAATTACTATTCCCTTCCGGTCCCATTAATATAAGGATTTTGAGTTTTTGCTTTGCCAATATTTGCCACTTGTCTTATTCAATTTATTTGAAATTATTATTATTTTATTTACTTACTTTATTATCTACGTACTTAAGCACAAACTTTCCGTTTTTATATATTTGCAACCTAAAAATATTGATAAGGACGAGTGGTCAAACTTACACATCAAAAACTGCAAAATTCCTATATATCGTGGGACGGAGGAGCAGATATATTACAGGATGCATGCAGCAAACAAAAATCTCCTGCAGTTAAATATTAATCGTGTGTGATGAGTACGTTTACGTAGTTTAATCAGGGCTTTTTAGGCTTCGAGAGTACGTAAGCCTCTGCTTTGGCGAAAAGATAGGTTATACAAGTGATGAATAGTGGCGGTGATCTTTTTTGTGCTGTGCTCTCGCCTCTCGGCAGAAAAACATTCTGGCGTTCATGGGCGGTGACACAAGCGACAACGCACTATCTCACACAATTCCACTACATGTTATATTAATTAATTACCTAATAAAAGTACACCAATTAACAGCTGCTTAAGCTCGGCTAGCTAGCGTAGCGATGCATGCCTGATGCACTGCTTGCTAGCTAGAGATTTGAGAAAGAACGGACAAAACAAGTAAAAAAAGAGAAAATAATAGACGTACGGCAACGAAGAAGTCTTTCATGAGGAGGCCCGTAGAAGAACCAGACGACGGCGCTGAGGGTGAGAAGAAGGAGAGCCCAGAAGGGCATGAAACTCCACGCTCTTGGTCCTGAATCACTTGCCTCTGCAAAACCAAATTTAATCAAACTTGCTCTGTTAATATGCTAATAATTATTATTTCATATCAAATTAATGAAACATATATATAGTGTAGATGAACTATAATATTTTATTATAGATAATATTGTTAATTATTGGATACAGTTTGAATACAGTACGTATTATTAAAAAGAATCATATAATTATCATATAATTTGTTCTGTGAGTTGTTTTTATTCTTAAAAAATAACTTTAAAATAATAAATATACTTATCATACTTTATATGATTAAAAGTTATACGTATCATCTATTAATAAACGGAATGGAGTAGTACGCTAGAGAATTGAATTAATGTGCTTACGATGAGTGGTGACGGGGCGACGAAGCGCGAGGCGAAGGAGGCGCCGATGCCGCCGGCGAGGTGACCGGCGGTCGGCGGCCTTGACGAGGAGCTGGAGGGCGCGGACGACGCGGCGAAGAGGGCGAGGTTCATGGCGCAGACGAGCTTGAGGGTGAAGGCCATGGGGCCCGCTGGGGCGTAGAGGAGGTAGACGGTGAGGTAGAGGCGACTCGACGAGGCAGCCGATGGAGTGATGGAGAGGAGAGGTCGGAGGTGAGGAGGGGTAGTGTAAGCCACAGCATTGCGCTCAGCAGCGCCACCGCGTACGGCACCGACTGGAACGACTCCGTCGACTTCTTCTGTACACCGATAAAACGTCGCCTGCATTATATTATTGCATTTCACATCATGTCCATTTGTTAGTTTTAACATGTTTGTTTCAAGACAAAAACAACATAAACATGCATGCTGACAAAATTAATTACAAGATCATGAGCTTAATTTATTAGCTCAATGCTCATATGAAGCTAGTAGGTACTTACACTGGTGCCAAGGATGACCAAGAACGACAATATGTTGCCTGCGAAAAACATTTACCAGCAATAAGGAAAAATTAGTTAGTTCGAGTGGCAAATTGAAGTATAATGCATGCATGCATGGATGCATGCTTGTTGTGGAAACCACTAATACTACTGCATGCTAGCTAATGGGTTAGTCGTTATAGAAGTGTGTTTAATCTCGAATTAGTTAGCTAGTGTGTGTGTATGTGTGTTACCTACGATCCCCACAGCAAAGACCAATGCCTGAACCATCTTGAGAAGTAGATTATGAGATGGCTAGCTTAATTATAGTTTGATCAGGATTGAGCTCCTCTCCTGCTCACACACCAGTATTAATCCAAGAGCAATTTATGAGAATCAATCTCTAGCTAGCGTGTGTGTGTTTGCTACTACCACCTGAACTGACACAGGTTGCTCTTCCGGCATCGTTCCCGGTATTATAGGGCCAAGAAAGAGCTTAGCCCAACATTTATTATTATTAGTAGCTAGCTCGATCGCCGATCAACTCAAGAATTAGCTAGCTAAATTAAAAGGCCGGAGAGATGATCGAGTTCCATTGCTTGTTTGATCGAGCTTTGCCAGTGCATGCATATACGTGTGGCCGGCGCACTCACTTTTGCTTGCATTGATCCCCCGCCTAATCTCCCCTGGACCCTCTCTACTGTTCATGCCTTTGACTGGCCTATGTGTCGTCATCCGTTTCATGACATGTCGCATTAGGCTAGGGCACTTCGACTGACACATGGAAATTCACCCTCACATGTGTCGATGGAAGTCCCAATAATGGAGCGATGGTGATAAATATAATGCATATGTAGCTATATGTATGTATAGCTTGGTGACAGCTTGGCATGCAATAGATCGATCAATACATTACATTCTGATCACTCAGAAAAAAATTATGAGTGCTTTGAACCAAACATGTTTAACAGGCAGAGTCTCGACGTTTATTTGGTCCCAGATATTGAATTTGGTTTGCACAACAAATGTTTCAAAACCCCTAGCTTAGCTAAAATTTCATGTAGGCGTAATGTTCAGCATTAAAAAACTCTTAACTATCCAAAATTTGGCACGCAAATTGGGGAGCTAGCTCAAAATTGTTTGAAAGTAGTCTTATATTTGATGGATAACTCTTGTTGTTTTTCTATATAATTCAATTGTTGTTCTAAGTGAATATATTGAACATATATAACAAACAATTAATCTAGCTAGCTACACCAGTTGATTAATTAAAGGTATATATTTTCTTCTCCCTATTTAATTATCATGGCAATTCTTAGCTTGAGAGCAAATGTTGTTGCAAAACGAGATGAACGAGTGATCAGGTGCTTTGACCTTTGTTTCTATGGTTGGCTTTCCTTTTTCATTGATGGAGATTCAACTTTGAGTAGGTCTGCATTTAGCCTTCCTCTATAATATGTGGAATGTTTTTTTAAAAAAACAATATATGTGAGATTGAAGAGTGATAAAATATATAGTAAACAGCCAGGGGCGGCTGTGTTAGCGTCGATGTCAGACGACACCGACGACTTTCAGCAAAACCTATAGTTAAACTCTGCTATCCATATATATATAACACTATAGCTTTAAGCATAATTAGCATGCTATGATACCAATGAATCAATTTTTGGATCCGGCCACTGGTAATTAAACAGCCACCAATAGTTTGGTGTTTGGAATTAATCACCAGTCACAAAATCCAGGTATTTATTTTTTCCCCCAAAACACAATATTGGCTATTATAATCTGATGATTGTTTTATATCGTATATACCGGTGTGATTAATTGTAATACTATGAAATAAATTTCTGAAAAAATATGCATATTTTCTTTTTTTTTCTATATGCACCTATCACAATTTATATTACTACAATACACTTTGACTTTTTTTCAAAGTTAATCTTTTTAAAATAACTAATTTACAAAGGACAACAATATTTTCAACACCAAAATAACATATTATCAAAATATATTTATTATTATATTAATATAACTAATCTGGTCTTATAGGAGTTGCTAATATTCCTATAAGAAGTTTGTTTTTTTTTAAAAAAATCAAAGCAACTTATAATATAAAACAGAGGGAGTATTCAGTACTCTATCATAAATAATTGTGTCTTCTGTCACTATTAAAATTTGGAGTACAGAATTACTAAAATATTTTAATTGGACGTATGAAAATCATACGGATAATATGCTTCAAAAACTACAATCCAAAATTAGTATGCACAGTTTATTGCCCCTTTTTTTTTTCACAAAACACATTGCACATAATAGAAATTAGCGCGATAAAAGTTGCAACGACGCGGAGAGAGTTACCGTATCGATCGATCGACATCCAAAACACAACAGGTATCGTCTGTGAGCCGACCGAAACTTCGCTTAATTATCGAAAGTGCTTTTCAATTCGATCGTTTTCTTTAACATCCAAACTAACACACTAACGCGACCAAAAGTTAAAAAGAGGGTTGTGGCACTTCTCATGCATGTGGATACCCCATATCTTTGCTTTGAAGTTCCCATTGGAGATAAATGGGTTAACTAATAACAAAGCGTTTAGGCAGCTATAGGCGCTCAAGCTAGCTGGCATGTTAATTAGGAGGACAATTAAAACTGTTGCAATCGCACGCCAGCACGTTAAAAAAAAAAAACTAATAGTCCAATCCAGTCCTCTTTTTTACCACCACATACTACGTGTGCTGTTAAAAATCCGTACCGGCAAAGTGGATTAGGCTTAATTTGGACCCGCGGTGAAAGTGTGTTACGACGCGCAGCTTAGCCCGATAGCAGACTAGGCTCCTAATCTCCCTATAGCTAAGCTTTAATTTGTTCTCCCCCGCGTACGCCTCCCGTCAAAAAGCAAAGATGCAGTCAGCTACGCGCCGGTAGGCCTGGGTGCTCGGCGACGAGATATCCGCACCGTCCACGTGGGAGACCTACGTTACGCCTTACCGGGGCAATCTCAGCCGTTGACGTGTTTCTCAGGCGAAATATGTTGTGGTTTTTTTCTTTTTGTTACTAAACGACGGCTATATACTAGTGTCTGCATGCAAAACTAAAAAATATATATATATACAAAACGATACGAGTGACAAATTAACAAACACACTGCTTTACAGGTCAAAACAAAATTTTACGGTCAAGTCAGTCGTTCACCACTATGACCAAGGCATGTAAAAATAATCAATTTCGCAGGTCAGTTTACACACCCGCCTACGAAATGCCACGCCTTAATAGATCCACGTACGAAAATCGATTTTCGCAAACGGCACCTTCAGACCTTGTAAAAAAATTTGTTGTTAAAAAGAAAACAATTTTCACACCATGTAGATACGATTAAATATACATTCAGAGCATGACGGTAGAACATGGCATGTAAGAAATTTCAACAACAGATAGAACAACCAATCAACATCGTCGCCGGCAGCTAAAGCGACACACTTACTGGTCGGCATCATCCCAGCGCCCTCGTTGTTGAAATCGCCTTCTTGCCCACACGTTGCCAGATTGCCCCTTCACTTGCCTGCCATTGAGGGATATGTGGCTATCCCAAGGACTACACGCCGTTGTGGACGAGCTTGCCTAAGAGGGGAGTGGATGCAATGATGATATGCTGCCACCGCGATTATTCTCTTGTACACTAAAGTTTAAATCATACTGCTTATATTTACGCCGTATGATATAAAAAATCATTAGTCATATAATGATTTACTGCCTGTGTGTAACTATATAGACTTGCCCATCAAAATGCCACATATTTATTTAAGGAAAGTAGACGAACTAATAAAAATGACAATTAAAATGAGCAACATGAAAA